>CM057052.1:43215000-43707500 GCA_029948455.1 Solanum rostratum
GAGTTGGATGAGGTATGAGAGTTTAACTTATGGTGGTATGACTGTTGGAGAGTATGAGTCCCATTTTGTTAGTTTAAGTGCCATGTCATAGCGTTGATACTTATTGAGGCAGATAGAGTTCGCAAATTTATGAGAGGCTTAGTTTTCTCTATAAGATCCTATATATTTAGGCCAGCCCGTGAGGGATCCTCCTTCCAGACTATTGTCAATACTACTAAAAATACTACTAAAGAGGCAGATTTGATGGTTCAAAAAGAGTTTGGGGGTCCCAAGAGGGGTCGAGCTTCTAGTCATTATTTTGGCACTTCTTCTGGAGGTGGAGGGTTCCATCAAGGAGGTAGTTTATGAGTCCATATTTTGGACACATATAGAGCTTAAAAAGCAAGAAAATATTGTCCTCAATGTACTATGTATCTCATATGCTTATTAATCTGGGTTTGATACTAGAATTGAGGATGAAGGTGCATAGAATGGAAAAATCCAACAACATAAGACACAGGAAAAAAATTAAAAGACTATAACAAGCGATGTCGTCGACTCATTCGACGGATCGCCAAAGGGTGACACTTGCCGCCTAATGTTGAAGTGTCCAACCCCTCAAGTACGAAATAATAAAGAAATGTTGGTAAAGGTTTGGCGGATCACTAAATAGGATAGGCGATGCACAGTCGCATCTTCTAAAGTATAGATATCAAGGCCTTCATTAGATTATTTAAAAGTTTTTCAAGTACACATTCGACAGATTGCCAAAGTGTTTGGTGGTGGCCGACCTTGACTGCCCAATGGTGAAATGTGAACAACTTTAGATAATTTTGTACGGCGTATAAAAAGGATTTTTGAGAGGTCTAATTTGTAGACCTGGACCATCCTTCTTGAGAGAAAAGTACTTCATCTTGTGAGAAGAAGGTTTCGAAACCATGATTTGGGAAGAGAAATCAGAGAAAGAAGAAAAGAGATTCTTTGTATTTCCTTGTATTTCTCTATACCCATTACAATAGAAGCTGATATTGGTACTTACTTTTATCTTTTAATTATGTCAGGTTAAAACCCTTATTTTGAGAGGTATGCAATTTACATGGGTACTTGATTTGGGTCTTCTCTATTTTGAATGTTTTGTTATTAATTGAAGTGAGTTCATATTCATTTCTATGCTTAATGAAAAATCTTTAGGTTGCAAACTTATAGTTATGTTTAGATCTTCCATTGATACATTAATTATGAATGATTGAAGTGTGTAATGAGTATGATAGCATTGAAATACCGTGATTGAAGTGAGTTCATATTCATTTCTATGTTTAACGGAAAATCTTGAGGTTGCAAACTCATAGTTATGTTTAGATCTTCCATTGATACATTAATTATGAATGATTGATGTGTATAATGAGTATGATAGCATTGAAATACCGTAGGTTTTTGTTGAATGCCTGCTTTGGGTTCAACAGCTAAGGTATTAGAAGGTTTACTCATAAATTTCTTAAGCCAAGCATGTACTATAGTGAATTTGCATATGAAAATATATTAAGTTCATGTGATACATTGTTATTGTCTGATGAGAAATAGTGGTTACACACATTCTAGCCTACTCACATTCAATTGACACATTCATTCAAGATATAACACCCATTTGTTGAATTCATGTCCCATGTTAACACACCTCTGACATATCTTCTCCTATTTTTTATAAAATAAAGTTTAGTAATCGATACATGTTAGTTGCAAACATTCTAATCAATTCTACAATCTTTTAGTTTGAATTAATACTTCTAAACTTGAACAATCGTTCCCTATGGATTCGACCCTGTCTCCTTGTTTGGGGTAAATAGGTGATGACGACCACAATACCTACTTAATATTTTTGAGGTATGTTGAGGAAGAAATCAATAGTACATCACAACGTTGGGGTTCAGTTCATGCTGCATTGCAAGCTATAGAGGGTGGTTCTGGTTCATCTAGTGGTTAGAAATCTACATGTCAAGGTTGCTACATCATTCCTCTTAATTCTCCATATCATCGGCATACTCCAAGGTCATGTTATCATTGGAAGATCTTGGCCACATGATGTCGCTCAATCCAGCTAGTCAAAGGAAGCAAGCGCGGTCTTCATCATCAATAGTGGTTCACAAATTGAAGTGGTTTATTAGACTAAGTGATTCTAGGTTTTAAGGGGTTACGATAATTAAAATAAGGATTCAACTACACAATATCTAATTAGAAAATTGATCCACTAATTAAGGTAGATGTTGGGGAAGTGAAAATATGGGAATCAATTAACTGGCTGGGTCTAAATATTTGACTAATTGAGTTGATAATGAGTGAATAGGCTAGGCTGCTTATAACCCATGTTCAGTTACGACACACGAGTATTCCATATGATTCAATTATGATATCATATGCAGACTGCCGAGGACACACTTAGCCTAAGAAATCTCAGCAAGACCCCTAAAACTTTAGCCATTAAATTAGTAGTTATGGCCTTCAACTGAAATCCAGAAGGTTTCTAGCCATTACATCTATTCCACACTCTAATTACTCTAATTAAAGAAATAATTGGAGATCTAAGTTAAA
This sequence comes from Solanum rostratum, assembly GCA_029948455.1. Classification (NCBI taxonomy): domain Eukaryota; kingdom Viridiplantae; phylum Streptophyta; class Magnoliopsida; order Solanales; family Solanaceae; genus Solanum; species Solanum rostratum. The sequence goes on from CM057052.1 coordinate 43,217,566, forward strand.
TCCCAAGTTTGAAATCGTAAAATTACAGATTAAATATAGGAGTGGATGTGAATTCACTTAAATCAACAACAATAAAGTCGAAATATCAAATACCCAACGGATAAATCAAAAACTCATATTACTTACACACCCCAACATGGGGTTTTAGCCACTCATTCTAGAAATTAGAAATTTAATACCAAATATAGTAGTTGAAGTCATAGGTAACAAGATTGAATAGAGAAAAGTTGATTAACACCAGCGGATCTCCTCAAGTTAACCTTCTTCGAAAGCTTGACACCCTACCCCCCCCCCCCCCCCCCCCGTTTATGTTCTAGAGCAAATCATGCTCTATGTACTGCTACTCTCTCTATAAAACTAAGAATAATGGTATGTACAATGTTCTCTCTAAATTTGATAAATAGATTGTGCAAAAGTATAAGATTTTGTGCACCAAGTTGTCGTTTGGCAATCAAGGTCGGCTATCACCGAGCACTTTGGCAATGCGTCAAAGGTGCACTGACCACTTTCATATGTATCCCCTTAAGGCTTGTTTCTGTGCAATATTAGGCAATAGTTCTTCACTCCGCTAAATACAGTTTGATGATGCGTCGAAGTTCTTCTCTCATCGCCTTCTTGTTATGATTTTAGGGCTTTGAGCACTATAACTTTAGGCAGTTTCTTGAGCCTTTCAATTGTATGCTGAATATGTTTGGCGACATTAATTCTGACCGCCTTCAAGACATAGGCTTGAAGCTTGGTTTCTTGAATACTAGGTTGTCCCTCTGAGTGTTCAGTGGATCATTGAATATGTAGGTTATGTCATTTCCAACAACCTTTTTGGCACTTTTGTTGCTTTTCAAACACTTGTCAAGTATTTTCCATTTGTGCACTTATAGTTCAATTTCATGACACACACATGCATATTATTAGAGATTAGAAATAATATCACACTGAGGACAACATTTATTTGCAAACCAGATATGGACTCATCACCACATAATCACATAGTGCCTTTTTAAAACTCATTCTAGCCCACATCTCACCTATTCAGAGCACCTATTAGGGATCTAACACCTCCAATTAGTGGTCTAAAACCACCAATCAGAGGGCATGGTAGGGCTTAGTTAGGAAGAGGTGGTCATGTTCCTAGTAAGGGTACTAGTGATGCAGCAATTTAGTCAAATTGTAGAGGCATAGAGAGATCAGGTGGAGGCCATGTTGCTCATTGTTATGATTTTTTTGGGTAGACTCGAGGCAGAGGGCTCAGGTGAAAGCATTACAGATATTATTCTAGTTTGCCATCATCTTGCATTTGTATTGTTTGATCCTAGCTCTACGTATTCATATGTGTCCACATACTTCTCTGCTAGGTTTGACTTATTAATTGATCGTAACGCTTCTGCCTATGTATGTTTCTTATCCCAATAGGAGAGCCTTTAATGGTGGATTGAGTATACCAATATTGTCTTGTGTCTTTAGCAGGTTATGATACTTGGATAGACATGATTATTCTTGACATGGTAGATTTTGATATTATTTTGGGTATAGATTGGTTGTCTCCTATCATGCTATTCTTGATCGTTTTGCCAAGATGATTACTTTGGTTATTCCTGGTGGACCGAGAGTTAGGTGGAAGGGTTCATATGGTTCTTATCCTAGCAAGGTTATTTCTTATATCAGAGCTCAAAGATTGGGGTTGTTTATCCTATTTGGCCTTTATTCACTATTCCAATTCTAATTTGCCTTCTATGGAGTCTATTCCTATTGCTCGAGAGTTTATGAAAATTTTTCCTATGATTCTCCCAGGAGTCCCTCCTATCAAAACAATGATTTTGCCATTGATGTAGAACTAGGCACAAGCCCATTTCTATTCCTCCCTATCATATGGCTCTTGGTGAATTGAAGGAGTTGAACGAGTAGCTTCAGGATTTATTGAGTAACGAGTTCATTTGGCCTACTATGTCACCATGGAGTGCTCCGGTCCTATTTGTGAAGAAGACAGATGGGTCGATGAGCATGTATATTGACTATAGATAATTGACCAAGGTGAATATCAAGAAAAAGTACCAATCATAGGATTGATGATTTATTTACCAAGCTTTAAGGTGCAGCGATTTTTCCATGATTGATTTTATATTCGGGTATCACCAACTAAGGATTAGACCATCTGATATTACCAAGACTGCCTTCCGGATGATGTATGGTCATTTTAAGTTTCTTGTCAAGTCATTTGGGCTGACTAATGCACCTGCCACATTTATAGAGCTGATGAATAGAGTTATTTTGGCCTTATTTGGATACTTTTATGATTGTATTTGTTGATGATATCTTGGTCTATTCCAAGACCTAGGCCGTTCAAGTTAGATATTGAGGATTGTGCTTCAGAGGATCAAGGAGGAGAGGTTATATGCTAACTTCTCCAAGTGTGAGTTTTGGCTCAGTTCTGTAGTATTTCTGGGGCATGTACTATCCAAGGAGGGCATCAAGCTTGATTCAATGAAGTTGAGGTTGTGAGAGGGTGGACTAGATCTTCTTCAACTACAAAGATCAGTAGCTTTATAGGTTTAGCTGGATATTATTAGCGCTTTCTGCAGGGATTTTCTACTATAGCAGCTTCGTTGACTAGGCTTACTCAGAAGAATATAGCTTTTTTAGCTGGAGGAGTGTGAGGAGAGCTCCCAAAGGCTCAAGTACTTGTTTGCTACCACGCCTATTTTGACCTTGACTAAGGAGGGCGTTGACTTCACTATTGGGTGTTGGTTTGGGAGGTCTGTTGATGCAGAAGGGGATGGTGATTACCTATTCCTCAAAGCAATTAAAGACCCATGAGAAGAACTATCCTACCCATAATCTAGAGTTAGCAACTATTATTTTTGTCTTTAAGTTGTGGCAGTACTATCTGTATGGGGTTCATTATGATATCTTTACTGATCACCACAACCTAGTATATCTTCGGCCAAAAGTACTTGAATCTAAGAAAGAGAAGATGGATTGAGCTTCTAAAAGAATATGATTTAACCATTCTATACTATTTGGACATTGTGAGATCTTTACTAATCACCATAGCCAATAGTACATCTGGAGCTAAAAGAACTTGAATCTGAGGCAGGAGAGATCAATTGAGCTTCTAAAAGATTATGATTTGATCATTCTATACCATCAGGGAAAGGCCAATGTAATGGTCAATTCCTTGAGTAGCAAGATTTCTAGCATGGTCAGCCTTGCAGCCATCCGGGTAGAGAAGCGACCCTTGGCTAGAGATGTTCAAAGATTGGCTAACGGGTTAGTAAGGCTTCAATCTGATGAGGGTAATGTGCTAGTTTTCCTAGAGCCCTGATCATCTTTGATGGGTCAGATCCATGAGCATCAATTTGAGGATGAGAGGTTGTGTCTCATTCAAAATATATTACTAGACATGAGGCCAAGGAGGTCTTATGTGATGTCGATGGGGTTTTGAGGATTGTGAGGCAGATTTACATGCCTAAGGTGGGTGACTTGATTAGGTTTATACTTGAGGAGGCTCATTTTCCTAGATATTCTATTCACCCTAGAGCAGCGAAGATTTTCAATGAATTGAGCCAGCACTACTAGTGGTGTGGCATGAAGAGGGACATTGCTGATTTTGTGTCGAAGTTATGGACGCGCCAATAGCTTAAGTATCAGCATTATAGGCTAGTGGGTGAGTTCTAGAGGACGCCCATTCCTACTTGGAAATGATAGCAGATCACGATAGAATTCATAGTTGGTTTACCCACTACCGTAGGTAGTTCAACTCTGTCTAGGTTGTTGTGGACCGCTTGACCATGTCTGCACACTTCACTCTGGCCAAGTAAGATTCACGGTAAAGAAGTTGGATCATTTATATATCAGCTAGATCATGAGCCTTCATGGTGTACCCGTTTCTATTATATTTGATCAAGGCTCTTTATTCCCTTTCCGTTTCTGGATACCGAGTTAGACCGAAGTACAACACTTCATCCTTAGACAGGCAGGCAATCTAAAAGAACTATTTAGGTGCTAGAGGATATGCTCTAGGCATGTGTTATTGACTGTGGTGCAAGGTGGGATCAGCATTTGCCCTCAGCGGAGTTTGCTTACAATAACAGTTATCATTCCAGCATCCAGATGGCACCTTATGAGGCCTTATATGGCCGAAGATGTAATTCGTCCATAGGTTAGTTTGATTCTATTACAGTGGATAGACTTCATACGGACTTTCTTAGAAATGCAATGGAGTAGGTTCACCTAATTCACAGTCGATTATTGACAACCTATTGTCGTTAGAAGAGTAATGTCGACAAATATGTTTAACCTTTGGAATTCATAGAGGGTGATAGGTTTTGGTTGAGGATCTCACCCATGAAAGGTATGAGGTTCAAGAAGCAACGCAAGCTCAGCCCTAGATTAATTGGCCCTTTTGAGATCCTAGATAGAGTGGGTGAGGTGACCAACAGACCGTTCTTATCGTCTAGTTTATCTTTAAAGCATTTGGTGTTCCACATGTATATGCTATGGTGATATATCCTTGATGAGCCTCATGTCATATCTATTGATTTGATAGAGTTGGATCCTCATTTGACTTATGAGGAGGAGCTAGTGTCAATTCTAGACGAATAGGTCCGAAAGTTGAGGACCAATAAGATCCCTTTGGTAAACGTTCAGTGGTGGCATCGACCTAGGGGGAGGCTACTTGGGAGAGGCATTCTGATATTCGAACCTTCCACCCTCATCTTTTTTAAACTGCAGGTACATTCCTTGCTTTATATTAGAGGAAAAACATGATTTTTAGTGGTGGATGATGTAATGACCCTGAAGGTTATTTTTTATTTTTTCAATAAAATAAACATTTTACCCTTCTATCAGTAGCCTTGAGTCGTGATTGATTGATTTTAAAAGTTGATTTTTCAAGAATTTTGGTAAAGGTTGAGATTTTTGCCAAAAATTGTATTCTGAAGGTTTTAATTGCCAAATTTTAAAATTTCAAGTCATTCAGAGATTTGAGTTTTGGAACAGAATTCTGTTGATTTCATCAGTTCTAAAATATAGAAAATGATCTATAAGAGTTGCCAAAATCGGATTTGGAGTTGTTACATGTACTTTTGGTCCAGAGTTGAAAATTGAGTTTATGTTTGAGTTCGAATTGTCCTTGGTCAACATTTTATATTTCAGTGCTTGGATTAAGTTTCTGATTGTTCAAATGTTCTTGGAAGGTGATTTTAATGTTAGACATATTTTTTATAGTAATTTTTGAATGCCTTAGTGTTGTTTTGATGTTTCAAGCGGCCTAAGTTAAAATTAAGGCGCTTAATCGAGTTCTGGGTCAAGGAGGCCTCAGATTCGATTTTCCTTTGATTCTGGAACGTCAAGTTTAGTGGCGTTTTATCTATAGTCATGTGTATAGGATTTTTAATGAATTGCAAGGGTTGATTTCGAGTCTTGAAATTGATTGAAATTTATTGTGTTGTAATCTGGTACAGGCCTCGCTATCGATAAGGCCTGGCCGCTTTAATGCTCTCGCTAAAGCGAAGCCACTATGGCAACCTTGCTATAGTGAAGCCACTATAGCAACCAAGAAGTCTCTATAACAAAGGCTAGTTAAAAAATTTGGGTGTCACTATAGCGATATCAGAAAGCGGTTCTCCGACCTCTGTGCATCCATTTTGAACATTTTCTCCATTTTTAAACTTTCAGAGCTCGATTTGGATGTCTTTGGATTAATTTTTTTGAAGTTTTTTTTATCAAAAAAGGTATTTTTCACTTCCCTTATTATTATCCATTAGTCACCCCTTGATTTCCACATCAAATTTTGAAGATTCAATTGTCGAAATTGAGGTTTCTCATGAACTTTGGAATTTTTAGAAAATTCATGATTGTGCACTTATTTCAACTCTGTTTTTAATTGATTTTCAATGGTGTTTTTCCAATCATGAGATGAACACTTTCATTTAATTTTCAAATTTTGACAATGATTTTCGATAATAAATTTTTGGGTGATTTTGCCCTTTCCCCTGAATTACTTGATTTTTGTGTTGTTAGTTTCGTATTGTGATCGTGAATTCAATTCTTAGTAGACTGTGGTTCTTCGATTTACTTCGAAAGGGGAAAGTATTATTGTTAGAGTGATTAACTAGATAAATTTAGGCAAATGGATTCTAGCTTTTATGGAGTTTATTGAATTTAGTATTTCCTTTCCATGTCAAATTCAGGGATAGTAAATTATTCTAGTGGATATGATTCGGGTAATGGGGATGTGAAAGTGATGAGATGTACGATTTAAATTGTGAAATTATGTCTAATTGTGATTGATTAAGACTTGTGAATTGATATTGTGAGTGTAGTCGCTACTTTCAAATGAGGAGAATGTAAAAGTATTCATTTTGTTCTATTTTTGTAACTTTGATTCATGATACATGGAATTGTCCAATGTAGTACTTCATGTGAAATATTGAGCGAAATGCGTACTTGAGATATTGTTGAATTTGTTGAACTAAGTATTGTGAAATGTGGACTAAATGATGAATAGTCCTAAGTTATGATGCCAATTCACTTATTGTAAAACATTGAGCTATGATATGATGTGATTATTATAGAATATGTGGATGATGATACAAATGTTGAAAGAACAATGAAATTGATTGATGATTAATAAACAAATGATATATGTAGGCATTTTGCTTATTCTTATACTTGTGAAAGCGATTATTGTGTAATGAAGACATGTACTTGCTTGATGTGCCGTTTATAGTGGAATGTCGAAAGGAAATAGTTCAGGCTAAAAAAAAAAAGAAAAGAAATGAAATGCCAAAGGGAAATGGTTCTAACTAGATAATAATGATATTAATTTGATGTGATATGTGTTTGTGTGTTGGAATAAAAACATAAGGGAAATGGCCAGAAAACAAAAGAAAAGAAATAAAAGGCTAAAGAAAAATGGTTCCGGCTAGAAAAGAAATATAGATCCAAAGAAAAATGGTTCCATGAAGGTATGAAAATAAATATTGAAGAAAAATAATTCTGGCAGATACATGGTCCATGTGTGGCCATCATATGTTCCGGTATGATTATCCTAGTGGACATGTATAGTAGGACAAACATGCATCATGGTTACTTGACATTGCATTACATTTCTTGCATTTCATTTCATATCATATTATTCCTTACTTAAAAATTTATGTAAGTACTAAGTGTGACATATTGAATGACTATTGAATTGTTTTGACATATATTGTGTGACTCAAATCTTGTATGTTGTGAGATAGAACTATTAAAAAGATGAGACATATGATGAATGACTTGAACCTTGTATATTGTGAAGGTTGGACTATTGAGATACTATGATATGAGATTGTAAATCTTTATATTATCTATATTGTGCATGTTGGCTTTTCCTGTGTGCAGGTTTTGTAGTCCAAACGTATGTGGTTGCGATGGAAGGAATGCTTAGTTCTTGATTCTCTACCTCTGATTAGGTATGCTTGTTGGGTAGCTTAGTACTCGCCCTTATATTTCTACATATGTGTTTAGGTTCTGAGCCCGATTCCTGCTGATATTTTTCATCTCCTTTTTGGGTTGAGCTATTGACAACTGAGAGGTAGTTGCATGTTGTTCCAGCATACTCTCAACACTGTCGGATATTTTAATAGCTTTGTTCTATTTGATAGGCAAATACTATTGAGACTTGTGATATTTCTCCTTATTCTAATAATGTATTAGAGGCTTGTACCTTGTGAAAAATAGTTCTGAGATGGTTTAGTTAGATTTATGCCTTATAGCCTTGTTATTATTAATGTTATGTTGATTTTAACTTTCACATTATCTTGTATTATTTTATTGTGACCTGTTTAGGCTGACTTTTCTCGTTAGGATATAGACAAGTGTCATCACCCCGAAATTAAGTAGTGAGAGAAAACTTACAATCATTCATACTTGACTTGAATTTCATCATAAAAGATTATTTTTGTTCTTATCATAAAACTTACTTGAGAGTCTTATAAATTCAAGATCATAGCTTATAATGAAAATTAGGATAAAATCATGTGTTCAGATGTCATCAACATAAAATCATGTGATTGGAATAAATTCATGCATAATTATGAATAACAAGATCAATTGAAGGGATAATAGAATAGAACCACATTGAATTTCATAAACCAAAATGAAATTTTAGAAAAATTATATGTAAAATTTGGAAATTATCTATTAATATATATATCCATGCCTAATTCATGCAATACAATATTAATTAAATAATAATTGATAGAAACCGTTAAGAAATTCATGAATTCATACTTGAAACTAGTATAATACATGGGTCTAGGTAATAATCCATTGAAATAATGCAATTCAAACTTGATCATGCATAGTATTAAAGAATATTACTAATTGGAACCATAATTAAGGGAACCGATAATCAATTTCTTGAACCCTAGATAGCTTGTAGGAGGATCTGTATAAAATTCATTAAAATCAAGAAATTAATGAAAATCCATGTGTATCTAGATTGATAATCATAATATAAAATATATTTCATGCAATTGGAATAGAAATCATGAAAACCCATAAACTCATACTTGAAACTTGTAGAAAAAGTTGAGAATTTGTTGGGCTTCATGGATGAAAGAGGCCCATGAATGAATGCCCATATAAATTGGAAATCAAAGCCCTAAATGCAAGCTTCTATAAATGGATGATTGATCATGATCTTGGAATCCTAGCCTTGACTTGATGGAGAATAAATTTGAAGATAAATTAAGGTCACAAAAACCCTCTAGCATAAAGTTGAGTTGAAAGTTTCCTTGAGATAATATCTCCAATGGTCACTCAACTATAGATTTTTTTTGCACAGAAAGACGCTCAACTTTAATTCTTAACTCAAAATTCACTCATCTATGAGCTCTTTTCACAGAAAGTCACTCAACTTTACTTTTTTAACTCAAAAGTCACTTCATTATAGACTCTTTTTATAGAAAGTCACTCAATTATATGTGTTTTACTTATAAAGTGACTCAATCTATTTAATTAATCTTTTCAATAAAATTTGTTGACATAAAATTTTTATTTAAAAAGAAAATCTTTGAAAGCTAAAAAGTTATCATTTGATGATTGGCATCGAAATTGTTTCTCTCCAATTTTCAATAGTTTCATCAGTATTGCTACCTCTTCTTTATTACATTTACAAAAAAGCTATGCATGAATTTTATATAATTAAAAGATTTTTTATATTGTGTCACTCCCAAAGCTCCATTAAGGTAGACGGGCAGCCGTTGCCGACAAGGCTTGGGAGAACCAACATATAACTATGCACTTTCTATGAACATTATAAGGGGTTTCCACATTCAACATACTTTCAACAAAATCGATAGTAATAAAAAGACAAAAGGAAATGCACATGACTAGGACGTTGGCGCCACGCTGTCTAAAGTACAATACATGACCACACTTTACTTTACATAGTTTACAAAGCTTCTAGATAAGGAACAGTATCTATTTAGGATAGGGACATGCCCTACCTCATGAAAAACTATACAATAGAAAAATATAAGCTCTAGACACACAAAGCCCTGAAGCAACCTAGAGCTTAGTAACAGCAGCTGGATATCCTGTACTCCTACTAGGGATATCTACTAGCTCCTGTACCTGCAGCACGAAATGCAGGTCCCCCGTAAGGGACATCAGTAAAAGGAAATGTATTGAATATGTCAGGCAGGAAGTATTGTATATGAAATAAGAACTCAAATGAAATCATACACTGGTGTGTAAGGATAAGATACCACCTTTAGTCATACTGTAGAATCATGTACTTTATGTCATTTTTATTACTTTACCTTTCTTTACTAGATAATTTGTGCGCAATATAACATATAAATGACCAGTTGATTAATAGTAAATCAATATCGAGATCGACCCATGCTAGGCTTTCCTTTCACCCCTGGGATATCCCCGGTAGTATGGGATCGACCTATGCTAGGCGATTCTTCCACCCCTGGGATACCACCCTTCAATAAGCAACTTCGATTTATCTTTTATTTACTTTTGAGATGATTCTTTTGGTGGTCATACTATTTAGAGCTGTAGGACTATAGACATAACATGTGACATATAAATAATCATGCAAGACCATACCACAATGAAAAGAGAGTTACACAACTAATGAAATGTGTAGGAGAGTAAACAACACGTGGACTTTACTTAGTAAAAAGGAACTCATGTATCTTTGGTGTCCAATTATGTATTTGGAATTTACAATGGCTATGTATGGGTGCATATGAACATGTTAAAGAGTGGAGACATGGTTATTAGTTATGTCGGAGTTTTGTGCCTTTTTGTGCCAGGGAAGAACCTAGATTCATTCGAAATAATATAAAAACGAGTAGCCTTACATACCTCGTTGTACTACGTCTTTATTCCTCAAAGTAATCTCATTTTCCTCCAAATACTTATCTACAATAGAATAGATAATTAAACTAGTATTAGCAGCTGATAAACACGAGTTGGCAGTCTAATCTCATAAAATAATAATACTCGGGCAGCAAGCTTGTGATTGTTAATCCAAGAGTATTCTTTAAACCTCTCCACCTCTAATCATATTTTATAATACACATTCTCATATACATGTCATATCCAGCTTTATTTAGTCCCATAACAGTGTTACAATAGCTCATGAAGCACAACACCTAACAATTTTACACAACGCACAAGTAGGCAGCATAATATTACGTCTTCTCGCTATATTTTGAAGTCAACAATCCCAAACCTGTTTCAACTTCAATTAAACTGTCTCCAATATATTTACATATAAAAGAAGTCCTAAAACAACCCAAAAGAAACTTTGTAAAAGCTGAAATTTCTCTAAATTTAAAATGACTTAATGAGCTGGTTTTTAATCTCTTTTAAAAGGCCACTCTTGACCGACTTTTATCTTGTGTTTTAATACACATTTTTTCAAGGTGGTGATGCACCTACTTGGCCCTTTCACTTGGGCCTTATTGGGCTTCAATTTGATGAGCTTTGTTGCCAATTTCTTTCTCTTCTGCTTTCACGTAGTTTGGGACCGATTTGTGAAATGTTTTGTAAATTTACTTTGGCCATTTTGATATTCATCTTGGGCTACCTATATTGTATCTTTATAATGCCAAACCATGGTCTAGACTTACATCCTTACCTTGTGCTTTATTTTTTATTGGACTCGAATAGATTCGGTGTTGGGCCACGTCTTCTCATCCTTTTCATTTTACTTAATTTTGGGCCTCAAGTGAGTTCACTCATGGATGAATTAATCTTCCCCGTCTTCGTAGCCCATTTTAAGCTAAGCATGTAGGTGACTCACGTGTTAGATTCTTAAGTCCTACAAGCGCCTCACTTTTTTAACTTCATTTAAGGCCGCGATCTCCTCAATGCGACTTAGAACATATATACACTCACTCGTCTTAAGCATTAAGAGTAAATATAGCTTTCCAATATAAAAGTTAGGCACTTTTAAAGTTAGTTCTCCTTCTACCTAATCATATCATGTTCCATATACTTAGGACTAGTACATCTAAGATGTGGGTGTTACATATTGAATTATTTAAATGGTAATTTTTTATTTTTTATTTTCTTAAGATTTTAGTTTTAAATAAAACAATTATGTCAATAAATTTCATTGAAAATTTTGATTAAAGAGATTGAGTGACTTTCTAAGTAAAACACCTGCGATTGAGTGACTTTTTATGAAAAGAACCCATAATTGAGTGATTTTGGAGTTAAAAATCAAAGTTAAGTGACTTACTATGTAAATAGTTTATAGTTGAGTGACTTTTGAGTTAAAACTTGAAGTTAAGTGACTTCCAGTGAATAAATATCAAAGTTGAGCGATCGTCTGAGATATTATCTCATGTTTCTTACCTATTGAATTTCGATATAAGATTTTAAAAATATTAGGTGATCCAATGATTTTAAATTGTCTATATACTTTAGGATGAATTCTTAAGTATTTAAGTTGTATTATATATGATTTAGGATCATAAAAGATCTCTTACATCAAGCCAAGTCCAAGGAATTTCTATTTTGTAAGTTGTCGTATGAGTTCATATAACGGTCAACTTGAAATAACCATATTTCTCAATATATAAGATGTTATATGGCTCATAACCTATCAAATTATATTATTTCATGTTTTCTTTCCAATGCCGTCAAGTTTTCCGCATTTTAAATTTGAAGTAAAAACTTAAGACAATTTTACTAGAGACACGCAGAGTTGGCCGAAGTCTGTGATAACTCTGCGATGCAAAGTGGATATACATTTCTCTACCTAATTTAAATGACGTTCTTTTATTATCTTTTAGGGTACATTTATCCTATAATCTTTGAGGGTTATTTTGATGTCCCAAAACATATAAAAGACCAGTTTTTTCATAATAAAAATCCTTTCTTTCACCCTAAAACTTGAACTCTCAAGAATTTTAAAAAAATATCAAGTTAGGATTTTCTTTCAAGATTCTTCATCAAGGTAAGTTCTTCACCATAGATTTCAATCTTTTCAATCCAAAATTCTTCATTTATGTATGAATCTCCAAGAAAAATCGTAATTCTTAACCATAGGGTGTCACGCCCCGAGAGCGTACCTGAGACGTGGCCGGCACCAAGGGACTATTGCTAGTCCTCAAGCAAACCACTTGGCCTCATCGCATCCATTCAATCCAACAACTCTACAGATCAGAAGAAGTAAAAGAAAGTAAATGGGGTCATCTCATCTATCGTCTCAAATAATTATTGGTTAATAATAAAGGCTAGTAGGAAGAACTAGCTCACAATCTCAACATCAACGTTCGACTATCATCTATGAAGCCTCTATCATAATAAAGTGGTGCCAATGACAGACCCATGGCTAACGAAATAATAATATAAGACTAGTCTAGTCTAACTCAAAAACATGATGAAATAAATAGTGGATCCTCTAGAGTAGGGAAGGCTCAAAAATAAGTTGAACATCCGGGATCTTCAATGATGTGTCTGTTGATGATCCCTAATCCTTGTTTATGTATCATAAAATGATGCAGCACCGAGTGGCGTCAGTATGTGCAATGTTTGGTATGTAAAATAGTTGAATGAAATAAAAATATGTAGAATAATATGAAATTACATCGACTCATAACAATCATCAAATCAAAACGTCAAATGTCTATCTAAGCAAGAATAAAGAGTAGAGAAGTGACCCATCAACTTCTTAACCTCATTAATCAAATTAGACTCATCTCGATGGAACTCAACTTATTTTCAACTCAACTCAACTTAACTCAGAGTACTCAAGGTGGGAACTTTTGGGAGTTTCTCTTATCTGATAATAATCACTTATGATCCAGGGATTGTACAACAATCCCATTGATATTTCCACAGCCGCTCCGTACTTGCCAGGTAGGGAACGAATCGAATCCCCTAAGGGAAACAACCTCAACAAGTCCTCTATTGTTTCAGGGACATAAACTCAACTCAAGAGGAGGGAACCACGATGTATTATGATGGTTCTAATCCTCACCTAAGTTTGGCAAAGTAGTTTGATGAGTTTGAGTTGGACTAACTCTTACTCTTTCAATGCTCGATACTCCTCCCAAGACTCAATGCTCATAAGACTTTCATCTTTACCAATCTCATAGGGACTATAACCTCATCATTGATCAGTATCTCATAGGGACTCTAACCCTATCATCAATCAAACTCATAAGGACTTTAATACTTTCATGAATCAACTTATCGGGACTTTAACCCTTTCATCAATCAAACTCATAGAGACTTTAACCCTCTCATCAAGAACATCTCAATCAATAGCTCAAGGCTTGGAACAATCGTTAGGGAAAAATCTAATAGACAATCATTAGAGTTCGTTTAAGGAGACTCTTAGGGGCTATCAAGCTCTATCAACTCATCATCATTCACAATCAAAATCAATAATCTCACGTCAAGGCTCTAGACTCAACCCCTAGACTCATTCATACATGTTTTCAAGAGTTAACGTGTAGGGTTATGCAATTTCTCAAGAAAATATCCAATTCAAGAAAAAAACTCTTATGATGATCATCAACATACAAAAATACATGCAATTTCATATAATTAGCGAGAAAACATTCAAGAATCAATTTAAGAAATATGTACGGGGACTCATGGACACTCAACTCTTCTACAACCATCTATGTGGCATATGAGAGGATATTCTCATGCTTTTAATTTAGCCTTACCTACCTGGGATGAAATTCTGAAAAATCTCTTCAAGGATTTCCTCTTGAACTCCTCAATCTCAAGCTCCTCTCCTCTCTGCTCAAGCCCTAGTCTTGTTAGAGTGTTAGAAAATGACTTAGAATGGGATTTTAGACACTTTTTACTCCAAAATGACCTAACTAGATCGTGTATTGAGTTTAGAAGGGGTAGAAATTGATCGGAATGCCCCTCACAAAATTTAGAATTTTTTAGCTTCGGAATAACCCAGCTTGCAATGAGAACTAGTCGTGTATAGTGTATTTTTCTCCGAAAGGTTTCTTAACGAGTTTTCCTAACTCCGTCGAAAAATTTTGAAAAAATATAAGTGTGGGTCCATTACAGAGGCATGATGCACCTCCGTTGCGTACCGATACTATTTTGATTTTCGGGTCAAAAAATTATCTTTTAATCCGGTCGCTCTAAAATTCGACCGAGAACATTTTCCCACTCAATTTTTTGTGCTAATCACAAATCTGATCTCAGATTTGCAATAAGAGCATTGGAAGATGTGTTACCCACATACACCTACTCTAGAGGTATTTTGGTAATTTTACCTGGCATTATATAGGGTTTCAAGAAAATGAATTCAAAAATTTCAAAACATTGTTTCTTCATTTTCTTTTTCAAGAACTAAGATTCTTCATCAAGAACTTCTAAAAAATTTGAGTCAAGGATTTATGAGTCAGAGAGAAGTCGTTTTCCAATTGTTTCTTCAAGTCTTTCCACTTTAAGAACTTCATAAACGAATTTTATTTTCTCAAGAAAAAGAATCAAGGTTCAAATATCAAAGTTTTCTTTCAAGTGAACTAGTGTTCTTCAAACTTTTGATTATAATATCAACTTTTGAGGTGTATAGGGATATTATAGCATTAAATTTGAGGTCATCCATGTACTCTACATCTAAGTTTATATTTTGAATGAGTATTGAATTTAGTAAAAATCTAGTGTTGAATTCCAATTGAGTTAATTCTTCTTCTATAGTGTTCTATATACTTATGCATTAAGGTTATAGTTATTTTTATCTCTCAAATTACTAAAATTATAGTTTGCGGTTATTTTTTCATAAACCCTAGTTGAGTTCATTATCATGTATTTTCTAGATATTATTTGATGTTGAGATCCGTGATTTTCATGCATGAAATGAAGTATTATCTTAAATCAAGATTGAATATATTTTGAGTAAAGTTGATGGCTTTCATGCATAACAACAACAACATACCCAGTGAAATCCCACAAGTGGGGTCTGGGGAGGGTAGAATGTACGCAGACCTTACCACTACCTCATAGAGGTAGAGAGACTGTTTCCTGGGAACCCTCATCACAAAAACCCATCAGCAGAATAAGCTAGATATGATAACAGGCAAAAAGAGAAAGAGAAAGTGCACAGGAAGAGCAATTAATACGAAAGCACATGATAGTAAGTAAATATGGGACAATTAACATATAAAAGGCAGATAAATAACATATAAAAGGCAGACAATTAACAACTCCTTCTTATCTACCCTATTAGCCTGCTACTCTAATGCTCGACCTCTACTCCTTCCTATCTAAGGTCATGTCCTCAGTGAGATCAAGTTTCACCATATCTTGTCTAATCACCTCGCCCCAATACTTCTTTGGTCTACCTCTACCCCTCCGTGTAACTCCCAAATCTAGCCTCTCACACCTCCTAACAGGGGCATCGGTACTCCTTCTCTGCACATGTCCAAACCATCGCAGTCTCGCTTCCGTCATCTTGTCAGCTACAGGGGCTACCCCTAGCTTCTCCCGAATGGCCTCGTTCCTAATCTTATCATTCCTGGTGTGCCCCCACATCCATCTTAACATCCTCATTTATATGACCTGCATCTTCTGAATATGTACATTTTTTATTGGCCAACACTCCACCCCTACAACAAAGATGGTCTAACCACCATTCTGTAGAGCTTACCTTTGAGTTTAGGTGGTATCTTCTTATCACACAATACTCCAGAGGCCAGCCTCCATTTTGTCCAAGCCGCCCCAATATGGTGTGTGACATCATTGTCGATATCCCCACTACTCTAGATGATGGACCCTAGATACTTAAAGCTTTCCCTCTTGGGGATAGGATGAGGGGCAAGTCTCAGATCAATGTCTGCTTCATCCCTCGTAACACTGAATTTGCACTCCAAGTATTTTGTTTTGGTCCTGCCCAGTTTAAATCCTTTGGACTCCAAAGTGTGTCTCCAAATGTCCAACCTATCATTAACTCTGGTCCTAGTCTCATCAATTAGTACTATGTCATCTCCAAACAACATACACCATGGGACTTCCTCCTGGATAAATCGCGTCAGCTCATCCATTACCAATGCAAATAGAAAAGGGCTCAACACAGATCCTTGATGAAGTCCTATCTTAACAGGAAAATATTTTAAGTCTCTTCCCACTGTTCTCACCCGAGTTTTGGCTCCGTCGTACATGTCCTTTATCACTCTAATATATGCCATTGGGACGCCTTTCACCTCCAAACACCTCCATAGGACATCCCTCGGGACTTTGTCATAGGCTTTCTCAAGATCAATGAACACCATATGAAGGTCCTTCTTTCTTTTCCTATATTTCTCCACAAATCTCCGAACAAGGTGAATTGCTTCAGTAGTCGACCACCCTGGCATGAATCCAAACTGGTTTTCTAAAATAGATACTACCTTTCTCACCCTCATCTCCACCACTCTCTCCCATGCCTTCATAGTGTGACTCAACAGCTTGATACCCCTTTAATTATTACAGTTTTGAATATCACCCTTGTTTTTGTACAGTGGAATCATTGTACTCTTTCTCCATTCATCCGGCATCTTGGCAGTCTTCATGATCACATTGAACAGTCCAGTCAACCACTCTATGCCATCCTTGACCATGTTCTTCCAAAAATCTACCGGAATCTCATCTGGTCTGATCGCCCTCCGTCTCTTCATCCTGATAATAGCCCTTCTAACCTCCTCAACTTTGAACCGCCTACAGTAACCAAAATCTCGATGACTTTAGGATTGTGCCAACTTACCCAGCTCAATATCTCTATCTCCTTTTCGGACTTTTGGCTTTCATGCATAACGTAAAGTATTATTTTTAGATCGAGATGATGCATATTTTGAATGAGATTTCATAAAATTGTGTATTGAGTTAAATGATGTTTTGAACAAGAGTTTTGATAACAACATAAATTATTTTCAAATATATTTATTGATAAATAGGATGCTGATGATTTGGAATGAGTTTGAGCTTTTTGAGTTAAAGTCCAATGAGACTAGACGATATGAGAATATGAGCACATATTTTGAGAGGCGTATTAGCATCAATTTGGTAAATTTATAATTATTACAAATTTCATAAACTATATCGCCAGCATAGGATGAGAAGGGGTCAGACTTATGAAGTCTCTATAAAGATTTTATATGGATCCATGAGTTGAGCTTGCATTCCTTACTTTACAAAGTACTAGATGGTTGTGGCAACGAAAGATATTTTTTGTATCATCACTTGCTCATAAGTGGTGATAGTCAGTTATAGAAACTCCGTAAGAGAGAGTATATTATTTTACTGAGTTATCTACATGCATATTGAAACTTGATTAGAATATTTGTTGAAAGCATGATTTATTCTATTTTAAACTTGCATATCATATTAAGTTAAGTTGAACTTTATTTTATTCATCAAGCTTTCTCTGGAGTTTGTTCTATTTATCCATATTATATACTTGTACATTCCAAGTACTTATGTCACTTGGCATTCCATCATTTTATGATGCAGATACAGGTATTAGAGATCCATAACACATGTTTATTGATGATATATTCCATTCAAAATAGTGGTGAGATCTCTTTCGCAAATCTATTGTTTTAAGGTAGCCTTGGGATTATGTTGGTACCTTCTTATGAGTTGGTAGAGGCTTCATAGATTGAGTTAGATAGATGTTGATTGGAGTTTGTCTTACTTTAACAGTCAACTTTGAAAATAGCTATTATTTATTTAAGTTAAAATGTTGATTATTTAAAAATAGGTATCTTGAAAATTATTTATATGATAATCTAAGGGCCAACTTGTGTTGTTTATTTGATTTCATTGAGTGTTCGGCTATTTGAATGCGTGATCCGACTAAGTGGTTCATTTGAAAATAGAAAATGATTTCTAAATGTCGATCATTCCTAGGGTACCATTTCAAGGGGTGACAGAATAATTTTGAATTTTGAGTTAATTAGAGGAAAACTAATTAATTGAATGATATACTTTTTTAAAACACCCCAAAAGAGTTAAAACAAGATTAATTTTTTTTTAAAAGACCAAAATAACCCTAGAACATCTGTAGGAAATTGTTGAAAAAAAGTGCAGAAAATCTTTACAGGAGGCTACACAACCTACGAAGACTTCTAAGATCCGTAAAAGGCACCCACACAAATACACTCCTTGATAGGATTCACTAAAATAAGCATAATTTTTTACTCCAAACTCAAAACGAGGCAAACTCATGAAGTTAAAAAGATAATTTTGAGACATTTAATTTGATAGGTTGTGGACCACCTAACTCATACATTCTAGGAGATATGGTCATTTGAAGTTGACTCTCATGTGGACTCATGCGAAAACTTAGTCGATAGACATCCTTTGAACTTTCGCTTATTGTAAGAGATCCCTTATGATCCTAAAATGCATCTATATATAAAATTAGATAAAATTTTTATTCATTAGATTACCTAATTTCATAAAATTTTATATCAAGACTCAATCCATTAGAAAACATTTTACTAAACTTTGTCTTAGAGGGTTCTTGTGACCTTAATTCACCTCCAAATTTATTTACACATTAAAGAATTTAATTTAACACTTATGCTCAATTATAAATCATCTGGTACAACTGTATACGCTTATAAAGGATGACTCAATCTAAGCTTTAATTTTTTTTAAAGTGTTGCACCATCGAGATCACCATAATATCTAGAATGCGTAAACTGCACATATATTATCATATACTATTAAGGCCAACTGGACATTCTCTAAAAGGGAAAAACAAAAAGGTTAGCATAACTAACAGTGTACATCTATTGAACTCAAACTTTGCAAGCCTCTAGATGTAATATTACTTGGTGGGGTTAGGGCTCCAAGCCATCCATTAGCTAAACATGAAAAAATATTTACAAACCTCTAGATCATTGCCAAAAATATTTGAGCTAATTAATCATCTAAAAATTAGCCTACGAAGTAACTATCAGGTCGTACTTGCAAGAACGTGGTGACCCTAAACAACGGAGCATTAGTACAAAATAATGTATTTAGTATGAAAGTAATATAAAAATGAAGCAGGTATCATAACATATTGAAGTAATCAGGTAAGTAAGTCAAGTAAAGTAAGTGTACTATAGTACCTGCTCTGAAATTTAGAAATCAAACACTAGTTGAGCAACAACCGACGTGGGCACATAAAATCTCAACAGGTATGAATAACAAAGTATACAACCTACTTGAGCCCCCATAAACTTGATAGGTACAATTAACAAACAAGAGCACCTACCGAACCTTTCATTAGCCCAAAAGGTGATAATTTATCTATATACCCCTATTGGTAGTCCCCTAAACCTTGTAGGCAATCATTATAAATCAATAGCCCCTTAGACACTCTACTATTGCCCCAAAGGCATAGTTATGTCCCAGTAACCTATTAAGTACTTTGTATATCATAATAGCCCCCTTTGGAATTTTGTATACAACTCCAAAGGGAATCACTAGTTTCTAATAGCCCCACAGACATCCCTTAGAGCAACTATAAATAATTAAATGGCCCAAGGACAAGCAATATGGGTTTAATTAACTAATGCAAACAATTATTATGCCTTACCTAAATATGTCGACACTAATGATAGAATATAAATCCAATTCGAGAAATGTCTAGATCAATCGCAACAGCTAACGTAACCGCATAAGATTAGGAGTAACTTGGCTAAGACAGCTAATCATACCTTTCCTATGGTTTATTGTATCTTAAGTACACTTGTCTCCTGCATCTGCATCTTGAGCCTTTTGGGCTCCTATAACTGCACCTTGGGCACACAAGTCTCTACCGAGGGTTAGTAATTGTAGGACAAAAAATCCTCTATATATATATATATATATATGTATATTTGGGAAGATAAAATATAGGAGAAAATTAATAAGTTAAAATGATCAATAAAAGTTAGATAAATCTTACTACAATAATAGTACTACATATATAATAGATAGATAGATAGATAGATGGATGGATATAATACTTGAGTCATGCTAGACATTGTCCAAAGAAACTATTTCTGCAACGTGAAATATTTCCTCATGATTAAACAAGTCTTCTCTAAAAACATGGAGGATATAGGAATCAACAAAATATAATACTATAAAATAAGCAGGTTGGAAAAGGAAAATCTAATAGTAAAGCTAAAATAATAAGAAAATATATAAGGAGAAAGTGCAATAACTTTTTTGCTTTTTACTTCTTCTTGCTCTTTCTTTATACTTTGTTTCAATAAAGAATCCATATATATACTTGTTAAAACTTGGCCATTAACTATGGTGTATGGCCTTGTTTGCCATGCATATGGTTATGTGTTGTCATGCATATGGCCATGTTTTTGCAAAGAATAAGTCTATGAAGTTGTCATCCATATGGCCATGAAGTAGCCATGCATATTGTCATGAAGTTGCCATACATATGGTCTAGCATTTTCCATGCATATGACCTTGTTTTTGCCATGTATAGAGTGAATAGTTATCATATAATATTTATATTCATAAAATATTGTTATGTAGTCATCAATGACATATTTTATGACTAAGAAATGATATATAGAAAAGGCTTAACTCATAAAGAGACACCTAAACTTGTTCTCATTTTTCACTTAGACACCTAAACTAAGACAAGTTCCTAATAGACACCTCAACTGCTCAGATTTGATCCCATTAAACACTTTTATCCTACTTGGCACTCTCCGGTACTGTTTTTTTTATTTTTCAGCCAAAAATAAAAAGTTGCGGTCCAAAAAAAATTTTTTTTCCATAAAAGTAGGTTCTCAAAATTCTCAGTTATCCAAAAAAAAAAATTTTCCATAAAAGTAGATTCTCAAAATTCTCTGTTAACCATATGCGGAAAAAAATTATTACAATTTTAAATAAAAATTTTTTGCACATGGTTAACTGAGAATTTTGAGAATCTACTCTTATGAAAAAAAAATTTTTTTGGACCGCAACTATTTATTTTTGGCTGAAAAATTAAAATAATAGTACCAGAGAGTGCCAAGTAGGATAAAAGTGTTTAATGGGATCAAATCTGAGCAGTTGAGGTGTCTATTAGGAACTTGTCTTAGTTTAGGTGTCTAAGTGAAAAATGAGGACAAGTTTAAGTATTTCTTTATGTATTTGGCCTATAGAAAATAGTTCAAATACTTTTAAAATATCCAACAATCCCCCATGTATTCTAAAAATATTTTAAGAATATTAACATGACTTGCTTATTTTTGGATGAAAAATGTTATAGGTTTGGTGTGTCTTTTGGAATATGAACAAAACTTAGATCGATAAAATTTAACTTACAAAATTATTGGTGAAACATAAAATTTCTATGAACCAAATATTCTATTTTGTAAGTCAGAGATTCTACCAATCTCATTTTAATCCTTATATTTTTTCATTCAATGCAGTTTGAGACTAAGCCAAGGTCTCATAGGAGCGCCTCACTCCACTTCTCATATAGATGAATTCATCAAGTATACACGTCTTTAAATACACCATCCTTAAGGATTGTGAATTCATTAAGAGTTAATAACTTATCCCTCATAATTAGTAGCAGTTCAAGCACTCTCAGTTATTGTGCAGTGTCAATATCAACTGGTTATTATCCATATGAACCTACTTCATGGGATCTTTAATCACATAGGTAGGGTTACCATCTTTATTGACAATCATATTGGCCTTAAACCCATATCTTTTGAGGTTTGAAGAATTAATTTTCTTCCAATATGTTTAGTCAATAAATCGGTCGAATTCAGTTTTGACTTCACATAATCAATGGAAATTATTTCATCTTTCAGCAGTTGTTTAACGACATCATGTCTTAATTTCATGTGTCTACTCTTACAATTGTATCACAATAGCAATTACGGCTTGACAATCACCATGTATAGACACAGGAGGCATCACATCCTTTATTAAAAAAAATTACTAAGAAATTTCTTAGCCACTATGTCTTAGAACCAGCTAGTTCCAAAGCTACAAACTATGACTCCGTAGTTGATCTAGTGATCGTTGTTTAGCTAATTTCCATGATATTGCACTACCACGTAAGGTGAACACATATCCACTAGTGGATTTTGTCTTATCTGTATCAGAGATCCAGTTTGAATGATAATACCTTTCTAATGTTGTAGGAAATCCATTATACAAGATACCATAATTCATGATTCTTTGAAGTATTTTAGTAGTCCCATTAATGCATATCAATGCTCTTTATTGGGATTATGAGTGTATTTACTCAGCCTACACACAATATAGACGATATCAAATCTAGTAAAGTTCATCAAATGCACCAGAGTCCCAATAATCTGAGCAGATTTAGTTTGAGCAATTGGGTCACCTTTATTCTTTTTCAATTGACAGTTAGCATCATAAGAAGTGATTACAGGTGTCACATCAAAATATTCAAGCTTCTTAAGAAGTCTCTCCACATAATATTCTTGTGACAATAATACACCATCTTCACTCCTAATAACTTTAATTCTCAAATCATATACACTTCACTCAGATCCTTTATATCAAAATTAGTGGACACAAATAATTTTCTACTCTACACAATATTTAAACTTGTACAAAATAAAAGTATGTCATCAACATATAGACATATTATCACACAATAATTGTCTATCATTTTAGTGTAAACATATTTATCCACATCAATAGAAGAAACGACATCTCTCACTAGGACTTGATCAAATTTTTTCATGTTATTGCTTAGGAGTTTGTTTAAGACAATAAAGAGATTTAATTAATTTACAAATCTTTTTTTCTTGTCCAGGAATAATACATCATTCAGGTTGGACCATATAAACTTCTTCTTCTAAGTCACCATTTAAAAAAGATAATTTTTTACATCCATTTGATGGATAAAATGCTTATGAATTGATACTAAGGCAATTAAAATTCGAATAGAAAATATTCTAGTTAGTGATGTAAATATATCAAAATAGTCAATATTTTGTTTACGAGAAACTCCTTTTGCTACTAACCGAGCTTTATATTATTCTATAGATCCATCAGGATCAAGTTTTCTTTTGAAAAATCCATTTACAACTAATAGGTTTTGCACCAGAAGATAAATAAGTCAAAATTCATGTATTAATTTTCATAATTTAATCAATTTCAATTTTTATTGCCTCTTTTCAAAATTTAGCATCAGAAGAAGAAATAGTTTTAAAATAATTTAATGTTTCATTGTCCATAAGAAAAGCTGGAAAACCACTTCCATAAGAAAAATACTCTTTTCTAGATATTTTACTCCTCCTTTGTTCCTCAATATTAGAAATAGATACTCTATTTCTTTACACAAGTGCATGAGAGATTTTATAACTCAGTGGAAAAATACGTTCAAAGAATTCAGCATTTTTTGTTTCAATAATTGTATTGCTATCAAGTACATCACTTTTAAAAACAAGAAATCTATATCCAGAACTATGTTCAACATATCTGATAAGCATGCAATCAGTTGTTTTTGGAATCTGTTTTTTCTCTTCTTAGTTTCAGGCAAGAGAATTTTAGCTAGTCACCCCCATACTTTTAAATACTTCAAATCAGGACTATAACCTTTTTGTGATTAATAAGGAGTTTTTTCAGTTCTTTTATGAGGAATTCTATTTTGTAAGTGACACGCAGACAATATAGCTTCATCCCATAATTTATCAAGTACATTAGAACTAATTACATGGAGTTCATCATTTCCTTCAATGTTCTAATTTTCCTTTCAGCTACTCCATTAGATTCAGGTGAGTAAGGTGGAGTTACTTCATGAATAATTTCTTTCTTTTCACAAAAGGTATTTAAAGATAAATATTCTCCACCTCTATCAGATCTAATTCTTTTGATTTTTCTACTAAGTTGATTTTCAACTTCAATTTTATAAGAAATAAATGTATTAAAAGCATCATCTTTGTTTCTAAGCAAATACAACTCAGTAAATGTAGAAAAATCATCAATAAATGTCACATAATATCTTTTACCACCACTAGTCATAGTCTGTTTTGAGCCACCTAAATTAGTGTGAATTAAACACGGTAATTCTATTTCTATATTTACTGAAAATTATGACTTTTTAGTAATTTTAGCTTCAGTACATATTTAATAATTATTGATATTATTTCAATATAAAATATCAAACCAAGTGATTGCATATTCTTTTTATGGGAGAAATTAATTGGTCCTAGTCTAGCATGCCATAAAGAGATCGATACAATCATATAAGTAGAATGTAACAACCCCTTATTTTTTCAACCTAGTTTGAGAAGATGTACAGAGAAAACTGAGAGAACGACCGAGAAGAAACTGCTGAAAGAGAGTCCACATGAGCCATCTACGGCTCGTAGAGAGATTTATGGCCTGTAGACGAGGTCTCGTAAACCCCCCCCCCCAAAATGACTTGGTGGAATTTCTAAGTCTGAGGCCCACATATGAGACCACCTATGGCCTAAAACGTGTTCCATGGCCCGTAAAGTGGCTCCGTGAATTGACGGTCCAAAAAAATCAACATTTCAGTGTCTTGAGTTATTAGTTATCAGATGGCTCGTAAAATATTCTATGGCTCGTAGAAGAGGTTTCGTGCAAAATCTCAGTAACTTAAATTTCAGGACCCCTTATTTATGAGTAGTTTACAGCCCATAGAATGTTCTACGGCCGTAGACGGGGTCTCATAGACCTAGTTGACAGTTTTTTGAGGGGTATCTTTGTCTATTACTATCCCTTTTAATTAAAACCTAGGATGTTTTAGAGCTCATTAAAGTCCTAAAACAAAACCCTAAGGATATTTTCACCATTCTTAACACTTAGGGATTTCTTAAGGAACACCAGAAGAAGGAGAAGAGCGAGGGTTTTAATTCAAACACGAGGATCGACCGGAGATTGATTATTTCTTCTATTCACAGGTGTGTAAGGATAACCAAAATATGGATTCTATTTTTCCATGTGCCCCATAACCAGAATTGATGGTGATATGAGTAAATTGAGTCTCCCATGAATGCTTTTTGAAGGTTTTTCTTAAAATCTAATGTAATCCTACGTAATTTTGCATGAATTACTATTTTATGATATAATTACTTGAAGTTGAAGATTTTACATTACTACATGAAACCTAGCACTATTTCTTATGATTTTCACATATTTTACTTACATGAGCATGCGTGAGCACAGTTTGAGCCTAAAGAGTCTATGAAATCCCTAAGTTTCTTAATTTTACATTTGTTCTCCTAAAGTCTACAAGTTAGAGTGATGCATGCTTAAATCGTGATGAGTCAAGAAGTGAACCTAAAAATGATGTAACCAAAGGGTTGATAGTTGATGTGATTAGTGGAGTTGATGAATGTCCAATGAGACTAGATGAATGAGTTAACCATAGGGTTGATGTATTATGAACATATTGAGTCTTGGGATGAGTATTGAGCATAGAATTGAGTAAAAGTAACTCCATTTTAAACTCAATAACTATGTAGTCGGCGTAAGAGATGATTGAACCGTAAAATCATATGTTTCCTATTCTCCCAAAATGAGGACTTGATATTACTGATTTTGGATCCATTGATGGGATGTCCTATACCCCCATCAGGATAGTAGATGGATGTGGCAATGACATCGCTTCGTTGTATCATCATCGGCTCATAGACAATGATTGTCATTTAGAGAAACTCCCAATTAGGCCTTGATAGTACTCTGAGTGGATGATAATAGATGATGGATGAGTAGTCATTGACTGAATTGTATTCTTACTTTAGACTCTTGACATGATGATTGAGTTCCCTTTTTCTTGAGTTAAGCTATTTGAGTTGATGTTATTCTTCCTTTATATGTTTCTTTCTGTCATTTAACATGCTCATACATTCCACGTTCTACCGTCTATTTATGCCTGTATCTTTTCATGATGCAGAGATAGGTACTAGTGGTCATCAACAGGACCTTGTTGAGGACCTATTTGTTTTCAGCTATTTGGGTGAGCCATTCCCTTCTTTCAGAGAATATCATATTTATGTTCTAGCTTTTAGTTTTAGACACATTTTATTCTATTTAGAGGTAGCCATGGAACTGTCATTGGCACCATTATTCAGATGTTTTAGAGGCTTCATAGACTAGACTGTTGAGTTGTGATTGGATCTTATATTGACTAGTTTCCTTTCATACTAGTCTTACTTAGTTTATGGATGAGATGTTTGGCCTTTTGCCTTTATTTATCATTTGACATTTCCTTTCTTTACGTATTAATGTATACTGATATCTTCCACTATTATGTGATTGAACAAATGTGATAAGGTTGAGTGGTTCGCTTGGGGGCTAGCCATAGTTTCTGAGTACCGGCCACTCAAAGGGTACCCTCCCGGGGTATGACAAACTTGGTATCAGAGTACAGAGCTCAAGAGTTCTAGGGAGTCTATGAAGCCATGTCTAGTAGAGTCTTGGTTATAGGTGTGTTGTGCACCACACTTCATAAGTAGGATGCTATAGGACATTAGGGATTGTTTCACTTTCTTGTATTCTAGGTTTGTGCGATAGAGTTTAAATCTTTTAAAATATCTATCTGATTCGTGTGTTACGCACTTGCAGATCATGCCTCCTAAGCATACCGCTACCCAAAAGGACACTTCAACTCGTAGCATTGGGAATCCCCACCAGAGGTGCCTCCTCGGATAGAGATAAGAGGCCGAGGTCGATGAGATGGAGTTATCTAGGCATCCCAGGCACCTACCACTTTGCCTACTCCTACTGTAGAGGCTGACTTCAGGGGAGCCATCACTATGGTCACCTAGCTGGTAATTGCCTAGAGTGGGAATCGGAGCTTACAGGCTCCTGGCTCTAACTCCCAAGATCTTACTTCTTTGACGAGACTTAAGAGATTTTCTGAGGATGAACCCACCAATATTCATAGGGTCTAAGGTTGAGGAAGACCCCTAGAACTTTATTGATGAGATGTGGATAGTGTTAAAGGCCATGCATGCGTCTAAGATTGAGGGAGTTGAACTTTCTTCCTGGAAACTCAAGGATGTGGAAAATGTTTGGTACAATCAATGAGAAGAAAGCTGAGGTGAGGATGTTGAGCCTGCCATGTGGGATAAAATGGAGAGTGCCTTTCTTGATCACTTCTTTCCACGAGAGTTGAGGGAAGCGAAGGTGGAGACTTTAACAACTTGAAGCAGGAAGGGATGATTGTCAAAGAATACAACCTTAAGTTCAGACAGCTATCCAGGTATGCTCCCGAGATGGTCTCCGATGTGAGGTCTAAGACGAGAAAGTTTATGTCTAGCTTGGGCAAGCATATGAAAAAGAAGTGCAAAGTGACATTGCTGATTCCAAACATGGACATATCTAGACTTATGGTCTATGCGCAACAACTTGACGATGATGAGAAGAGAGATAGGGAGGAACACTTGCTCAAATGGGCTAAGTCAGCAGGGCATGAGCCTAGGCAACATACGAAAAGTAAGGGGGACAGGCCCTATTTCCAGAAGAGGACTTCGAACCATGCACCATCCTCAGCAAGTGCACCAACTCTGAGTAATTGATATGATCAAAAGTCTCATGGTTATCAGAATTTTAGAGCTCAGGGTTCTCTATCCCAAGCTAGTATGACTCAAGGTTACAAGGGGAAACCACCATGTGGCAAGTGTGGTAAGTTTCATCTAGGTGAGTGACGTGAGGGCACTAATGCTTGCTGCAAGTGTGGACAGAGTGGTCATTTCTAGAATGTGTGGCCAATGAGAAGGAGAGTTGATAAGATTAATAAAGCTCAGTCTTCAATAGCACCACAGAGAGGTGTCACGACTAATACGGGCGGAGGGACAAACCATCTGTATGTGATAGGAAATCGACATGATTAGGAAGTTGCACCATATGTTGTCATAGGTATGCTTCGAATCTTTTCATGTGATGTGTATGTCTTGCTTGACCCAGGTACCACTTTATCATTTGTTACTCCATATGTGGCTAATAAGCTTGAGATCCTTCTTGAATGTTTTCTTTAGCCCTTCAATGTTTCTACTTCTACTGGTGAGTCCATTTTAGCTGAAAGGATATATAGAGATTGCACAGTGTCTATCTATCACAAAGATACTTTGGAAGACTTAGTTGACTTAGAGATGATTGACTTTGATGTGATTCTTCGCATGGTTTGGGTTCAAGCCTGTTATGTCTCTGCCAACTGTAGAATACGGATGGTTAAATACTGATTCCTGAATGAGTCGGTTATAGAGTAGAAGGGTAGTTCTATAGTGCCCAAAGCTAAATTTATTTCCTACCTTAGGGCCAGAAATTAGTTTCTAAAGGATGTATCGATCACCTCGTGTGAGTTAAGGATGATGATATAGAGTCTCCACCTTTGGAATCAGTTTCAGTTGTCAATGTGCTTCTTGATATCTTCCCTGATGATTTTTCTGGAGTCCCTCTTGATAAGGAGATTAACTTTGGGTCTATGTTCTCCCTGATACCTAGCCTATCTTTATTCTGCCATATAAAATGGCCTCCGCAGAATTGAATGAACTGAAAGAACAGTTGAAGGATCTCTTGCATCAGGGATTTATTAGGCCGAGTGTCTCACCATGGGGTTCTCTAGTCCTTTTCGTGTGAAAGAAACATGGTTCCCTCAAGATGTGTACAAACTATCTTTAGTTGAATAAGGTGACCATTACGAACAAATATCCCCTTCTGAGGATCGATGACTTTTTTGACCAACTTAAGGGTGCCACTATTTTCTCTAAGATAGACCTCATATCAAGCTATCACCAGTTGAAAGTGAGAGAATGTGACATCCCAAAGATGACTTTTCGAACCCGATAAAGTCACTTTGAGTTTCAAGTAATGTCCTTCAGATTGACAAATTCTCCTGTCGCTTTCATGGACTTGATGAACAGAGTATTCAGATAATACCATGATATGTTTGAGATTGTGTTCATCGATGATATATTGGTGTAATCCAAAGATGGGGAAGAGTATGTTGATCATCTTCGAATTGTTCTTCAGACCCTTAAAGATAAAGAGTTACATGACAATTTTTCGAAATGTGAGTTCTAACTTAAGTCAGTGTCATTCTTGGGCCATATTGTCTCGAGTGATGGTATTCAAGTAGATATGCAGAAGATTGAGGTAGTCAAGAACTGGCCTAGACCCACCTCTCCAAGAGGCATAATGAGTTTTCTGGGTTTGGCTGGTTACAACCGCAGATTTGTTGAGGGATTCTCTTTACTATCCTCGCTATTGACTATACCCACTCAAAGGAAAGCTAAGTTTCAATGGTCCGACTAATGTGAGAAGAATTTTCATCAGTTGAAAACTAGATAAACGACTGCACCAATATTGACGCCACCTGAAGGGACGGATAAATTTGTGATCTATTGTGATTCTTGTAAAGTAAGATTTCTATGTGTTCATATGTAGAGAGGTAAGGTCATAGCCTATGCTTCTAGGGAACTCAAGAACTGTGAGAGGAACTATCCAACTCATGAGTTAGAATTAGTTGTGGTGTATTTGTACTCAATATTTGGCACCACTACTTGTTTGGAGAACATGTTGATGTATTCATAGAGAACAACAGCTTGCAGTACATCTTCAACTAGAAAGACCTTAACTTGAGGTAGAGGAGATGGCTCGAGTTGCTCAAAGACTGTGACATGAACATCCTCTACCATCTAAGTAAAGCTAATGTGGTTGCTGATGCTTTTTGTAGGTTATCCATGGGGAGCACTAGCCATGTGGAGGTAGAGAAAAAGGAGTTGGCCAAATTAATTAAACGACTAGCTTGATTGGGAGTTCAACTAGATGAATCTAGTGAAGGTGGAATACTTGTGCATAATTGGTCTACATTATCCCTTATAGTGGAGTTAAAGGAGAAGCAAGATTGAGATCACATCTTACTCCAATTGAAGGAAGCTATGCATAAGCAGAAAGTGATGGCATTCGTCAAAAGGGGAGATGGAGTATTGAGATACCAAAATAGATTGTGTATTCCAAACGTTGATGGTGTTCGAGAGAGGATCATGGTAAAGGCCCATGATTCTAGATATTTCATCCATCCAGGGTCTACAAAGATGTACCATAACTTAAGAGAAGTCTATTGGTGGAGTGGAATGACAAAAGACATTGTTGAGTTCGTTTTCAAATGCCCAAATTGCCAACAAGTTAAAGTTGAGCACTAAAGGTCATGCAGAGTAGCTCAGAATTTTGAGGTTCCATAGTGGAAATGGGAGGTAATTAACATGGACTTTGTCATAGGATTATCGAGGTCCCATAGACAGCACTATTCAATTTGGGTGATAGTTGATTGGATGACAAAATCTGCACACTTCTTTGTAGTAAAGATGACAGACACTGCAACGGATTATTCCCGATTATAACTAAGGGAGATTTTCAGATTGCATGGAGTTCCTTTGTCTGTCATATCAAATAGAGGGACTCAGTTCAGTGCCCAATTATGGAAATCCTTTCAGAAAGGGCTAGGTTCAAAGGTGAACCTTAGTGTTGCTTTCCACCCTCAGACTGATGGTTAGGCAGGGCGGATGATACAGACTTTGGAGGATATGTTGAGAGCTTGCGTCATTGACTTCAAAGATATTTGGGATGACCACTTGCCTTTGATTGGGCTTTCCTACAGCAACAACTTCCATTTGAGTACCCAAATGGCTCCTTATGAAGCCCTCTACGGTAGGAGATGTAGATCACTGATCGGGGGGTTCGAGGTGGGTGAAGCAGGGTTAATTGGACTAGACTTGGTACATCATATATGAAGGAGAAGGTAAAGATTATCTAAGAGAGATTGAGAAGTGCACAGAGTCGTTAGTAGTCCTACACTGATGCTAGAAGAAGAGACTTGGAGTTTGAGGACAACGATTGGGTGTATCTGAAAGCGTCACCCATGAAGGGTGTGAGGAAGAAGGGGAATTTGAGTTCTCAATACATTGGTCCCTACCAAATTATGAAGAGAGTGGGAAACATAGCTTATGAGTTTGAGCTACCACAAGAGCTAGCAGCCATTCATGTGGTCTTTCACATTTCTAGGATTAAGAGGTGTTTGGGAGATCCGTCCTTCTTGTGCTTATTTACAGCATTGCAGTGGAGGATAGTTTGAGTTATGAAGAGGTCCCAGACCAAATCTTTGATCATCAAGTTTGCAAGTTGAGAACTAAATAGGTTACATCTATAAAGCTGTTGTGGAGAAGTCAATCTATTGAAGAAGCTACATGGGAAGCTGAAGAGGATATAAAGGATAAATACCCTCACCTATTTGTGCCTTGTAATGATGAAATTGATGGTAACAATTCATTTCTACCCACTGAGTTACCTTTCCATTGTTGAGTTGTGTTCTTCTCTTTGAATTGATGTTTCTCTTGAGTCTGTGAGTATTTGAGTATATATGTCTTTAACTATATTTGTGCCTAATGATAATTTTAGAAGTATTCTTTCGATTCTAAATCTCGAGTTGAGGTTGATTTCTGAAGTATGAGTATCCAAGTATCCATGTATTTGAGTTCCTTCCTGATAGGTCTCCTAGTTGCTCATTCTTCAAGGATGAATGATCCCAAGAGCGAGATTATGAAAATCCCCCTAATTCTTTCCACCTAGTTTAAGAAGATGTACAGAGAAAACTGTAAAGACAAAGAAGAAGCTGCTGAAAGAGAGTCCACGAAAACCATTTACGGCCTGTAGATAGATTTATGGCCCATAGATGAGGTCTCATAAACCCCTACCCCAAATGACTTGGTGGTATTTTCTAAGTCTGAGGCCAACATACGAGATCACCTATGGCCTGTAAAGTGTTCCACGGCCCGTAAAGTGGTTCTGTGAATTGATGGTCCAAAACTCAACTTTTCAGTATCTTGAGTTATGAGATGTCACATGGCTCGTAAAATATTTTACGGCTCATAGAAGAGGTTTCGTGCTAAATTCTAGTAACTCAAATTTTAGGACCCCTTATTTACAAGAAGTAGTTTACGGCTTGTAGAATGTTCTACGGCTCGTAAACGGGGTCTCGTAGACCTAGTTGAAAGTTTTAAGAGGGGTATTTTTGTCTATTCCTATCCCTTTTAATTAAACCCAAGGACGTCTAGGACTTAATTAAACTCCTAAAGCAAAACACTAAGGATATTTTCACCATTTGTCACGCTTAGGAATTTCTTAAGGAACACCAGAAGAAGGAGAATAGAAGGGTTTCAATTCAAACACGAGGATCGACCGGGGAATGATTGTTTCTTCTATTCATAGGTATGTAAGTCTAACCAAAATATAGATTTTGTTCTTCTATGTACCCCATAACCTTGAATGATGGTTAGATGAGTAAATTGAGTCTCCCATGAATGCTTTTTGAAGGTTTTTCTTAAAAGCTAATGTAATCCTACATAATCTTGCATAAATTACTATTTTTATGATTTGATTACTTGAACTTGAAGATTTTACCTTACTACATGAACCCTAACATGGTTTCTTATGATTTTCACACATTTTACTTCCATGTGCATGCATGAGCATATTTTGAGCCCAAAGAGTCGATGGAATCCCTAAGTTGCTTAATTCAACATTTTTTCTCCTAAAGGCTATGAGTGAGAATGATTCATGCTTTAATCCCAATTAGTCAAGAACTTGACCTAAAAATGATTGAACCAAAGGGTTGATAGATGATGTGATGAGTTGAGTTGATTAATTTCGAATAAGACTAGATGAATGAGTTAACCATAGGTTTGATGTCTTATGAGCATATTGAGTCTTGGTAGGAGTATTGAGCACTAAATTGAGTAAGAGTATTCCAACTCGAACTTAATAACTACGTAGCCGGCATAGGAGAGGATTGAATCGTAAAATCGGATGCTTCTTATTATCCCAAAATGAGGACTTGATGTTACTGATTTTTATCTATTGATAGGAAATCTTATATCCCTGGCAGGGTATTAGATGGATGTGGCAATGGCATCACTTCGTTGTATCATCATCGGTTTATAGATGATGGTTGTTGGTTAGAGAAACTCCCAATTAGGCCTTGATAGTACTCTGAGTGAATGATACATAGATGATGGATGAGTAGTCATTGTATAAATTTCATTCTTACTTTAGACTCTTGACATGATGATTGAGATCCTTTTTTCTTGAGTTGAGCTATATGAGTTAATGTTATTCTTCCTTTACATGTTTCTTTTTGCCATTTTACATGCTCATACATTCCACGTACTGACGTCCATTTGGGCCTGCATATGGTCATGATGCAGAGATAGGTAGTAGTGGTCTTCAATAGGCACCCTGTTGAGGACCTATTTGTTTTCAGTTGATTGGTGAGCCCTCCCTTACTTTTGGAGGATATTATATTTCTGTTCTAGCATTGAGTTTTCGACATATTCTATTCAATTTAGAGGTACCCATGGGTCTTTCATTAGAACCATTATTCAGAAGTTTTAGAGGCTTCATAGACTTGATTATTGAGTAGTGATAAGATGTTATGTTGACTAGTTTCCTTTCATACTACTCTTGCTTATTTTATTGATGAGATGTCTGGCCTTTGGCCTTTATTTATCATTTGACATTTCCTTTCTGTACGAATTCATATACACTGATGTTTTCTGCTATTAGAATATGATTGAACGAATATGATGAGGTTGAGTGGTTTGCTTGGGGGTTAGCAATAGTCTTTAAGTGCCGACCATGCTAAGAGTACACTCCCGGGGTGTGGCACAGCAGTAGATGCTTTTTCATTCATAACATTGAGTGTAAAAAGTCCTTGGTTACAATAGCCTTTCCCCACAAACACATTAGATTTTGTCAATATGACCTTATTAGATTCCAATGACTCTTGCACTCCAACTTTACAAAGTGAGGCCAAGAAAATCAGGTTTGCTCACATTTCAGGAACATGTAACACCTCCATAAAAGGTAAAGTTTTTCCAAAAGTGAGCTTCAGGAGCACTTTACCCTTAAACAAGACTTTAGTAGTTCTTGAGTCTTCAAGGTAGGCTACTTCACTATTGTCCCCTATTGATTAATAGGAGGAAAATGCTTCTCGATTTGCACAAATCTGCAGAGTATCCCCAGAGTCTATCACCCATTCTTTTATATGTGCTACTATATTTACTTGATGAATGACAACTGCAATAATTTCATATCCTTCAGCTAAATTAGCTTTTTGAGGATATTCCTTTTCTTTATCATTTATAATTCTCTTCCTGCACTATGCGACATGATGACCAAGTTTTCTGCAAGTAAAACAAGGGCCTTTCTTTTTCTTAAAAATGTGGTTATAATGCTTGTAACCTCAAGAGTTATTATCATGCCTATTTTTGTTGTTTCTTTGTCCTTGTACTAGATTTTCCTTGAGTGCAGCTCCTTTGTTTTGAATAACTCCTTTATGTTGGTATCTTCAATTAGAATGTGAGTCACTATTTCCTCAATGGTGAAATTTGTCTGTTTATGTTTTAAGTTATATTTATAATCATTCCATGAGTTAGGCAATTTTTCAACCAGTACTTCAACAACAATTTTTTCTGGTAAAGTGATTCCCTTGGATTTCAAGTCTTCAAGCAATTTTTGATATTCTTTGATTTGAATTTTCATCTCTTTTTCATTACGGAATTACCATTGATAAAATCTTCCAACCACGAACTTTTTTTGGTGGTGTCTTTGGCAATATTTTTAACTGATGCTTCCCAAATAATTGTTGCTTCTTTGCAGTTAAAGAATACATCAAATAGTTTGTTAGAAATTGTTTGTAAAATAGTGTGACGACATACCTTATTGATATATTGCCATGATTCCAGAATTTTATTATCAACACCTGCACTGGGCTGTGGATGTGATAATGCATGCACTACACCATGAACATCGAGAAGTGAAAAATTATGTTCTTTCCATCTTTTGAAATTTTCGTTGGCAGAGATTTAATTATTTGACACATCTGAAAATAGTTTGCTATATGGTAGGAAAATTGGGATAGGAGAAATGGGGCTAGTACTAGCATTGGTAGTGTCAGATTTTTCTATAGTAGTATTATTTGTCAGAATTTCTCAAATTTTAGGAGAAACAAATCCTCTCTCTATATATATATTTGGAAAGATGAAATACAGGAGAAATTAGTAAGACAAAATAATCAATAAAATTTAGATAAATATTTTACTACAATAATATTTGAAGTATTATATATATTATACACACACATAAAATACTTGAGTCATGCTAGGCACTGTCCTAAGAAACTATTTCAGAAATATAAAATGTTTCCCCAAGATTAATATTCTGACCCAGGCCTAGGGTGTCACACCTCTAAATTTGTAAGGACAGATGGGCACTCCATGCCCGTAAGGCCCGAGAGAACCAACATATAATTTATGTTCATTATGCATATGACTATGATAACCACAAGCAGTGACAAGTTTCTTCTGGAAATAGATATAAACAATGAAAATAAGTAGTACCAAAACATACATACAAGGCTTAGCCATTGAGGCCACAACTATATAGAAACAAGATGCAACTAAAGTGTATCAAATAAGTCTACAAAATCTCTATAGGATAGAAGACCTTATAATAGGTCGAGAAAGGCCTTGCCTTACTTTGAACTATTATATAATACCGAAATGCATATACTAAAGACTCAGTAAAGCCCCTGATCAACTTAGAGCTCACCAAAACCAGCTGAGTGTCAGGTGCACCAACACTGGAGGTCTACTAGCTGTAGTACTTGTACATGTAGCATAAATTGTAGCTATTACTAAAAGGAACATCAGTACGAATAATGTACTAAATATGTAAGGTACAAGCACATGTAAAATGAGAACTCAAATGAAACCAAGTAGCAAGATATAAATGCACAAATCATAGGAAAGGACCACCTTTACTATACTTGTGGAATCATGTACATTATATTCTTTTCTTTACTTTTCATTTCTTTATAATTCCTTTAGACATGTAATGTAAATGACCAGTTGATCAGTAGTAAATAAATATGACCCATGCTAGGAATTTTGACCCTTGGGATGCTGTCTTCATAACTATACAAATTGGCATTGACCCATGCTAGGCTTTCGCCCATGGGATACCACCCTCATAAACTAAGTGAGATCGACCCATGCTAGGCTCTAGCCCCTGGGCTTCCACCAATGCTGTGCACAATGTTGAAGTTATTCTTTAATACTTTGAGATTGTTACTTTAGTGGTTGTGATAATTTTGAAGCTTTGGAACTATGTACACACAGTGTAAGATATGACAACAGTCACTTAAGACAGTACAATAATACAAGAATCTGATGTAACATTATTGTGCTACTTTGGAATGTAATGACACAATTGGTTTCACGAATGAAAGTATACTCATCATGCTAGTGCTTGGAAGAGTAAGGTACAGATGTACTAATAAACAACATTGCCTCTATTGGAATAGCGCTTGAGGAGCTCACTGGTTGATAGTGACACGAGTGTTACATTTGAAGCCAAAAAATATGACATTGGATAGCCTTACATACTTTGTTGTACAGCATTGTTATTACCTCGACGTAACCTCTTTTCTTCCCAAACATTTATCTATAGTAGAGTAGGTAATAAAATTGTATTAGTAGCTAATAAACACGCATTAGCAGTTTAATCTAACCCAAAATAATATCCGGGCAGCAAGTTCATAATTACCAACCTAAGGGTATTCTGTCAACCCTTCCTCCTCTAATTGCATTTGTGTAATAAATAATTTTGTATACATAGTGTACCTCATCTTGTTTTTAGTTTCTTCATACACTTACAAAAGTTCACAAGGTACAATACATAATAATTCCACACAACACATAATTAAGTTGTGTAACATTGCGCCTTTTTCTATATTGCAACACCAACAATCCACACCCCATCCAAACATTAACCAAACTATTTTCAACACATTTACACACCCAAATAGTTCCAAAATAGTACAATGAACATGGAGGACGTGAGTCCTTAATTCTTAATCATCTTCCCACGAGTTCTTATCAAAGTTACACTTAAAATATTGTACTTAACCTTATGTTGAAAGAAAATATAGACGTGGCAGTAACATACTTCAATTCTTATAACATGTCCTTTTTAACTCAATTTATTCAAGAACTTCGATTTCTCTTAATACTTTAAACCAAACAAGAAGCCAAAAGTCTCTTAAAAATCAAAAGAAATGAGCAACAACTTGGGAGAATATTCTGACTTATACTTCTATTTAAGAATAAGTAGCATGTTTTCCTAGTGTTTCATGATAGAATTAAGGTAAATGTATAGGTATTTACACTCAACTTAGCCTGCAACAAGAAGGGTCTCCTCAAGAACCCTAAAGAATTTTTAAGGTTGTTATTCCTTAACCCATGAAAGAGAAGAGAAAGCTGGAGTTTAATCTATTTTTTTGGAGTGTTAAAATGGAAAAATGTCCAGCTATCCTTTCCTTTTATGAGCCCTTTTTGGATCTTAAAATAATCCCTTAGAACCTCTTTTTTTACTTCATTCTCAGCCACCAAATGACCAAGTAGGTGATGTAGCTTCTTATTTATGTCAAGCTGCTCAAAAAGTTAAAAGTAGGTGACACGCCTACTTGCTTTATCCTTTGTTGTGGTAACTACTTGGGCCTTGGCATATTTGGTAGGTGGGCTTCCTTTCTTTCCACATTCCTTTCTTTTACTTAGCTTGGGCCTCAAGTGAGTCCATTAACATAGTCTTAAATCTGACCCATTACCCTTGGACACTTCACCTAGATCCATATAGCTCAAGTAGGTGGTGCACCTAGTAGCTTAATTAAGTCGAGCAAGCATCCCACTTATCTTGTTCTTTTTTTTTAAACAACGCTCCCTCTTGGTGTAACTCAATACCTTACATTAATCTTTAAACTCGGCAACACTTTACTATCTCGAAGTTAAATACTTCCATAGAGTTTGACTCGGAACACATCAAGGTGTCACAACACCTTTTATCGAATTCAAATCACCACTACTCAAATGTGGAACTTGGTTCGTTGCCTATACAACAATGACATATAAAGAGTCATGTGAATAGAACGAGCCTTTGCATATCATGGAGTTTTACATCCTCCCCCCTTTGGAATATTCGTCCTTAAATAGTAATATAGTTAGTCAACCTAGACAAGTTCAAGCCTAAGCTACATATCACATAATATATATATATACAGAGGCAAACTTACTTGTCAATTCCTCAACTCTGACTTCATCCTCCTTAGTGGACTGAAAGAGATGGGCGTACTTGGATTTCATTGCTTCTTCTGCTTCCCAGGTAACCTCTTCAACGTGCTTGTTCCTCCAAAATACTTTGCTACTTCTTTGTTTCTTAACTTCTTAACTTATCGATCTAGAAAAGCAATGGGTACTTTCTCATATGTAATATCTTCTGTAACTTGTACATCTTTGGTTAAATTGATACGAGATGGGTCACATATGCACTTCTGCAGCATGAAACACTTAATAAACCACAGAAAGCTTATGAGGTAGCTCTAATTTATATGCAACTTGGCCAATTCTTTTAACAATCTTTTATGGTCCTATGTAGCATGGATTGAGCTTTCATTTTTTACCAAATCTCATTATCCTTTTCATTGGAGATACCTTGAAGAACACCCAACATCCTATGGAAAATTATAGTCCTCTCCTTCTTGCATCTGCATATGATTTTTGTCGACTTTGAGCTATTGATGACTGCGGTTATATTATCTTAACCTTTTCCATAGCTTTATATAGTACATCTGGCCCAAAATAACTCAGTTAAACCTACTTCAAACCAGCCGATCCCAAATAAGTCAATTTCACCTGCTTCAAACCAGCCGATTGGTGACCTACACTTTTTTCCATACAAGGCTTCATAAGGTGCTATTTTGATACTCGAGTGGTAGCTGTTATTATAAGCAAATTAAATAAGTGGCAAATGGTCATCCTAGATATCTTTGAAGTATAATATGCAAGCTCTAACCATATCCTCAAGTGTTTGGATTGCGTGTTCTACTTGATCATCCATTTGAGGGTGAAAGGTTGTACTTAAATTTACTTGCGTCCCCAAACTCCTCTAAAATGACTTCCAAAAATTTTGCAGTGAATTGAGTTCCCCTATTGGATATAATAGAGATTGGTACTCTGTGCAGTTGAACTATATCTTTAATGTACAACCTTGCATATTCTTCAATTGTATAAGTAGTTTTTACCAGCAAGAAGTACGTTGGTTTAGTGAGCCTGTCAACTACCACCCATATGGACTCAAACTTCCGAAATGAGTGAGGCAACCAATTAACAAAATCCACGTTGATCATATACCACTTCCAAATCGGAAGCTCTATGTGCTGCAAATAACCTCTAGACTTTTGGTGCTCTACTTTAACTTGTTGAAAATTTGGACATTAAGCCACGAATTCTAAAATATCCTTCTTCATTTCCCCCAAACAATACACTTCTTTCAGGTCATGATACATTTTGGTTGAGCTTGGATAGACCGAATATCTTGAATGATGTGCTTCCGTCATAATTCTCCTCTTTAGCCCATCTACATCAGGTACGTACAATCTGTTTTGACATCGAAGTACTCCTTCTTGTGTAAGCTCAAATGCCTTTGTCATACCTTGTTGTATATTCTACTTAAGCCATAATATAATAGGGTCTATGTGCTATTTCTCTTTCACTCCTGCTATCAACAAGGATTCTACTGCATTTTGCACAATAATGCCTTCGTCTGGATATTCAAGAAGGCGAACCCCTAGGCTAGATAATTGATGTAGATCTTTACTTACCCCTTGTCTTATTTTGGACTTCGCAAAAGTGCTTGACATTGTTTTATGACTTAAATGCATCTACCACCACATTTGCCTTTCCAGGGTGATATAAAAATCAACATCGTAATCTTTTAATAACTCAAGCCATCTTCGTTGCCTTATATTCAGGCTCTTCTGCATAAAAATTTATTATAGACTATGGTGATAAGTATATATCTCAACGTGAACTCCATACAAATAGTGGCTTCTTATGTTCAAAGCAAATATAACTTCTGCTAGCTCCAAATCATGGGTTGGGTTATTTTTCTCATGTGGATGCAACTGCCTTGAGTCATAAGCTATTACTTTACCATGATGCATCAAGACACATCCTAAGCCCACTCTCAAAGCATTATAATCTACTGCATAACCTTCTATTCCTTTAGGAAGTGTCAATACAGGTGTGGTCATCAATTTCTTTTTCAGCTCTTGGAAGCTTCTTTCACATGCATTACTCCATTGGAACTTGGATACCTTGTGCGTTATCTTGGTTAATGGTGCAGAAATAGAAGAAAATCCTTCAACAAACCTCCTATAATAACCTGTGAGTCCAAGGAAACTACGAACCTCCAAAGGTATTGTAGGTCTTATCCAGTTCTTCGCGACTTCTTTTTTTTGGGTATCAACCCTTATTACTTCATCAGATACAATGTACCCTAACAATGCCACAGATCTTAACCAAATCTTGCACTTACATACTTTGCATATAACTTACAATCACGAAGAATTTGTAACACTTGTCGCAAATGATTAGCATGATCTCCTTTTTATCTTGAATAGACCAAATGTCATCTATGAATACTATCACGAACACATCCAAAAATGGCTTAAACATCCTATTCATCAAATCCATAAAAATAGTTAGGGAATTTGTTAGGCCAAATGACATGACTAAGAACTAGAAATGACCATACCGTATTTGAAAAGTTGTCTTAGGTATATCTTGATTTATGAATATCACTTGGTGATAGCCCGACCTCAAGTCAATCTATTAAAAAAATACTTAGCACCATGTAATAGATCAAATAAATCATCAATTCTAGGGAGGGGATATTTGTTCTTTATTATCACCTTATTCAACTATCGCTTGTTAATGCACATTCTTAACGAGCCATCTTTCTTGCGTACAAATAAAACTGGTGCTTCCCTAGGGAACATACTAGGCCTTATAAATCCCTTTACTAGCAAATCCTTTAATTGCTCTTTTAATTCCCATAATTCTGCTGAGACTATTCTATATGGGAGAATGGATAGGTTGTGTATCGTGAAGCACATCAATACAAAACTCAACTTCTATTTCAGGAGGCAAACCTGGGAGATCTTCATGAAAAACATCTGGAAACTCATTTACCACATAAACAGTTTAAAGGGTTGGGGGATCTGCATCTATATCTCTCACCCTCACTAAATGGCATATGTAGCCTTTGGACACCATCTTCCTTGCCTTAAAATAGGAAATAAGCCTACCTCTTGGTGCCCCAATATTACCTTTCCGTTCAAGGATTGCCTCCTTTAGAAAATGGAACTGCACCATCTTAGTTCGACAATCCACTATGGCATGAGAAGAAGCCAACCAGTCCATTCCCATTATAACATCAAAATCTACCATTTCTAGCTCGACATGGTCAGCCAATGTGTCAAGGTCACAAATAGTTACTATGCAATCACGATAGACCCTTCTAGCTATAACAGACTCACCAATTGGCATAGACACTTCAAATGGTTCACTCCATAATTTGGGTACTCTTTTGAACTTCTCCACAATTAATGGAGTAATATATGATAGAGTAGATCCTAGATCAATTAATGCATATACAATATGTGAAAAGATAGAAAGTATACATGTAATCGCATCTGAGGAAGCCTCTAATTTTTTCCAATCTCCTAGAGCATACGTGCGATTTTGAGCTCGGCTAGAACTAGTTGCTCCTCTAACACCCCTACTGCCACCTGTTGATAATTGTGGACCTCTACTTAACAAAGCACTGCCAATGATGATGCAACAACTGACCCAGTAGGTTGGGCCATACCACCAATATCCATTTGAGGGAAATTTCTCATCATATGACCCGGTGTACCACATAAAAAACAAACATCTGCGCCAAATCGACATGCACTTAGATGAGTCCTTCTACAGTGCTTACAAGGTTGTCGAGGAGGTCTTGATTGGCTCATACTCCATTGCTCTTGGTGCTTTGTTGTTCATGAACCTTAGAATTCACCTTGTTGTCCAAGCTGATTTTCCCTAGACCCTTGATATCGGGGTAGATCACCAACTATAGAGTAGAAAAATAATGGCCTAGGTGGTCTATTAGAAAAATCGAGGCTTAAAATAACCTTGGGATGATGTAAACTACACTATAGATCTAGTCCTCTTAGACTATGCTCTTTTTCGACTCTTGTATCCTTCACCTTTGCGTTTGATCCTCCAACTTTTGTGCAAAAGCTTACACCTTTATTATATCCATGTCTTTATTCAAGAAAGCAATAGTATAATATCTAATCAGGTAAGAATATAATCTATCCATGTATCGATGAACTCGATCCTCCATTGTAACAACCACATTAACAACATACCTGGACAATGAATTAAATTAGAGATTATACTCTCTCACGCTCATACCTCCTTGGTGGAGATTTTTTAAGAATTAGTCTGTACGGGCCTCTCGAATCTCTGATGGTAGATAGTGGTCAAGAAATGTCTTTTTGAACTCATTCCAAATAGCTGGAGGTGTATCCATACCTTTGGCTTGCTTCCACGCTTCATACCACAATATAGTCGCACCCTTTAATCTATATATTGCTAGTTTAAGAGCTGCTATATCACTTACATGCATAACATCCAAGATCCGTTGGATTCAATCAACAAAGTCTTGTAGGTCTTTTTTAGGATCTGACCTAATGAATGAAGGAGGATCCAAATTAAGAAAGTCGCGTATTTGTGTGCTAGCTGCCCTATCTGCACCACCAGACCTACAAGTAGACCTTCTTGCCTTTGACCTTGACCAGCAGCTATACAAGACAATAATTGGACCACATTCCTTAAATCTTGCTCAGTAACATTAATAGGAGGCTTTTGAGGTGCTTCTTCCTTCCTTAGCTCCTTTGGAGGTAAAGGAGTCGAGGAACTCTATGACAAAAGACTCATCTAGAATTTCATTTTGGTTAGGTCGAGCTCGTGATTGGCTGGTCCTTTCTCCAAAATCTATCTGCTTACTTGTACTTTTTCTTCTTGTGATAGACAACTTTTGCTATATAAACAAAAAATATAAGAGTTAGATATGATCCAACTATGATAATGGTTCTATAGCAAGATCTAGGAAATAAAATAAAAGAGACAACTCCTAAATGTCTTGTAGTCTCATGTTTATAGATATGGTGAACAACACACTCATAAGCAAGACTCTACAAGGACACGACTTTGTAGACTCCCTAGTATGATCTGCTCTGATACCACTTTTGTCACGCCTTTAAATATATAAGGACTGACAGGCATTCGATGCCCTCAAGGCCCGAGAGAACCAACATATAACCTATGCTCACTATGCATATGACTATGATAACCACAAGCAGTGACAAGTTCCTTCTAGAAATAGATATAAAAGATTAAAATAGGTAGTACCAAAACTTATATACCATGATTGGCCGTTGAGGCCACAACTATTTAGAGACAAGATGCAACTAAACTATATAGAATAAGTTTACAAAGCCTTTGTAAGATAGAAGATCTTAACATAGGTTGGGACAGGCCCCGCCTTACTTTGAACTATTATACAATACGAAAACGCATATACTAAAGACTCAGTAAAGCCCCAGATCAACTTGGAGCTCACCAAAGGCAGCTGAGTGTCAGGTGCGCCAACACTGAAGGTCTACTAGCTGGAGTACTTATACCTACCACATGAATTGCAGCATCCCCCAAAAGGGACGTCAATACGAAATAATATACCGAATATGTAAGGCAATAACATATGTAAAATGAGAAATTAGGTGAAATCATGTAGCAAGATATAAATGCACCAATTGTAGTAAAAGACCACCTTTGCTATACTTACGGAATCATGTATGTTACATTCTTTTCTTTACTTTTCTGTTTTTTATAATACCTTTAGACATGTAATGCAAATGACCAGCTAATTAGTGGTAAAAGAGGATGACCCATGCTAGGCGTTTTAACCCCTGGGATGTTGTACTCATAGCTATACAAATTAGGATAGACCCATGCTATGCTTTCACCCCTGGGCTGCCACCCTCATAAACCAAGTGAGATCGACCCATGCTAGGCTCTTTCCCTTGGGCTGCCACCCACGCTCTGGACAGTGTTCAAGTTGTTCTTTAATACTTTGAGATTTATACTTTGGTGGTTATGATAATTTTGAATCTTTGGAACTATGTACCCATAGTGTAAGATATGATAACGGTCACTTAATGTGAAAC
Organism: Solanum rostratum; assembly: GCA_029948455.1. Lineage (NCBI taxonomy): Eukaryota > Viridiplantae > Streptophyta > Magnoliopsida > Solanales > Solanaceae > Solanum > Solanum rostratum. The sequence goes on from CM057052.1 coordinate 43,262,213, forward strand.
CCCGTGTTCCTCGTCTTCTATATATATATAGGGTGGTGTGTCATATAAGACATACATGAATTTGGATAGAACCTAAGGATAATAAGGCTGTCAATAAGTGGTAATTTCAAGGACCTAAAGTTTTAAGCCAAAGGAATACCCTAAATGCATATTCGGGATTAAAGAAATGACCCAAGTGGCACCTCGCCCTTTTCGGAAGGTCTAAATTAGGTTTCACTTTTCAGATGGATTTAAAAGTTTATAATTTGCTAATAAGGGATTTCTTTAAGTTATTTTAATATCACAAAGGTCATACATTAAGTTTTGGAATCAAGAAAGTTGCAAGATAAAGGTTGGCCAAAGTTACCGTAAGTTTCTTTAAGAAATCCTTCTTAAATTTGGGTCAAATGTATCGGGTCATATCTCCCAAACTATAAATAGTTAGACGTTTCATGACCTATCAAATTGAAGATCTATGAGTCTAGTTTGCAACGCACAAAACCGCGCATCAAACTGACCTCAGAATAAAGAGTTATGACCGTTTTACCAAGACTGCCCGAGCTGGAAACTGGGTCATGAGTCCGGTCGGGTTGACCCGACTTAATGTCGGCTATTTTGACACTTTAAAGCTCAAAATTAAGCCATTTTCGTCCCAAACCAGTGTGCAACTGAAGAGAAAGCTCCCAAGGGTTCTCTAAGTGATTTAGGTAAGTTTTTCGCGTTTTTACCGTTAAAATTCGTCACCGTGCCTAGAAATGCGTGCCTTACGCTTTGGAATTATTTTTCCCTCGTATTAGCTGTGTTTGGAGCTGTTTTTGGACTGTAAAAAAAGTGGTGTTCTTGCTGGTATTGTTGGTTTGCAGCTGGTGTGTTTAGGTTATAATTGTGGAGCTCTTTTACGGTCATTTTTACGAAGTTTTACGGACATTTCCTCGCGTAAATGCTCCTTGCCGAATCTGGTCATTAATGCTAAATTTTTGAATATTTATAGGTGTCTTTAAGCTGTGTATATATAATCGTTACGAAGCTTAGGACGTAGGGAACAACTTTCGTGAAGGAACTTTTGGCACTCGGACGTTTGTTGGAGAGGTATGTTAAGGCTAAGCTCCGTCCCTCCTTTTAGCACGAAATCTGGGAAGTTTCCCAAAACGTCAAATGTGATATCTTACTATTCTATTGCTAGAAAGACCTTCTGTGAAAGGCACTGGTATTACAGCTGGGTTATTTTCACGATGGTATTAGGTTGAAATTCCATTCATTCGCTTAAACTGGACATTAAATTTCTATATATCATTTTGTCGGTTTCCCAGCTACCTATTCACATGTCCAAGGTGTTTCTCTTCTTGGTGTAGTGCCATTAAAATAAATGTAGAATGCAAAGGGAATGTAGTATTCAAGAAAAACAATCCTTCTTCCATAAAAAAATGTATAATTGAAGAATTTAACTAGTAATGTGATGGTTTCCAATATTCCCCAGTGAAATGCTCCCGTCTAAACTACTAAGACACTTGATCCTATTTAAATACATTCTTTTACTAATTGACATGGGACAAAATATAATCATTATGTAAAGCACCTTTATGAACATTTTAAAAGTTAAGGCTTCACTCTAAATGTTGGGTTAAATTCCCAAACTTGTTAAAAAGACAGGTATGATCCTATGAGCCAAGATTGGCTGAATGACAATGATTATGATGCTATGAGAATAAGTGTACCAATGAGCCAAGATTGGCTCAGTTCTTGCTATGGCTTACTATGTGCATTCAACATTCATATCATACATTGCACGTTATGCATGGACTTCGAGCTATAATCGAAGGTATGGGGCCTATTTGCCCAACTATATATATGTATATGGTACAGATGGCCACAGGTTGGCAGATATGATGCCGGTTAGCTACCGAAAAGGACCACCAGTGCTAACATTTGGTTGGGTATGTCATGCATTTGCATCTCTATATAAGTGTATTCACGACATACGACACTCGAGCATACCATGCATTGTTTTTATCACTAGGAGGTGGCTTATTGGCCATTAAGGCTACTTGAGTTTTAGTTACAGGTGGTATTTCTATTAACCTTTTTACTACGGTTATCCATGATTTTACTTCCTGCCTTACATACCAGTACATGTTTATTCGTACTGACGTCCCTTTGCCTGGGGACACTGCATTTTATTTCGTGTGTGCAGGTTCAGGTAAGGACTCTGATTGACCCCTTCACTAGGAGCCCTGGTCAGCTATGATTGGCATGTATATATAGTGTGTGTCTGTACCTCTGTTGTGGCAGCCTTGCGGGCTAGCTAGTACTTTATTATTTTGGCTTACTTCTCTTAATGTACATAATTTGTTGTTGACCAGGTCATGACCTAAATGGTCTTGACTTAGTTTCTTGTTTTCCTAAACATTATGCTGCCCGATTTTCTTCTGGTCCAAAGGTTAGTTAACTAGTATGTTTAGTGGCTTACCCGGCCAATAACGGTATCGGGTGCCAGTCGCGCCTCCCCTCTTTTTGGGGCGTGACACTTAAAGCAGTACAATAATACATGAACCGGATGTAACATTAATGTGCTACTTAGAAGTGTAATGAAACAATTGCCTTCACAAATGAAAGAAGACTCATCATGCTAGTTCTTGGAAGATTAAGCTGCAAATTTACTAATAAACAACACTTCCACTATTTGAATAGCGCTTGAGGAGCTTACTAGTTGATAATGACACGAGTGTTGTTAGATTTCATGCCAAAGAATATGAAATTGGATAGCATTACATACCTTGCTATACGAACTTGTTACTACCTTGAAGTAACCTCTTTTTTTCAAAATATTTATCGACAATAGAGTGGGAGATAAAACTAGTATTAGTAGCTAATAAATATGCGTTTGGAAGTTCAATCTTATCCAAAATAACATCCAAGGAGCAAGTTCGTAATTACCAACCTAAGGGTGTTCTTTCAACCCTTACTCCTCTAATTGCATTTGTGTAATAAATATTCTTGTATACATAGTGTACCTCATCTTGTTTTTAGTTTCGTCATACACTTACAACATTTGACAAGATACAACACATAACAATTCCACACAACACGTTATTACGTAGTGTAACATTGCACCTTTTTCTATATTTCAGCACCAACAATCCACACCCCTTCCCAACATTAGCCAAGCTATTTTCAACACATTTACACACACAAATAGTCTCAAAACCGTCCAGTGAACATGGAGGATGTGAGACCTTAATTCCTAATCATCCTCTGACGAGTTCTTATCAAACTTGCGCTTAAAATATCATACTTAACCTTATGTCGAAGGAAAATAAAGAGATGGTAGCAACATACTTCAATTATTATAACTTGTCCTTCTTAACTCAATTTCTTCAAGAAATTCAATTTCTCTTCCCACTTCAAACCAAAAAAGAAGCCAAAATTCTCTTAACAATCATGATAAATGAGCAGCAACTTGGGAGAATGTTCCTCCCTATACTTCTATTTAAGAATAAGTAACATGTTTTCCTAGTCTTTCATGAGAGAATTAAGCAATACCTTTAGGTACTCTCACTCACCATAGCCTACAACAAGAAGGGTCTCCTCAAGAATCCTAAAGAAAGTTTAAGGCTGCTATTCCTTAACCCTTGACAGAGAAGAGAAAGGTAAAGTTTAATCTATTTTTGGTGTGTTAAAATGAATAAATGTCCAGTTATCCTTGCCTTTTTATGAGCCCTTTTTTGCCTTAAAATAATCCCTTATAACCTCCTATTTTTGCTTCATTCTCAACCACTAAATGGCCAAGTAGGTGATGCGGCATCTTATTTATGTCAAGCTACTCAAAAAGGTTAAAGTAGGTGAAACACCTTCTTGCTTTATCCTTTGTTGGGCTAACTACTTGGGCCTTGGCATATTTAGAAAGGGGGCTTCATTTTTTTACACTTTCCTTTCTCTTACTTAGTTTGGGAATCAAGTGAGTCCATTAACATAGGCTTAAATCTGACCCACTAGCCTTGAACACTTTAACTAGATCCACATAGCTTAAGTAGGTGGTGCACATAGTAGCTTAATTAAGTCGAGCAAGCATCCTACTTATCTTGTTCTATTTTTTTAAACATCACTCCCTCTTAGTGTAACTCAATACTTTACTTTAGTTTTTACACTCTATAACACCTTACTATATCAATGTTAAATACTTCCATTGAGTTTTACTTGGAATACATCAAGGTGCCACAACACCTTTTATCGAATACAAATCACCACTACTCAAATATGGAACTTGATTTGTCACCTATCATAAGTACATGTAAAGACTTATGTGGATAAGACTAGCCTGTGCATATCACGGAGTGTTACATAGGGCATAGGAGGGACATGGCAAATGGGAACCCAAGAGTTCCCGAAAAAGCATTATAGCATCTATATAAACTTCATCAGTTTGGAAGTGCATAATCAAAAAACAAGCACATAATTCTAAAGGAAATGGGGCTTTGGACTCAAGCTATGAGGCTATCATAAGGAAAGGAATTTTCATAAATTTGCATAGCACATACGGACTAAGGCGCGGATAAGTATGACCCACGCTATAAGGATAGAAAGGACTTAGGACTTTCTACATTTCCACATCTCATCATAATCACATTACAGCATCAACATCATGATATAGACATAAACATAGTCTCTATGAGCATTAAGCATCACATATGACAAGCTCGTACATAGAGTTTACATGATTTCCAATAATGTCTATAGTTCATTAATAGTATAGGGGACAAGACATGTCCCGGACTCACCCTTAAAGTAAAGTCATAGTGAACATGACATAATAGGCAGATAGAAGGTGGGTCTTGTCCTTGGAGCAAAGGACTCACCACTAGCAAGCTCATAAGTTAATCTAACCGTCAAGAGGTAGATGAAGATAGTCTCTGGTCCCTACATAGTTAGATCATATAGGCAAAACGTGTCTATTAGTTGTTTGAATGAACTAAGTATGTGGAAGTACAAATGCTTATAAACATATTAACCTGCAACCAATGTTAGATGACAAGGGCACATAAAGAGAAGGAAGTATATAGAAAAGAATATAATATCAATATGCTTTGAAATCCATAATGCATGAATGCCATAACACATCAACATACTGGGATGTGACCTCAACCAATATCTAGGCCATGCGAGTTAATACATGGCATATTAGTGTCTTCCTTACACTAGAGGAAAGGGTGACCTACTTGCCAAAGGTCAATCATACTTCACATTATGGGCCTGGCCCATTTCGGAGAAACAACCTTACCTTATGGGCCTGGCCCATTTTGGAAATGATTTTTCATACATTACATAATCATCTACAAAGGGGAATAAATATGACCCTATGTTTGGCACATAGTTATAAGAAAGGAGAGCTTATATAAGGACCTTTGGAGATAGTCTCACACCTCTAATCTCATTCGGTGTTAAGTCATTATCCCATGAAAATACATATGTGATAAATCCATATTTAGGACTCATTTTGGGGCTAGTTTGCAAAGAAATAATGTCCTCAGTGTGCTATTATTTCCAATCTCTAACTAATGTGCATGTGTTATGTTAGGAAATGGAACTAAAAGTACACAAATGGATAATACTTGACAAATCTTGGAAAAAGATCAAAAGTGTCAAAATGATGGATAAAAGCGGCATTGCTGAAATATTCGGTGATTCGCTGATCATTCAGCGAAACCACCAAACATTCAGTGAGATATCTTACCATAGCATCAACCAAGGTTCAAGCCTAAGTCAGAAAGGCAGTCAGAAACCGCCAAATGGCTCAAGAGACCACCTAAAGTTGCAGTACTTAAAGCCCCAAAATCATGACAAGAAGGCTATGAGAGAAGAACTTTGGCAAATCACCAAATTGTATAGGCGATATGACGAACTATCATCCAATGTAGCAAAGTAACAAGCCGTAAGAGGATATAGAGAGAAGTGGTCAAGTGCATATTTAGCGCATCGTTGGAATGCTCGACGATGACCGTCCTTGACCATCGAATGGAAACTCAAAGCACAAACTCTTACACATTTACACCAACTTTTTAAGAAAATTAGAAAGGACATTATACATATCATTCTTCTTAGTTTTACAATGAGAGTAGTAGTACATAAAACATTCCTTGCTCTAGAGAACAAAGAGGTGATAGGGTTTCAAGCTCTTAGGAAGAAAAACTTGAAGAGATCTGCTGGTGATATCATTGGAGATATAAACATCCTGCAAAACATCACCTGGGACCAAGTAAGCAGTGCAGGTGCAATCCTATTTCCTTCAATAGCTGCAAATGATGAATTCTAAATCACTTATACAATGCGACAATTACTTAATCTCAGGAGATTATTTGGAGAACAAGCCTGTGAAGATCCCCATGAGCAACTTTGAAACTTCATTGATGTTTGCTCATTGTTCAAGTATTAGGGTGTCATGTAAGAAGCTATTAGATTGAGGCTTTTCACCTTTTAAATAAAGGGAGAAGCTGTGAAGTGGTTGGCTGAGCTTCCTTGAGGTTTAATTGCATCATGGAAAGAATTGAGGAATGAATTCCTCGAGAGATTCTTTCCTCCTTCATGAATGATGAAGCTACGGAAGATCATAGAACATTTTAGAACTGTAGATGATGAACCATTACATCAAGCTAGGCATTGGTTTTGGAAACTTTTACTTCAATTGCCAACTCATGGGATCCCTGATCATTTGTTGTTGCAATACTTCTATGTGAGTTTAAGTATTGTCAACAAGAGTGTGGCCAATCAGTTATCATGAGGAGGGATTATGAAGCAAACGATTGTAACGATCACTGAATTGCTAGATTAAGTGACCAAAATAAGTGAGGCGTGGTACACCCAAGATGATTATACTTCTTCTACAAAAAATGGGAGTATTAGGAGAGTAGTTGGTTAATGAGAAAGAACGAGATGAGGTCATGGAAAAAATGATGGAGCAGTTAAATCTTATAACACAACATATAGCTAATGTATAATGAGTTAATAATGTACAAGCTATAGGTGTCTAGCCTTATGAATGTGATCCAAGTGAGAATGATCATGAAGAAGAGGTAGGTTTCATTAGAAATCAAGTATTAGTTTCTCGGTCATCCTTTCAATGGTCACCCAGGAATCAAGGTTAGAACGTTAGAAGTGGTTGGACTGATGGTAGGTGGATGAACCAATATGTGAGCTTTCATGGTGAAAGACAAAAGGGAGGCTATCTCACTTCACCCCAACAGTGTGTCAAGTCAGATAAGTCACGGGTTGAGGAGATGCTTGCTCGAATTTTAAACAAGGTGAAAGTTTCAGATAATGTGTTGAATGAGATGAAATTGGGGTTCTCCCAATTAAACCAAATAGTGTCATCCCCTGCGATTTCAATCAAAAGTTTGAAGGCTCGTTTAGAATTACTCCCGGCGCAACTACATAGCCAAACAAGAACCAATGATTAAATATGAATGGCTATCACTACTTGAAGTAGCAAAGCTCTTGAATCTTGCATGGGATCCAAAACCTTTTATTTGGGAAAAGCAAGGAGTGTGGAAGAAAAGATGAGGAAAAAATGAATGAGGGCAACATCACTCTTGGTAAATTTGAGAGTACATGTAGTACCAAAGATAGTGGTAGATTAATAGAGGTTGATGAAGAATCAGTTTAAAAAGTGGCTAATCCTCAAAAGTTATTCACGAGAGCTGCAACTTTCCCTTAAAAGAAGGAGAAGAAGGGTGACGAAGCTAAGTTTCAAAAATTTTTGTCCATCCTCAACTCCTTGACAATTAATATTCCATAGGTCAAGGCTCTCACCAAAATTTCAGCATATGCACAATTCATGAAGAAGTTGGTTGGTTACTAAAACGAGAACCTTAGAGTGTGAAATGATCCAAATTTCGAACAGTTGTAGTGCTATTTTAAGAAGACATGTGGCTGCTAAGAGAGATAATATGGGTGCATTCACAATACCATGCACTATCCAAACGTGTGAGTTTGGTATACCCAGTGTTATTCGGGGGCTGGTGTAAATTTAATCCCTTTAATGGTGTTTGAACAACTTGGTGTGAACACTCTAGCCCCAAAGACTATGAAGTTGCTTATGGCCGATCAGTGAATTATCAGACCAGTTGAAATATTATATAATGTTTTGGTGAGAGTAAATAAGTTCATATTTCCAGATGAGTTTTTAGTTCTGTATTGTGACATAGATATTGATGTACTGATCATTTTGGGTCGACCATTCTTGGCAACAGGCAGGGCCTTGGTGGATGTGGAAAATGGGGACCTAAAATTTAGGATGAATGACGAAGAGGTGAGTTTCAATATAGGTGAAACACTGAGAAGACATGATGATTTTTAGGTAAATTCCATCGTTCATCTAGTGGATGAGGTTGTGCTAGATCTTAGGGAGTTAGCTTACTCAAGCACCGACTCAATATATGAAATTATGTTGAATTATGAGGAGGTTGATGTAAATAATTTTAAGGAAGTAGTGGTTGCATTGATGGGTGAGGAAGTAGTGGCTGCATTGGTAGGAGCTAGGGGTCACTCAAGAAATCTCGAAAAACATGATGTAGATTTGAAGAACTGCGAGACACGGCCAACGAAGCCATCTATTGAGGCACCACCAAAGCTCGAGTTGAAAGAGTTACCAAGCCATTTAAAATATGCCTTTTTGGGTGAGAATGACATATTGTCAGTGATTGTAGCAGCAGGGCTTCACAAAGAGCAAACTAAAGCTCTTGTTAAGGTGCTTAAGAAACACGTGAAAGCTATTGGTTGAACGATCGTAGACATTGTGGGAATCTTCACCCAAAAAATTAAGTTGGTTGAGGGCTGCAAACCTAGTGTTGAGCATCTGTGTCGGCTCAATTCTCCTATGCAAGAGGTGGTCAAGAAGGAAATAATAAAATGGTTAGATGTCAGAGTGATAAAATCTAATTGCGGATAGCAATTGAGTAAGTCAAGTCCAATGTGTGCCTAAAGAAGGAGGTATGACTGTGGTACCAAATGAAAAAGGGAAGCTTATTTCGACAAGGATAGTCACCAGATGGCAAATTTGCATGGACTATAGAAAATTGAATGCCTCGACGAAAAAGCATCACTTCTCATTTCCCTTTATGGATCAAATGTTACATAGGTTAGATACGAGGGGGTGGTATTGTTTCCTTGATGGCTACTCTGGGATATAATCAAATATCTATCGCCCCTGAAAACTTCGCTATCTTATAGAGAAAAATGAAGCTAAACCAAGGCTTATTCGATGGGTATTATCATTCAATGAGTTTAATTTTGAGATGAGAGATAGGAAATATTGTGAGAATCAAGTGGTTGATCATTTATCAAGACTTAAATCACCAATTTCTCATGTCAGGGAGGAGGACATCTCCAACATATTTCCTGATGAAGCGGTAATGAGATTAGTGATAGTTGCCACTCCTTGGTATGTTGAATTTGCAAATTACTTGGTATATGGAATCATCCCAGATTTTTCAAATCCCACCAAAGGAGGAAGTTTTTGCGTGATGTGAAGAACTACTATTGGGACAAGCCCTATCTCTTTATAGAGTGCACAGATAACATGATCCGAAGACATGTCCCGGAGTTGACAATGGAAGCTATTCTTGAAGAGTGTCATTCATTAGTTGCTAGGGGGCCATCATGGGGTAATAAGTACTTTATCTAAGGTGGTTCATTGTGGTTATTATTGACCGACCTTACATAAAGATGCTCATGAATTTTCCAAGACATGCCCAAAGTGCTAGTTTGAAGGAAATATCTTAAGAAGGCATAAATTCCCACTAACCCCAATTTTACAATTGGAAGTATTCTATGTGTGGGGGGGTGGATTTCATTGAGCCATTCACAAGCTCTTTTTGTAACAAATATATCTTATTAGTTTTTCACTATGTCTAAAGTGGGTCGAAACTATGGCCTTAAAAACTAATGATGGCAAGGGAATAGTGCAGATTTAGAAAAGAAATAGCCTTACTCACTTTGGTATTCCTTTAGCCATCATTACAGATGGTAGATCCAATTTCTACATTATGATGTACGGGTCATTATTGAGTAAGTATGGGGTAAATCACAAGGTAACAACCCCATATTATTTATAAGCAAACGGGCAGGTGGAGGTATCAAATAGAGAGATAAAAATGATTTGGCAAAGATAGTGAATGGAAGTTAGAGCGATTGGGAAGCCAAGCTTGATGATGCATATGGGCCTATCATATAGCATACAAGGCTCCAATTAGGATGCCCCTGTTTAAACTTATGTTTCGGAAGGCTTTCTACTTGCCTATCAAATCAGAGCATCGAGCTTTATGGGACCTCAGGAAACTATACTTTAAATCTAATCAGGCTTTGGAAGACCAGCTTACGTAATTTCATATGTTCGATGAATTCAGGTTGAAAGCTTATGAAAGTTTAGCATATTATAAAGAGAAGATGAAAAGGTGGCATGACCTAAAGATCCTGAAGAGAGAAATTGCTTAGGGGGATCCAGTGATGCTCTATAATTCTAAGATGTGATTGTTCCCTGGGAAGCTCAAATCAAAATTTTCTGGACCTTTTAAGGTCACTGAAGTACTTGCAAATGGGGTAATAGAAGTTGAAAATTTCAAGAGCGAGAGATTCAAAGTGATCGGGCAAAGGCTTAAAAAGTAATATGGCAAACAACCAGATGTCCGGGTGGTTAGTGTCATGTATGTGAATGATGCTTGAACTTGTAACAGACATCATCATGCCACAATATAAACTCAGCCGCTTCTTGGAAGGCAACCCAAGTGCTAGTGGGATTATAATAGTGTATGCTAATGATTGCAAGATGGTGGACTTAAGATTTGAAGCAATAAGAGGAAGAGCAATGGTATGTCAAAGGTCGGCAATCTGCTGATTGCGCTTGACGAATTTGACTTTGAACGCCCCTTGAATCATTCAATAATGAGGGGGTTGTTGTTAAATCTGGCGTTCCCATGTGCAAATCAACTTTTTGTTGATGTGATATAAATATTCAGCACTTTTGATGCATAAAACATGGAATTTTGTGTGTTCTGACAGCGATGTTAGTAGATTTGGTAAGAATTTATATTTGTTTGTAGGAATACAGGTTTGACATGATTTTTGGGCTGTGTATGGTAACATTGCAAAAATTGAGGTTCAACGATGCCCTTTACGAGCCGTGGAAGTTTCCACAATTCGTAAAGTAGGTCTCATAGAAAAATCTAGTGATGGGTGATTTTCTGAAGTCGAGTGTACGAACATACAGACGAGGTGTAAAATTATCTACGAGTCATAGACAAGGTGTCGTACCTTGAGGATCAGAAAGTGAGGAGTTTTTGAAAAGTCATCAGATGAAAGACTCAACAGGTTGTAAAACTTTACATGGCCTATACATGGGAATCGTAGAAGTTACCTCCATATTTGCTGAAGGAATCCATGAAGCCTCAACCACGGGCCGCAAAATTTTATAGCGCCTGTAGAGTTTTCCGTAGAGCCGGCCGACTCAGTTCTCCTATTTCGTTTTGGCTTTGTATTTTAAATACTATAAATAGGTTTTTAGGTTATTTATGCATAGAACATCAAAGAGTCAGTAAGAAAGAGTGGAAAACATTGTGACACACGTGTGAACCATTATTTTGTGTTCTTTAATTTGATTTTATGATCTTTATTGAAGACCTTGGATTTGTTATTCTTAATTATATTGTGTAAGTGCTTAATTATGCTATTCAATATCATCATTCTTGCATCTACACTGACAGTGAGTTGCGAAATCCACAACTAGCACCAAGAAGAACTAACCAGGTAAAACCGAATAATTCGTAATTCTTGAAAAGTGTGCAAGCATATATTAATTAATTCTCTCTTATTTGAATGCTTTTTAATGGTGGCTAACATTAAAACTCATCTAGTGTTATTGATTGGATCAAAGGTAGTAATGAATCAGAAAAGAGATTAATTAACAGGATTCAATTGATGTTGAAGGGGAGGTTGTACTGGAATAATAGGTAAAGGTTAGTAATGTCACACTACAGGGATGGATCAAACTATGTAGTGAAATTTTCCTCTCGCCTGGATCAAAGGGTTCGGTAAACTTAACTTACGCTTGTCCTAGTCTAGGATTTCTTTTCATAGTTTTACAAAAGAAAACCCTTTTTGGGGAGATAAGTAGATTAATACACCCGAACTACTTGACATTTCTCTAAGGTTGCCCTATTCCCTGTGGAATCGACCCTAACCTCTAGGCTATATATCTTGACAACGACTGATTTAACCTTCAAAAAGGAGGTGTAGCTTGGGCGATGTCATGATTTTAGCACCATTGCTTAAGAATATGGCTAGACTTCTTTAATTTGAGTAGTTCAAGAATTGATCCTTCTTTCCGTCATTTTACATTTTTGTTATTTTTGTTTTGTTTCAGTGTGCAGGTGTAGTGTATGCACAACATGCAAAGTCAAGGCATTTCCTTGGCCCCGTTTGATCTAGAGATCCAAAGAACCATGAGAGGAATGGTCCAAGATAACGCAAATAACATGGTTAATGTAGCTCTAAACCAGAACAAGAATGACAATGATAATAACCCACCTTCGTTTGAGGACATTGATCCACAGCCACAAGACCTCAATGTCGAAGATTATCAATGCAATAAGTATCGGGTAAATCCTATGGCTATAGATGTTACTAGAGCTATTTTGTTATTGTCACTACTAGATAACACAAAGTTCGTTGTTTCGAGTGGGTTACCCCAAATGCTACAAAATCGTGGGTTGTTCGCAGGCCTAGCATTAGAGGATACATAGTCATCTACATAATGTTGTGTTTGTTTGTACGAGTGTAATGAGGAACCAGAATCTGTCTATGGATGTTGTTGGGATTTGTGTCTCCCTATTATCCTTAACAAGAAATACAACGCTATGGCTATGTGAGCTCCCTCAAAGTTTGATGACCAGCTGGCTGAATCGCAGAAGGCCTTTTTGGGAGGTTCTTCCCAAGATCAAAGAAGCTCAAGTTGAAAGACCAAATCAACAACTTTGAGCAACTCCCTAGTGATTCAATTAGTACCACGTGAGAGAGGTTCACAAAGTGTCTGAGAAGTGTCCCACCTCTGAGAAGTATCCCAAACCATAAGATAGTTGATGATGCCTTGGTTGAGATCTTTTACCATGCCCCAGACGAGAATAGCCAAGCATGTTTTGATACCATCATGGATGGCACGTTTTTAGATCAACCATTTTCAAGGTTGCTAAGATTGGAACACATGGTTAATACGAATCATGCCTGGGGAATGAGTGATAGCCCCACTACCAAGATCTCGTGTATAGTCATTACTAGTCTAGAACAAGCTAAAATAATTAAGGAGATGATGCAAGAGCTTGCCTGGATTAGTACCAACGTGGAGTTATTAATGAAGCAGAATCAAGAACGAGTTAATGCAGTAGCTCATCAGCCTTTGCAAGCACCCATGTACAAGGAGTATAACAGGGATGGCACCTTAAGAGACAACAATCCTGGAGGCTATTACGATAGGAATAGGGGCCAAGAAGAGATGCTGATTGGGGTCACAGAGATGGTTATAGAAAGGTCCTTATGTGCCATGGCATAATCTTGATATAGGTACGGGTAGTTCCAGAGTTGAGAGATGTTTGATCGTTTGTTGAAGAAGGTTAATACACAGGATAAGATATTGGGGCGGGGGGGGGGGGGGGGGGTGAAATCTGACATCTCTAGCATTAATCAAAAGATCGAGTCTCATTCTATTGCTATCAAATAGCTGGAGCAATAGTTCGGTCAGATATCAACTCAACTCAACCAGCGACCAAAAGGTACGTTTCCCAGTAACACGGTTCATAATCCAAAGAATGAGGGGCAATGTATGGCGGTGACTACTCGTAGTGGTAAGAACACCATTGATCCTCCTATACAGGTTGATGATGATGATGTTCGTGAGGAGACAATTGAGGTCAAAGATGTAGAAACTAGAGATGATCATGCCAAGGATGGGGTGAGTGATGTTGCAGAGGTGTCACAGAAGTTAAAGCCCATTCCCAGACCTCCTCCTCCCTTCCTTCAAAGAATTAAAATGAAGGAGGAGGAAGGTAAATTCAAGCACTTTCTCTCCATGTTGAAACAACTCTTCATCAACATCCTTCTCATTGAGGCATAAGAGAAGATGTCAGGGTATAGAAGGGCTTGGTCACAAAGACGTGTACTGCGAGGAAGGAGCTCTCCCAAGAGCTTCAACATTGTACTGCGATTACTATACGATTTTTAGTACAAAAGTAAGAAGATCTCGGCTCATTTACCATACCTTGCACTAATTGTGTGATCTTGGTGCCAGTATAAATCTGAGGCCCCTTGCAGTCTTCAAAAAGCTAGTCTTAGGAGCCCCTACTCCGATAAGCATGCGATTGTTGATGGCTGACTGCACAGTGAACAAGCCTGTGGGGTTACTTTATGACATCCTGGTCAAAGAAGAGAAGTTCATATTCCCTGCAGTCTTTGTGATCCTTGATTGAAAAGTTGACTTTGAAGTCCCAATCATCTTGGGAACTCCCTTCCAAGTCACTGGACGAGCACAAGTGGATATGAGAGCTGGCCAACCTATGTTTAGGTTGAACGATAAAGAAGTTATCTTCAAAATCTGTCAAACGATGAATAGGCTAGATAACTTGAAGATGGATGTTTGGGCACTTAGTGAAGTCTGAGTAACCAAGTTGTCCAAGTCGTGCCGCGACAATAAATCAGGCGCTACTTGGGAGGCAACCCAAGATATTGTATGTAATAGTGGTACTTTGTTTTGTTTTTAGCTTGTGGACTTGAAGGTAGTTTAATTTTTAGTAGTTTGGCTATAATTTTGGACAGTGGACTAGTTGCATATAGGGTAACAGTGTGTTCAGTGAAGAATGTGCAGATACATGACCAAGTCAGCCACTTTTGACTAAAAAGGCATCAAAAAGTGTTTCTACGACTAGTTCTACTGGTCGTATGTAAAATTATGACCCATACATTGTCTCGTAGAACATTTCCAGGGAGAAAACATTTGTGCAATCTGATGCACAAGAAACCTTTACAGCCCATAGATAAAACTGCGGACCATGAATTGGGCTCGTGGACCCCAGGTAAGTTTTTCCACTTTTGACTAAGTGTTGGAGGCTTCTACGACCAACTCTACGAGTCGTATATAATTATACAACTTGTGGACTTGTTTGTGGAACCCATTGCCTAAACCTAGGGTTTGGGAAATCTACGAAATCAATATCTACGGGTCGTAAAATCTTCTATGGCCAATAATCGAGATTTCATAAAAGTCTAGGCCTAATAATTGTCGGCTGACCCGGTCAAGGTATAGATAAGGGGGTCAAATAACTTTGATCCCCTCTTCACTAAAATTAACTAAAATACCCGACACTCTTTCCCAATCATTTTTCGACGACCTACGACCGGCTACCGCCCTTTTTTTCTGGCAAGCCTTTTTTAGCCACCTTCGACAAACCTAGAGTTCCATCCTCCTTGACTCCTCCTTCAATTTTTGCATCATTTTCACTCAATCTGGGAAATTTGTGGTCCTAAAATCCTTTTAAACACCAATATGGATGTGATTAGGTTGTAATTACTTGATGGGCATGGTAATCAGATTAGTATGGGTACGAATCCATGTTTGCCATTGTTTGCGCGTAGAAGTTAATCATGAATCATATGTTGTCGAAGCTTGAATAGTGTTAAAAGTTAGAAAATTATGTTTGTTGCCATGTTTTGTATGCTTGAATGATATTATATGAAAACCATATCGTCATATATCATTTGAATTGAATAAACTATATTCCTTGAAAGTGATATGTGATTACATATGTGTGATTTGATATTTATACATTAAAATAGGGTTGGTTTGCTTGGGAAACATGTAAAATGAGATTCGATGGAGTTGTATGTGAATATTGCATGTGGGGTGTTGGATATTTGTTGAAATCATGTAGGGGTACATCATGTCTTGCTTCGATGCTGATTTAATTGTTAAAATGTCATTTGGGATCCATTTTAATAGAATTAGAAAATCAAAATTTTTGGGTTTTTTCACTATACGGGGGTTTTCTACGGCCCATGGAACATTCCATGAGTCGTAGTTTCCCCTCATATGAAATTTCAAAAACTTGAAGTTTCTGAGACTCTATCAGACAAGACCTTCTACGAACCACAGATTCTTCTATAACTCTTAGATAGGTCTCGTAGATCCCTACCTGGAAAAACAATTCAACACTAAATATGTGTGTTGCAGGCACTATGGCCCCAAAATCATGGAAAGATGAGATCAAAGCCTAGTAGCGGAGACTATGAGATGAGCCCTCGGGGGATCAGGGCACCTCCGAGGTCAGTGGTTCACTTGAAGAGCTCAGTGTCCAACTTGATCCGCACACTAAGCAACCACAAAGACGAGCTGCCACCAAATATGCCGAGCAGGCCTAGACTTAGGCTATCATTGTCCACTCTCCCTATTTTGAAGAGGGAGGTGACAAAGATAGCAGTTCCATCCAGATGACTCCTTTCGACGAGAAGTTCGAGTTAGAGTCTGGGGACGAATCGGAGATAGAGTCCTCTATCACACCTCAGGCTTCACCATCACCTTCGAATGCTTTATCTAGCCAGTGGTGTGTTGAGGGCAAGTGGATATCTACATAGAGAGATATAGAAGAATGAGCGGGCCGACCAGCTCGTTCCATCTTTGAGGAGTCGTAGATCATTACTTCGGGATTGGATAGTGTCCTAAGTCTATAGGACACTATCAACAGATATGAGCTCTAGTGGCTGGCTAGATCATCGGAGAAGTACTCCCCGGCCATGGTTTAGGAGATTTATGCATCATATGCTACCACCATCTTTAGCTTTCTTCCCAAGGGGCTGAAACCCCTTGCTCATCCTAAATGGACACATACTAGAGTGAGGGGTCGAAAGGTGGTTATTCTGAGACTACAATCTGCTGTATGTTGTTCGGGTCTGAGTTCCAAACCACCAGATCTATAGGAGAGTACGATAGGAGATTGGCGCAGACCAGGGATAAGAACATGATGAGAGACCTAGCCTGCAGGCCACCTTGATATGATGGGTCACCAACTAAATTGTAGAGCAAAGCTCGGACCCTGAGTCGATAGCTAGATCGGTAGAGCCTATCGTGAATGCCTCACTCAGCTTCACCCTAAAATTTTGGAAGGTTGTGGTGAGATCACGAATCTGGCCTACCCTTGCTAATAACACACTGATGTCAGATTGTGATGTTTAGGTTGCCAGCCTCTAGGCTGGCTATGAGATCGAATGGCCAGCCTCACTGTGGAGCAGATACACAAGGCAGTTCACTGTGGAGCAGATACACAAGGCAGTCAAGAAGAGGACCGCCTCCATCCCCTTCCTTTTCTTGATCTATAGACTCTATATAAAGTTTGGGGTGGAGATTCTACATTATATAGGCTCATTGATAAAGGTCTAGAGGACTTTAGATGCTAGCCTGATCAAGGTTGAGGATAATCTAGTGGCCCTCCAGCGAGCACCGCGCCTCCCAGCATAGATGCCAAAGATATTTGTTGTGGCTCCACTATCTGAGCCTCCATCTACCACCTCTCCTACTACTACGGCTTTTGAGAGGCCCCCACAAACTGAGGACGATGTGGAGAAAGGGCCAACAACTACTACTTCTGCCCCAAAGTTCATGCCCATTCCGACAACACTTGTTGACATGATTTATGTCTCAGCGACGTCCATTTAGGACATGGCACAGACACCGGCCCATAATGAGTCACAACTAACTCAATTATTACAATAGATTAGGCCCTAGGTCCACCAGGCAATTTTAAATTCTGAGGCTCTCATGCATGCATTCACAGTAGTTACTATCCAAGACAGACTCATACTCATGGACAGCCGCATAGATGTTTTTAAGAGACGATTCCAATAGAGCCTTCATACAGCACGACCAGTAGATATGATGGCCCTTTAGAAGAAGATCTAATAGCTCCATGCCAATATGACAGCAACATTAGCAGCACTAGTTGTATTGCTAGTGGGTGAGCCCTCGGTGTCGGTGGTTGATCTATTTGCTCCCAAGGAGTCATCTCATTCTTTCCTCAAGAAGAGGCCCCACGTTATTGATCTAGATATGGTTAGACTATAGATAGGGACGAAGAGGAGCAGGGATTTAGAGCTTGCTAGGATACACTTGATGCAGGATGCGGAGTTGAGGTAGGCTCATGATCTTGAGAGAGTGAGGGGTGTTGGACCTTCCGAACATGTTTCTACTACTGAGGATGCCACCAGGCAGGTTGAGGGTGGTCAGACCCAGCCGAAGACTAGCGCTTAGGTGCCCAGGTATGTTCCATTTTGACCCATGTACTTTATTAAGTTTATTTTGTGCATTGAGGACAATGCAAGTCTTTTTCAATGGAGTGTGGATAGTTATAGGCCTCAGTGAAGTCTGAGTAACCTTGGCCTATAACAATCCCAAAGTTTGAATCCTAAGGGTTTTCTTGCCTATGTTCTTTTTCCCCAAGGATATTTATTTTCTGTTAAACTGCCATATTTAGGATGTGTAAGTAGTATTAGTAGCATATAATATTTATTTATGTGGGATATGTTTGTTTGTAGATGAAAAAATAGTACCCACCAAAATTTTATTAATTAGCCTTGATAGAAACCATGCTTGTTTGATTGTCTAACAGTGCTTGTTCTGATAAGTAAGGATACATTATAATAAAAACCATGATCCGAGAGTTTTTGTTAATAGTGTAATCAGGGCCATGTGTAAGTGAGCTTGTTTTGCTAAATTCTTATGGTATGTTTCAATTTAGAACTTGCCCTATTACTGTGACTTAGACTGTAGGCTAGTTGGATAAGAAAGTATCTTAGTCCGTTGTTCATATTAGTCCCCATAGCCTAAATAACCACATATAATGTATCCCTTGATCCTAATGATTGAGCCTTGCATGTACCTTTTCTTTGAACTAAAAATTGTTGTGGTCATTAGTTAAAATAGCTTGCTCTATGTATTTTTGGGTGAAGTTAGAGTAACCCATAGTTGTAATTGTGTGACTTTAACTTGCTCGATGATGGATCGAGTGACGTCATTCCTAATAGCAAGTCATCACTCGACCAAAATAAAGCTAATAAACTAGTTTAGGGTCTGAAAAGAGGGTTGAGTTTTAAAACTTTATCTGACTGGTTACTGTGATGCTGGAAAATACATGGTGAGTTTGGGATCATTGGGTTGCCGATATCAATTAGAGGTGGTTGACTTGACCACCGAGGATGATTGGGCGATGAGCTTGTTGATCGCCAAATTCATTTGGTAGTTAGCCAGTTAATCGTAGGCATCACCAAAGGGCAAAACTTTTCCTATTGACTTACTCCTAAAATCAGCGATGGTCATTTTTGACTGCCCACCGAGCTCGGCAACACGCCGACCCTATTCGACAGGCTAAAGAACCTTAAATGCCGAATAATTTCTTGAATCCTTGGTATTACATAGATGTCTAATCCTAGTGTTTAGCTTTTCATGACAAGTTATATGCAGGTAACGACTTCAATAATGAAGGGTGTGATGCGATTCGAAAAGAAAATGTGCAACCCGTGCCCTAAAATATTTTGCCCTTTTGGGCCCCTTGAGTTCAAAAAAGGTATTCACATCCTCAGATGGACGTCGGGAAACTCAAGGCAAAACATATACCCTTACCTACATATGAAGGTTAAGGGTAATGTTTTTAAGAACAAGCGTGAGCATATGGAAGATCCTCACACAGAAGTAGCCGAAAAGGCTAGAGAGAAAATTTTTCCCGACCAATTTGAAGCTAGGAGGGAAAAAAACAAAAGCAGGGAAAGAAAGCTCGCCAGATTACAAGGAGTCATCCTTGTGATAGTTCCAAAAGATATGGGGTAACCCGGGACAGTTAAGCTCCCTTTAGTCCCAACTTTAGTACATCACTAAGTGTATCGAGAGGATTCTATAATTTACTCCTCCGCTTTTGGACTTTTTTATTTTAATTATTCCACATTGAGGGCAAATGTTTCTTTTTGTATGCGAGTGAGTTGTTTTTTATTTGTGTTTCCTATTGAGTTGGGATGGGTAGTTCTGATGATTGAAGTGTAACTAATCCTATTTTTTATTCGTATTTCCTATTGCGTTAGGAATTGGTAAATCTGATGATTGAAGTGCAACTAATCCCCTACTTTTTGGTTTGTAAATAATTTTAATTTTTAATTTGGTTGTAATAAAGTAGTATTTGCTTTGTTACTTTAATTTTTTTTTTCTTTTTGAGTTGAATGGATGAATGATTGCAAATGATGGCCTTGAATCTTGGCAAATCCCGTACATATATGAAAAGGTTGTTCTAATACGAATGTCGTGTCTTAAGTCTTTACCTATCCGACCATCGATGATTCATATCTTTGATTCGGATGGTGCCATCGACGTGGAGCTTGTATTCACTCACTAATTAATCTTTTTCATTATAAATCAGTCCTTGTAAAGATTTGATGCATCTTGAGTAGACTATGTGAGCGATTGAGCTTGGATGTCTGATGATCGAAAGTTGTGAGTGTGTTGCCATTGTTTAAATTGAAACCCATCTTGCCATTGTGAGATTAGGAATTTTGTTGAAAGACATGTTTGCAACATCTAGAACATGCCCGATTTGTTTTAAGGAGTGACATGAACGATTCAGATTAGGAGAGGACCTTAGGTCTTCTTTGGTTCCATTGAATCCACTTTGACCATTTGACATCAATTGACAATGAATTGAGTCTCTGGTGAAGCCATTTGAGCCTTGATCCTTTCTTTGGCAACCATGTAGCCTTGACTCGTATTTGTGAAAGACAATTTTCTTTTTTTTACCAATCCCACTTTGAGCTTGCAATAAGCAAAGTGATGGCCAAAGGCCAAAGTTGTGGGTGTTAGTAGGAAGAAGGGGGTGTCTCCCATAAAAGAGTCGAGGAAAGACAAAAGAAAAAGAAAGAATGGTGAGGAGTCCAAGAAATGAATGAAAACAAGAAAAATGTTGGGAAAGCGAAAAACTTGACCAGAAAATAATTTCTTGGAAAAGAGGATCCTCTAAAATTATGAAAGATAGTGCAAAAAAGGGAAGACACTTAGGATGAAAGATCAAAGGCACAAGAGGTTTCAAAAGAGGACCAAAAGGATCCTTGAGCATGAAGGAATGTGTAAAGTTTAAGGAGGGATGACCCACTACTATCCATATGCTATCCTACCCAACCTTAACCCTACATTACAATCCTAACAAAGTCGTTTTGGATCTTAGCCAAGAAGAAAAGCCAAGTGAATTTCGATCAAAAATAAAGGCAAGCCTATGGGTTGAAGCTTACATGCTATTTCTCAATTGGGAGAGAGAGTGTTGAAGAGATCCTTTGAAAATAATGTCAAAATCTTATGTGTTCAGGATCTTCTTTGGTGTGAGGGAAAATGGTAATGCCTTTAGGCAATGATTAGAAGCTACATGAGCAATTGTGAGCATAACCATGTTTTGATTACTCCTTAGTCATCTCTTGAGGCTTCAAAATCACGTAACTGGTTTGTGGAAGTTAAAGAGGGGATGAAAAAGGTGGAAATGTATGTGTTGCTCCCTGTGGTCCTGTTTGCAAGCTTTGGAATTAGATCGATTGATGTTTGATTGGCTTGAGGGCAAGCAAAGTCTTACGATGTCCATATTTCGGACTCATTTTGGGTCTAGTTTGTAAAGAAATATTATCCTTAGTGTGATATTATTTCCAATATCTAACTAATATGCATGTGTTGTGTCAAGAAATGGAACTAAGGTGTATAAATGGACAATACTTGACAAATCTTGGAAAGGGAGTAAAAATGTCAAAAAGACGGATAAAAGCAGCATTGCCGATATATTTGGCGATCCATCAAACATTCAGAGAGACCGCCCAGCATTGCAGCAATCAAGGTTCAAGCCTAAGTCAAAAAGGTGGTCAGAATTGATATTGCCAAACATACTTGCCTAAAGTTGCAGTACTCAAAGCCCTAAAATTATGACAAGAAGGCGATGAGAGAGGAACTTCTGTGAATCGTCTAATTGCATCAGCAAAGTGAAGAACTATCACCTAATGTTGTAGAGGAATGAGCGTTAAAAAGATGCAGAAGAAAGCGATCAAGCGAAAATGTAGAAAAATGACAGTGTTGGCAAGTCGAAAATGTGGAAAAACTCAATGTCAAGGAGGGTCAGTAGTCACTATGTTCCCAAAACATCACACCAATCCCCCTAAGCCTATGTTACAAGCTAATAAAGTCTTAAAATGGTCCTAATCCAAGTAGTCTAAGGTCATAGTCATAAGTATAGGGGCAAGCATAAGGTATTAAGCGTGGTATTTGAATGTCTTTTGTGAGAGTGAGTGATCTAAAAATATCATCATGCGAAGGATATGGGACTTCTTGATAATTGCCTTTCTTGTCATAATTGCATTGTCTCATGTGTTCATTTGTATTGGTTTGCTTCATAGTTGTCTAATGTGCTTTTAAAAGTTGTGTGGGTATCTATCCTTGAGTTTGATATGATGAATGTCATTAGATTAAGGTATGTGTGTTACTGTACTACTTATATAGATTGAGTCTGTCGCTTAGGGACAAGCATTAATTACAAGTTGAGGGTTTTAATGTGTTGTCAAAATACAACACTTTTGATGCTTAAAACTTAAAATTTTGTGTGTGCACATAGCGATGTTAGTAGATTTGATTTATTTTTATGTTTGTTTTGCAGGATTATAGGGTTGGCATGATTCTTGGGCTAAGTGTGCAGAGATTACAGAAATTAAGGTTCTACGAAACCTTTTTTAGACCATGGAAGTTTCTACGGCCGTAAAATAGATCTCTTAGCAAAATCTAGTGAAGGGTGATTTTCCAAAGTTGAGTCTACGAACATGCAGAAGTAGCTGTAAAAGTCTCTAGGAGTTGTAGACAAGGTATCGTACCCTGAGGATTAGAAAGTGGAGAGTTCCTGAAAAGCCATGAGACAAAACCCTCCATGAGTCATAAAACTATTACAGCCCGTAGATGGGTCTCGTAGAAGTTACCCCTAGATTTGTTGAAGCAATGCATGAAGCCCCAAATATTGTCCGTAAAACTTTATAAGGCCCGTACAGTCTGCCGACTCAATTCTCCTATTTTATTTTGATTTTTTATTTTAAATACTATAAGTAGATTTTTTGGGTTATTTTATGCACAAAATATTAGAGAGTCAGTAAGAAAGAGTGTTAAACATTGTGAGACACATGTGAGACATCATTTTGTGTTCTTTAATTTAATCCTGTGATCTTTATTGAAGAGTTTGAATTTCTTGTTCTTAATTCTATTGTGTAAGTACTTAATTATGCTATTCAATATTATGATTCTTGCATTTACGCTAATAATGAGTAGCTAAATCCACAACTAGGGTTGTGAAAACCGTGAAGAACTAACAAGGTAAAATTGAATAATTCATAATTCTTGGAAAGTGTGCATGCATGTATTAATTGATTCTCTTCGGTTTGAATGCTTTTTAACAATGGCCAACGTTCGCCTAGTATTACTGACTGGATAAAGGTAGTAATGAATAAGAAAAGAAATTAATTAACAGGATTTGATGGATGTTTCTCATCTAATCAACCAAACTAGATCAAGGAGAGGTTGTACTTGGACAATAGCTAAAGGTTAGTAAGGTCACACTACGAGGATGGATCGAATCACACAGTGGGTTTGGTAAACTTAACTTATCATTTTGCATACTACACACTAGAAAAGAATTCGATTATCTTGGAGTACCAAGTTAAGATACACTAGTTACTCTTCATACTAACTTCACACTTGTCCTAGTCTCAGATTTTTTATCATAGTTTTACAAAACAAAATGTCACGCCCAGGAGGGGGCTTTTTTATCATAGTTTTACAAAACCAAAATGTCACGCCCATGAGGGTACCCTTGGTGTAGCTGGCACTCTAAGACTATTGTTAGTCCCGAAGTGAACTACTTAGCCTAATCACATCATTTGATCAAATAAACTCTACTAAACAACAGAAATCAGAAGTAATGGGCACATCTCATCTGAAGTCTCAAAAGAATATATAAAATAATGAGGGTTAGTAGAAAGAACTAGCTCGCAATCTCAACATCAACGTTCAACCATCGTCTATGAAGCCTCTATCACTAATCATGTGGTTCCAATGATAGACCCATGGCTTCCCAAATCAAAATATAAGAAAAGTCAAATCTAACTCTAAAGAATGATGAAGTAAAAGTTGTGTATCCTCTGGAATAGGGGAGGCTCACCAATCAGCTGAGAATCTCAAATCTTCAAAGGAGCGCTTGGTTGACGATCTCTAGTACCAGCCTCTGTATCATAAAATGATGCAGTCCAAAAGGGACATCAGTACTTGCAACGTACTAGCATATAAAATAGCTGAGTGAAACGGAAACATGTAGAATATATGGAAACAACATCAACTCAAAATAATCATCAAATAACATCAAATCGTCAAATGTCTATCTATGCTAGAATATAGAGTAGAGAAGTAACCCATCAACAACACAACCTTATCAATCAAATCAAAACTCATCTCAAAGGAGCTCACTTCCTCTCGTCTCATCTCATCTCAACTCAAAGTACTCAAGGTAGGAAATTTATGGGAGTTTCTCTTATCCGATAACAATCACTTATGAGCTAGTGAATATACAAAAATCACATAGATGTTGCCAAAGTCGTTCCAAACTTTCCAAGTATGGAAGAAATCAAAATTATATCAGCTCACCGAATATAGAGTCAGCCATCAATAAGTCTGCTATTATTTTAGGGACTTCTAATTAATAGGTAACCACAATATATATGATGGTTCTAGGCCTCACCTACATTTGACAACGTAGTTTGATGAGTTCAAGTTGGACTAACTCTTAATCATTTGGTGCTCGATACTCCTTTCGTGACTCAATGTTCATAAAACCTCCATCTCAACCAATCTCATAGGACTCCAACCCTGTCATCGATCAGTATTTGATAGGGATTCTAACCCTATCATCAATCAACTCATAGAGACTCTGACCCTTTCATCAATCAAGCTCATAGGGACTCTAACCCTTTTATAAATCAAGCTCATAGGGACTCTAACCCCATCATCAATCAATTTCTTAGAGACTCTAACCCTTTCATCAATCAACCTCATAGGGACTCTAACCCTCTCATTAATCAACATATCATCAATGACTCAAGATTTAGGACAGTCATTAGGGAACAATCGAATAAATACATCGGTAGAATTCATTTATATAGACTCATAAGACAATTAAATTCTATCAAATCATCAGCATTTTCTCATTACAATCAATAATCTCAACTCAAGGCCTTAGAGTTAATTCTCAAGTTCATTATGCATGCTTCTTAAATTAGTCATGTAAGGTTATGAAAATTCTCATAAAAATGTTCAATTTACGAAAACAAATAGTATGAAGATCATAAACATAGAAAAACATGTGAATTCAAATAGAATTTTAAGAAAAAACATCAAGGATTCATGCATATAGACTCTTGAAGCCCTCAACTCATCTATGACCATCTATGGGGCATATGAGAGAATAATCTCATGCTTTTAATTTAGCCATACATACCTGGGATGAACTTATCAATCAGTCACATGAAAGATTTCTTCTCAAATCTCTCAAACTCAAGCTCTTCTCCTATTTCTTCAAGCCCTAGCCTTATTATAGTATGGAATAGGACTCAGAATCGGGTTTTAGGCCCTTTTTACGTCAAAACAGTCTTATTAGATCGTTTATAAAGTTTAGGAGGAGTTGGGAGTTGGCCATAATGCCCCTCATAAAAACTAGGAATTTTCAGCTCGGAAAAGACCTAGTCTACGATGTGGACTGGTCGCACACTGTGTATATTTAGAAAAAGTTTTTGCACGAGTTTTTCTCAATCCCATCAAAAATTTTCAAAAAAATACAAGTGCTGGTCCGCAATGGAGGCGCGACGCGCTCTTGTCGCGCACCAACACCGTTTCGTGCTTCGAATCAAAAAATTATCTTTTGATCAGGTCTCTCTAAAAATCGACCAAGACTACTTTCCCACTCTATTTTTCGTGATTATCACAAATCCGGCTTTGGATTTGGCATACGAGCATTGGAAGATGTGTTACGTGCATACCCTCACTCTAGGAGTATTTTAGTAATTTTACCGGGCGTTATATCATCTCCCTCTTGGGATCATTCGTCCTCGAATGATGAGTATAGGTGGATATCAATGCATAAATAGATTCAAGACTCATCTCAACACTCAACTCAATCAATCAAACTCTTGACTCTTCCTCGATCTCAATCAAGCTACTCAGACTCAAGAATAGCAAATCATATCAAGAATAGATCAATCAATTTAGTGAAGGGTAAGGAATTTACCTTCAACACTCACATCATCTGGCATAAATAGGTACAGTATTTGGCCTTTCCTCAGTTTCCTATGTGGCTTCCTCAACAAATTGATTCCTCCACAGGACTTTGACTGAGGCTATCTCTTTGTTCCTCAACTTATGAATTTGACGATCAAGGATTTGAACCGGAACCTCTTCGTAAGATAGGATATCTTTCACTCCTGTGCTAACAACAGGGATCACCAACGCGGGATCTCCCAAGCATTTCTTTAACATCAACACATGGAATACTGGATGGACTCCATCTTACTCGGAAGGCAACTCTAACTCATAAGCGACCTTCCCAATCCTCTTTACATTCTGATATGGTCCGACATAGCGTGGACTCAACTTCCCCTTCTTCCCAAGTCTTATGACACCCTTCATAGGTGACACTTTAAAATACACCCAATCATCTATCTCGAACTCTAAGTCTCTTTTTCTCACATTGGTATAAGAAATCTAGCGACTATGGGCAGTCTTTAATCTCTCTTTAATGACCTTGACCTTCTCCATCGATTGTTGGACAAGATTAGGCTCAATCAGCTCTGCTTCTCCAACCTCATACCACCTAATCGGTTATCTACATCTCCTTCCATACAAGGCTTCGTGGGGAGGTTTGAATGCTTGCATGATAACTATTGTTATATGCAAATTCAATCAATGGTAGGTGATCATCCCAATTCCCCAAGAAATCAAGAACACAAGCTCTCAACATATCCTCTAATGTTTGAATAGTACACTTTGCCTGACCATCTGTCTGTGGATGAAAGGTTGTGCTCAGGTTCACTTTAGTACCCAATCCTTTTTGGAACGATCTCCAAATTTGGAGGTAAATTCAGCTCCTTTGTCTGAGATAATGGACAAGGGAACTATATGTAACCTCACAATCTCCTGGATATACAACTTGGCATACTCCTCCATATTATTAGTTGTCTTAACTGCCAAGAAGAGAGCCGATTTGGTCATTTTATCTACAATCACCCAAATCGAATCATGTTGCTTTCGAGACCCAGTCATATTAAGCATCTCCCACTTCCATTCTGAAATATCAAAGTTTTGAGCCAATCCACATGGCATTTGATGCTCAACTTTCACTTGCTGGCAATTCGGGCACTTCGAAATAAATTCAGCAATATCCTTCTTCATTTTACTCCACCAATAGACTTCTCTCGAGTCGTGATACATCTTGGTAGAGTCAGGATGAATGAATTATCTAGTGTTATAGGCCTCAACCATAATTCTGTCTCGAATACCATCAATATTGGCAACACACAATCTATTATGATATCTCAATACTCCATCTCCCCCTTTGGAGAAAACCATCACCTTTTGTTTGTGGACAGCCTCCTTCAATTTGAGTATGATAGGATCTTGGTCATGTTTTTCCTTCACCTCTACCACCAAGGATGAAGCAGACCCATTCTAAACATTAGCTCCTTCTCATTATTCTCCTCAAGTTGAACTCCCAATCGAGAAAATAGATGCACTTCCTTGGCTAACTCCTTCGTTCCTACCTCCACGTAGGCTATACTACCCATGGACAACCTACTAAGAGCGTCAGCAACAACGTTAGCTTTACCTTGGTGGTAGAGAATACTCATGTCATAATCCTTGAGCAGCTCAAACCATCTCCTCTGTCGCAGGTTGAGCTCTTTCTGTCTGAAAACATACTGTAAGCTCTTGTGGTCAGTGAGCACATCCACATGCACTCCATACAAGTTATAGCGCCAGATTTTAAGTGCAAACACCACTGCTGCCAACTCGAGATTTTGGGTTGGATAGTTCCTCTCATGAACCTTGAGTTGCCCGGAAGAATAGGCTATCACCTTCCATCTTTGCATCAGTACACATCCCAATCTAGCCCCCAAAGCATCACAATAAATTACAAAGTCCTCGGTCCCGTCGGGTAAGGTTAGGATCGGTGCAGTAGTCAACCTCATCTTCAGCTCTTGGAAACTTTTCTCACATTCATCTGACCACTAAAACTTGACCTTTTTCTGAGTCAATTTAGTCAATGGTTTTCTCACATTCATCAACAAGCCTGTGGTAGTAGCCTGCCAACCCAAGGAAACTTTTTATGCCCGTCGGAGTGGTTATTCTGGGCCAATTCTTAGCCACTTCAATCTTTTGGGCATCCACTCGAATACCATCACCGGAAACAACATAGCCTGGGAAGGCCGCTGACTTAAGCCAGAACGCAAACTTTGAGAATTTTGCATACAACTGATGGTCCTTAAGGGTTGGAGGATAACTCTTAGATGATTAGCATGCTCCTACTCACTTCTCGAATACACCAAAATGTCGTCAATGAACCCAATCACAAATATAGCAAGATATTGTCTAAATACTCTATTCATCAAGTCCATAAAGGCTGCAGGTGCGTTCGTCAACCCAAAGGACATGACCAAATACTCAAAATGGCCATATCTATTCCAAAAGGCTATCTTTAGAATGTCACGTTCCCTCACCTCAAACTGATGGTAGCTAGATTTAAGGTCTATCTTCGAGAAACAAAAGGCGCCCTTTCATCAATCTCATAGGGACTCAAACCCGGTCATCAATTGGTATATGATAGGGACTCTAACCCTATCATCAATCAACTCACAAGGATTCTAACCCTTTCATCAATCAAGCTCATAGGGACTCTAACCCTTTCATCAATCAAGCTCATAGGGACTCTAACCCTTTAGTCAATCAATCTCATAGGGACTCTAACCCTCTCAACAATTAATATCTCATCGATGACTCAAGATTTAAGGCAGTCATTAAGGAACAATCGAGTAGACAAATTGGTAGATTTATTTATAGAGACTCATAAGAAAATCAAATTCTATCAACTCATACTCATTCTCTCATTACAATCAACAATCTCAACTCAAGGCTCTAGACTCAATTCTCAAGTTCATTATGCATGCTTCTCAAATTAGTCATGTAAGGTAATACAAATTCTCATAAAATGTTCTATTTATGAAAACAAATAGTATGATGATCATCAACATAGAAAAATATGTGAATTCAAATAGAATTTTAAGAAAAAATATCAAGGATTCATACATGTAGACTCTTAAAACCCCCAACTCATCTATGACCATCTATGGGGCACATAAGAGAATAATCTCATGCTTTTAGTTTAGCCTTACATACCTAGGATGAAGCTATCAATCAATCACGTCAAAGATTTTTTCTCAAATCTCTCAAACTCAAGTTTTTCTCCTCTCTCTTCAAGCCCTAGCCTTGTTAGATTATGGAATAGGACTTGGAATGGGGGGAGGGGGGTTTAGACCCTTTTTACGTCAAAACAAGCTTATTAGATCGTATATAGAGTTTAGAAAGGGTTGGAAATTAACCGGAATGCCCCTTGTAAAAATTAGAAATTTTCGGCTCGAAACAAACCTAGTCTGTGACGCGGACTAGGCGCACTGTGTATCTTTAGAAAAAGTTTCATAACGAGATTTCTCAATTCGAACAAAAAAATTTAAAAAAATATAAGTGCTGGTCAGTGATGGAGACGTGATGCGCTCCGGTCAAGCACCAACACTGTTTTGCGCTTCAGGTTGAAAAATTAATTTTTGATCGGGTCGCTCTAAAAATCGACCGAGACCATTTTCCTACTCAATTTGTCGTGTTGATCACAAATCTGACCTCGGACTTTTTACACGAGCATTGGAAGATGTGTTACGTGCATACCCTCACTTTAGGGGTATTTTTGTAATTTTATGGGGCATTACACAACCCTTTTGGAGAGATTAGTAGATTAATCAACCTGAACTACTTGAGATTTCTCTAAGGCTGCCGTACTCCTTGAAACCCTAACCTTGGTTAGGTTATATATTTTGACAACGACCGCTTTAACCTTCAAAAAGAAGGTGTAGCTTGGGTGATATCAACTATCTAACATGAAGGGTGATATCCTATTTGCCCGTCTTTAGGTGCATCAGTTGATACCCTAAGTCACTGTTAATTTAGGCCATCTCCACTGGAATTCAGCATAACGCTGAATTAAAATGGTGATCCTTACTAAGACCTCACTTTTGGAGGCCTAAACGACCTTAGGTTACTATAGAATTCGGTGATCTCCATGGAATTTTGCTTGAGGTCGAGTGAAAATAGTGTTCTCAAATTTGACCGTTCTTTAAGAACAAATGCTCAAGGTGAGGCACTGCAAATTTGAGCGATCAGGTGGTTACTCAGTGTATTGTCGAGCATGTTTAGCGGTATACAGTTTACCGCATATTAATCCATGGAAAGTGTCCTAAATAAGGTAAGAAAAGGTGACCTTGGGTACAATCGGTGCACTGGCGAATGTGCTCTATAGAAATGGATAGTGATAACGAAGTCGAAGCGTCTCATCCTTCATACTTAATGCCTATTAAATTACCTTTCCCTCATCACTTATCCATCCACTCGCTTCTTGAAAACCATCCACACACTATTATAGGCTTTTATTTGATCGTTTTCATTTTTCTTTGGGATTAATGCAAGTTCATGCTTCACCACCTTTGCTACGTACATTATCCACATATGGCGCCTCAGGTATGTAACTTGATATCATTCGAATTTGGTACTATCATGAAATTAGACTTGAAGGGTTACAATGTGTTCTTGAATCTTGTTGATTTGTTTGGAAAAATCTTAGAACTTTTTGAATGTTGGTAAGTTAAGCTTCTAGAGCGTTGCAATGTGATTTGTTTGAACTAAAAATTGTTGTGGTCATTAGTTAAAATAGCTTGCTCTGTGTATTTCTGGGTAAAGTTAGAGTAACCCATAGTTGTGATTGTGTGACTTTAACTTGCACGATGATGGATCGATTGACGTCATTCCTAATAGCAAGTCATCACTCCACCATGGTGAATTTGGGATCTTCGGGTCGCCGATATCAATTAGAGGTAGTTGACTTGACCACCGAGGATGATTAGGCAATGAGCTTGCTGATCGCCAAATTCATTTGGTAGTTAGCCAGTTAATCGTAGGCATCACCAAAGGGCAAAACTTTTCCTATTGACTTACTGCTAAAATCAGCGATGGTCACTTTTGACTGCCCACCGAGCTCGACAATACGCTGACCTTATTCGACAGGCTAAAGAACCTTAAATGCCAAATAATTTCTTGAATCCTTGGTATTACGTAGATGTCTAATCTTAGTGTTTAGTTGTTCTTGACAGGTTATATGCAGGTAACGACTTCAATAATGAAGGGTGTGATGCGATTCAAAAAGAAAATGGGCAACCCGTGCCCTAAAATATTTTGCCCTTTTGGGCCCCTTGAGTTCAAAAAAGGTATTCACATCCTCAAATGGACGTCGCGAAACTCAAGGCAAAACATATACCCATACCTACATATGAAGGTTAAGGGTAATGTTTTTAAGAACAAGGTAATGATCCTCACACATAAGTAGACGAAAAGACTAGAGAGAAAATTTTTCCCGACCAATTTGAAGCTAGGAGGGCAAAAAACAAAAGCAGGGAAAGAAAGCTCGCCAGATCACAAGGAGTCATCCTTGTAATAGTTCCAAAAGATACGGGGTAACTCGGGACAGTTGAGCTCCCTTTAGTCCCAACTTTAGTGCATCACTAAGTGTATCGAGAGGATTCTATAATTTACTCCTCCACTTTTTGACTTTTTTATTTTAATTATTCCACATTGAAGGCAATGTTTCTTTTTGTATGCGGGTGACTTGTTTTTTATTTGTGTTTCCTATTTAGTTGGGAATTGGTAGTTCTGATGATTGAAGTGCAACTAATCCCCTACTTTTTGGTTTGTAACTAATGTTAATTTTTAATTTGGTTGTAATAAAGTAGTATTTGTTTTGTTATTTTAATTTTTTTTTCTTTTTGAGTTGAATAGATGAATGATTGCAAATGATGGCCTTGAATCTTGGCAAAGCCCGTACATATATGAAAAGTTGTTCCAATACGAATGTCGTGTCTTAAGTCTTTACCAATCCGACCATCGATGATTCATATCTTTGATTCGGATGGTGCCATCGATGAGGAGCATGTACTCACTCACTAATTAATCTTTTTCATTATAAATCAGTCCTTGTAAAGATTTGATGCATCTTGAGTAGACTATGTGAGCGATTGAGCTTGGATGTCTGATGATCGAAAGTTGTGAGTATGTTGCCATTGTTTAAATGGAAACCTATTTTGCCATTGTGAGATTAGGAATTTTGTTGAAAGACATGTTTGCAACATCTAGAACATGCCCGATTTGTTTTGAGGAGTGACTTGAATGATTCAGATTAGGAGAGGACCTTATGTCTTCTTTGGGTCCATTGAATCCACTTTGACCATATTGATATCCATTAACAATGAATTGAGTCCCTGGTGAAGCCATTTGAGCCTTGATCCTTTCTTTGTCAACCATGTAGCCTTAACTCGTATTTGTGAAAGACAATTTTCTTTTTTTTACTAATCCCTCTTTGAGCTTACAATGAGCAAAGTGATGGCCAAAGGCCAAAGTTGCGGGTGTTAGTAGGAAGAAGGGGGTGTCTCCCATAAAAGAGTCGAGGAAAGACAAAAGAAAAAGAAAGAAAGGTGAGGAGTCCAAGAAATGAATGAAAGCAAGAAAATTGTTGGGAAAGATGAACAACTTGAACAGAAAATAATTGCTTGTAAAAGAGGATCCTCTAAAATTATGAAAGATAGTGCAAAAAAGGGGAGACACTTAGGATGAAAGATCAAAGGCACAAGAGGTTTCAAAAGAGGACCAAAAGGAACCTTGAGCATGAAGGAATGTGTAGAGTTCAAGGAAGGATGACCCACTACTATCCATATGCAATCCTACCCAACCTTAACCCTACATTACAATCCTAACAAAGTCATTTTGGATCTTAGCCAAGAAGAAAATCCAAGTGAATTTCGATCGAGAATAAAGGCAAGCCTATGGGTTGAAGCTTACATGCTATTTCCCAATTGGGAGAGAGAGTGTTGAAGAGATCCTTTGAAAATAATGTCATAATCTTATGTGTTTAGGATCTTCTTTGGTGTGACTGCAAATGGTGATGCCTTTAGGCAATGATTAGCAGCTACATGAGCAATTGTGAGCATAGCCATGTTTTGGTTACTCCTTAGTCATCTCTTTAGGCTTCAAAATCACGTAAGTGGTTTGTGGAAGTTCAAGAGGGGATGAAAAAGGTGGAAATGTATGTGTTGCTCCCTGTGGTCCTGTTTGCAAGCTCTGGAATTAGACCGATTGATGTTTGAGATCCTTGAGGGCAAGCAAAGGCTTAAGATGTCCATATTTCGGACTCATTTTGGGTCTTGTTTGCAAATAAATATTATCCTTAGTGTGATATTATTTCCAATATCTAACTAATATGTATGTGTTGTGTCAAGAAATTGAACTAAGGTGTATAAATGGACAATACTTGACAAATCTTGGAAAGGGAGTAAAAATGTCAAAAAGACGTATAAAAGCAGCGTTGCTGACATATTTGGTGATCCGTCAAACATTCAGAGAGACCGCCCAGCATTGCAGCAATCAAGGTTCAAGCCTAAGTCAAAAAGGCGGTCAGAATTGATATTGCCAAACATACTTGGCGTACCGCCGAATGGCTCAAGAGACTGCCTAAAGTTGCAGTACTCAAAGCCCAAAAATTATGACAAGAAGGCGATGAGAGAGGAACTTCAGTGAATCGCATAATTGCATCAGCAAAGTGCAGAACTATCACCCAATGTTGTAGAGGAATGAGCCTTAAAAAGATACAGAAGAAAGCGGTCAAGTGCACTTCGATGCATCGCTAGAGTGCTCGGTGATGGCCGGCCTTGATCGTCGAATGGTAACTCGGAGCACAAACTCTTATACATTTGCACAGACTATTTAAGCAAATTTGAAAGCACAATGTACATATCATTTTTCTTAATTTTACAGCGAGAGTAGCAGTACATAAAACAATCCTTGCTCTAGAGTACAAATGGATGATAGGGTTTCAAGCTCTTGGGAAGCAAAACTTGAGGAGATCTGCTGGTTTTAATCAACTTTTCTCTATTTAATCTTGTTACCTATGAATTCAGCTCTATTTTTGTTATTGAATTTCTAATTTCTAGCATGAGTGGCTAAAACCTCAATGTTGGAGGTGTGTTAATGATATGGGTTCTTGATATATCTATTTGGTGTTTGATATTTGGACTTTATTGTTGTTGATTTGAGTGAATCTACATCCATTCCTATGTTTAATCTATGATTTTAAGGTTGCAAACTTGCGATTAATTTAGATCTCTAATTCTTGCTTTAATAAGAGTGATAAGAGTATGGAATGGATGTAATAGTTGGGGTTTCAGTTGAAGTTCATAACTATGGATTCAATGGCTAAGGTTTTAGTGATTTTACTGAGACTTCTTAGGCTAAGCATGTCCTCGATGGTCCGCGTATGATATCATAATTGAATCATATGAAACACTCGTGTGTCGGAACTGAATATGAGTTACAAGCAACCTAGCCTTTACTCACTATTAACTCGATTAGTCAAATATTTAGACCCTGCTAGTTAAACGATTCCCATATTTACACATTCCCAACATCTCCTTTAATTTGTTAATAAATTTGCTGATTAGATATTGTGTAGTTGAATCTTGTTTTTAGTTATTGTAACACCCCAGAAGCTACAATTGCCTAATCCAATGAACCATTTCAATTTGTGAACTACAATTCCTGTAGGATTTGACCCCAACCGCTAAAATTGGGTTATTATGCTGATGACGATTGCCCCTGCTTCCTTTGAGTAGTTGAGTTGAGTGACATTAATATATATGTACATGTATGAAAAAGGAGCATAAGTCTTTTCAAATCATAATCATGCATATTTACATTTAAAGGCTAAAACATACTTCATAATCAAGCATACTTAGGATAAAAAGTCAAATCATAGTTCATGTCATACTTTCTTGCATAGGAATAGCTCATTTATACTTGTACGTGATGGTGTAAACAATCATAATTGCTTAAAAGTCATATCATAGACATTATGTGATCACATGTCATGTCATAGTCATACTTGTTTGATATCATACTCATAATCATAATTGGATCATAACCCACATCATAAATCTCATGAAAATACTTGTTCATGGATGCATATGTTATGAGGAATGAAGAAATAGCATAGGCAAATTGAATTCATAATTAAAATAACATAATAGGAAGAAATCATATAAAATTCATGAAGAAATCAATAATTAAAACATATTTGAATTTACCGATGCATAGATTCATAAATTAAAAGGACGTACATATTTAACTTTCAGAAAAATCAATGAAAATCATCATAATAAGAGTTAATCATCATGAAATTAATAATTAAGATCAGTCCATAGCTCAATGTCAACAAATTAAAACTAATTTAAGAGACCCATTTGCAAATCGTGCTTAGAAGTCATAAATTTGAAGAAATAGATTTTTGGGTCTTCATGATTGTAAGAGATTCATGAATCAATCCCACATACTTTGAAAAAATTAGAAGAAATAAGATGAAATTGACTTGAACTGAAAGCCCTCTTAAATTCTCAGCTTGTATCTTCAAGGCCTTGCATGGTTGAGTGGAGTTTTAGGGGATAAAATTTCTTTGAGTCTAAGTGCTTAGAATGAGAATGAAGGAGTATGGGCTGATTTAGGGGTTTGGGATAGGTGAAAAGATCATAAAAGACCCTTAAAGTAAACCAAAATTACGAGAAAAACATTAATGAAGCAGACTTAAAATTTTTCCAGGGCATCCCTACAAATGCACCATGGTTCGTATAAAGCTCCACGGACCATACAGTGTCCTGAAAAAGTCCCCTTTGATACTTAGAAAATGTTGGCAAGGGTGTTTCCACTAAAGACTTCATGGTCCGTGAAACTCTTCATCGTCCGTGAAAAGTTTTAAGTTCTGAGACAGTACTTTCATATGTAGAAAAAGTTTTCCACAGGGTTCTTCCACGGAAGGCACCACGGTCAGTGGTGAGTTGTACAGTATGTACAACTGACCTTGGTGGCTGCCTTAGCCAAAACAGTGACTTGAAGGCAAGGGCACCTTCCAAGAGATCTTTACACAGCCAGTGGTGAGGACCACGAGTCGTGAAAGGCTCCATGGATGGCCACTTGGCCTTGAAACTCTCCTGAAGCCATAAGAAGCCATGTAAATGGCCAAGGTCACCCCAAGGCTTCCTCCACGGCTCGTGGAGGTGACCCTGGAGAGGCATCTTGGTAAAAAAACATTGGAATCCCAATTTTTAAGCATCGTTAAGGCTCCCGAGGTCCGGGTCCTTACAATCATTCTCTAAATACTTAGTGGATACAGGAATCAACAAAATATAATACTACAAAATAAGCAAGTCGAAAAAGGAGATTATAATAATAAGCTAAAACAACAAGAAAATATATAAGGAGAAAGTCTAGTAACTTTTCTTCTTTGTACTTCTTACTCTTTCTTCATACATTGTTTCAATAAAGAAGCAGTATATATACTTGTTAAAACTTGGCCATTAAGTATAGTATATGACCTTATTTTTGTCATGCATATGGCTATGAACTTTTCATGCATATGACCATGTTTTTCCCATGCATATGGCCATGAAGTTGCCATGCATACGGCCTTGCATTTGTCATGTATAGAGTGAATGTCTATCATATAATATTTATGTTCACAAAACATTTTTATATAGTCATCAATGATATATTTTATGACTAAATAATGACTTAGAAAATAGTTAAAATATTTTTAAAATATCCAACAATAATGTTAAATAAGGTGTAAAGAAAGCCCATAAATGAGTAAATTTCAACATAACTTTGCAGGCTTCAATATGATCTTTCTAGACACTTTATAGCTCTTATAAACGAAGTATAGGCCCATTGGCAATGTACGATTGTCAATGACTTTACTAGACAACAAATAAAAGGATATATTTATGTATTTGACTCAAATTCTTAATTTCAAATACTAAGACTGACACATACACATTTTGGAAAGACAAATAAGGTCAAAGATTTAGTATAGAAAGCGTTAAAAATAATTTTATATGAACAAAGAGAAAAAGAAATATTGAAAATTACTATCAAAGCAGTGAACAACTTAAGGCATGCATATTTTCACTTATTATATTGTTTGAATTTAGAAGAAGAAATAAACCTACTTACTGAATGAGAATAAACATAGTTCAGATCTGTAAACTAAAGTCACATTGTCATTCAACACTGACACTAACGCATCACATATTGAAAAGCTAAAGAAGGTCGAACATTTAGTGTACTACCCCTTAAAAACGATTTAATATGGAATAATACAAAAAAAAATATCAAACGACTATCAAAGCCTTCGATATCTGAGGACGAGCAGACTTTTACTTAAATATCAATCTTTATATATATATATATATATATATATATATATATATATATTAAACTCTTTATTGAAAAAAAATATATTTATAAGTATAAATTAGATGTACAATGATATCTTGTTTTAAAATTTATTAGACATGCACATATAAAAGATCAATTTGTTTGAATAAAAATGACACATAATATTTAAATTTTGTTATAAAAGGTATGCGTTCAACTCGAAAAATTTATCTGTAACATTAAAATTATATTATAAAATAATGTTGCTACTACTATCAATTAATGAAATAATCCACCCTTGGCGCGGGTTTATCAAAAAATCAAGTAGACAAAGAAAAAAAAATCTCTAATCTATCTAGATATATATTAAGCCAGACAAATAAAAAAGTGATATGCTACTCTTTTTAGTTAAAGATTTTACTACCCAACTTTAGAAAATCCAAAAGTCTTTGCTCTTTATCATTAATTTAACGATTATTTATGTAACGAAATCAAACATCATGAAATGTAGAATATGTACGCCATTTCTACTCTTTGAGAATTTTTTAAATCATCAATAATCACCCATCAAAGCAAAGAAATGTAAATAAAAAATAAAAATTTCTTACGTGAAATTATGAAGAAACAAGAAAAGATCAAAGTCAGAAAAATAAAAGGAGCAAATAAAGAACCATTTTGTTACTTTTTCATATTTTTTCACTTTCTTATCTGTTTTATTTTACCCCTATCATTCAGTAGACTCAAAATTGTATCACATAATAGAAAATGTGAACATAATTTACATCATTAATTGTCTCGGTAATTAGTGTGAAGACTTCAATAAGGAGAATTAAGGTGAAAATTAAACAACAAATTAAATAGAGTGAGAAGAGAAATCGAGACTCAAAAATAGAATGCCAAAAAGACCAAAAAAAAGAATAAATAAAAACAGAAAGTTCACGAGCACCCAATAACTCCGTGAGTGTTATTATAGATTAGTTAAGGAGGTAAAAAGGACGTATTGTTGTTTAAGTAGAGAACAAAAATAAATAAAAAAAATTAGCAACTCATGGGATATAATTAGACATAATCAATATGATAAGTAGATTTTTTAATTATTATTAAGCAAACTGATTAATGAAAAGAATAATGGAATTTTTTTGTTAAAAAAACAAGATAAATAGATTCCTAGTTCATAAAGAGATGTCAATGTTGACTAACATACTACACGTGTGTATTGTGTTAATAAATAAATAAATAATTGTGTATATTTTATATCATTAAGTATAAAATTTTAGCCATGCTACCTTATAAATAGACAATGTGAAATGTATATGTGTTATATCAAATTCAATCATCATCTTCATTAAAGAGAGAATAATTTATTACCACATTTCAATATTTCACTAAAATATATGTGTTATACAAAAGACATCACCTATACGTAAAAAGGAGTCTTATTACATGATGACCAAAGTAATACTCCTACCTTATTTTATTTTTTTCAAAAGATTAATTAGGACAAATATGATTCATAAACCAAAAAGGATTTCAAAATATAAAGTTGAAGTTCAGATACGAAAATAAAGCAGATATAGATCTCTATCCAATCTTTTCCTTCTATGATTCCTTTTAACATTATAATATAAATAATTAAGGATATATCTATTTTTTAGTTGAAGAGAGAGTTAAATAATAATTAAAGAAAAATAGTAAAAAGATAATATTGTGTGAAGCAAAATAAATTTTAAGGATTTTTATTCAAATTTGAAATCAAGATCACATTGGTTCGAATTAATTTTATTATTCAACTATCATAATGTCAATATTTATTTTAGAATATTAGCAAAATATGTCTAATTATATTTATATCTAAGTCAATAAAAAATTTAAGAGATTTATGCCTTTTATAATTGTGCCTTCTGCTTTTGTGCTGACTTGATAGTCGAGCATTCGTCATGCGCGCTACTTCAAGAAGACTCATCTTTTTACCTTCATCTTTTTTGTAAAAGTTTCTACTAATAGTATAAGAAGAAAAATTAACACTTAGTAAGAACAATAAGTATTTAGTAAAAAGAGAAAAAACAATCTAACATATGAAAGTTAATAGGGGCAAGAAAATAAAATTAAAATAGAACCAATGGTAAGCTAAGTGGCACCAAAACCTTTTATATAGTTTAGGTTATTCTCTTCAATTTAATGGTACAATTGGACTAAGTCTTGCTCATCTAATACATGTAGTGAAACAACTTTTCCATAAAAAGTTACTATCCGTTAGGACTCAAATATATTTAGGACTCCTTAATTTGTCTATGGATTAGTATATACTTTAGACCTCTTTATATATATATTAAAGATAAATTAAACAATATTTTGAGAAAAAAAATGAAAAAATGATTTTGTCTAAAAAAAAATATTTTTAATGAAAAGCAAAAAGTTCAAACAACATTTTCAAAAGGTCTCATGTTTTTAATATAGTATAGATTAGATTCCCAGATTTATTGGATTAGAAAATTTTTATAAAATTATGTGTATTTAAAATTTTATAATAAGTAATAGCATGTGGTATGCAATTTATTACGCGATGCCATTGAAAATCTTTGATAAATTATTTAAGAAGTATATCATTTGAAAAGATTGTTTTGGAATGAACCAAAAAATATATTAAAAAAAAAATGAACTTTTGAAATAATGTGCAAATGAATCTAGTAGAATTGAGGAACAAAAAACATGTGTAAGAAGGTGAAGAAAGGAATAAAAGAGGTTTTCAATTAATTACGTGGCACAAAAGAGTAAAGCCTCAACTTCCAAATCAAAATTCTGTTAGCCCCCTGGTCCCGCGGCTTCCTTCCTTTTTTTCCACTCAAAACTCCCAAAATTTTCTCTCTAACAAAAAATAATAAAAAACCTGTTTCTTTCAAAAGAATCTACACTACTTCTGAATATACATATCAAATATGGGTTTCTTCATGGGGTTCTTGCTAGGTGCTACATTGGGTGTTTGCCTTATAGTTTGTTTTGCTCGATATCAGAATAATAGATCAAAATCCCGCATTGATTTGGTATTTTTACATATTCAAATTGGAATTTTGTATTTTTCTTTTCGATTATTTATATATATTCCCTTTTATTGTTAGGGAAAAGCCATAACAGCATTTGCCAGGATGACACTTCAAGATTCAAGAAAACTTCTCCCCGCTGAAGTATATCCTTCTTGGGTAGTATTTTCACAAAAGCAAAAGTTGAGTTGCATTTCCTTAATACTTTTCTCTCTAATTCACAAGTTCAATTTTTTCTAATAATGGTTTTATGAAAATGCAGTTGAATTGGCTTAACCAGCACTTGGAAAAAATATGGCCTTATGTTGATGAGGTAATTGTACTTTTTACTGGTTTTTCTCATTCTTTTTAAATGTTTTTACTGATTCTGTGCTTAGGCAGCATCAGAGTTGATAAGAACCTCTGTAGAGCCAGTTCTTGAACAATATAGACCGTCTATCTTCGCTTCTCTGAAATTTTCAAAGCTCACATTGGGTACTGTGGCTCCATCATTCACAGGTTAGTTCAATAGTTGCCGCCGTATTTTCTTTAGCACTAATTGAAGTAGTGAATGTAGTTCAACGTCCACTTTTTTAAAGGCATAACACATAAATATGCCTTTTAATTTGGCTTCTACCTACATTTATGCCTTTTA
The DNA here is from genome assembly GCA_029948455.1 of Solanum rostratum. NCBI lineage: Eukaryota > Viridiplantae > Streptophyta > Magnoliopsida > Solanales > Solanaceae > Solanum > Solanum rostratum. Next base: position 43,303,596 of record CM057052.1, read on the forward strand.
ACTTTGGGTATGCACAAGTAGACTATTAAACTCGTATAAAATAGAATAAGTAGACACACTTTTCCTACGTGGCATGATACACCTAAGACGTCATATAGGACACAGAATTGCCAAGTAGGACAAATGTCTCTATTTGTTTAATTTTATATAAGTTTAAGTGCTTACTAGTGCACACACAAAGTTAGAAGACATAAATGTCAGTTGAGGTGAAGTTAAAAGGAACATGTATGTATTGTGTGGTTTGTTTTAACTTCCCCCTTATCTCAGATAGGATAGCCATCCAACTTCGAATTATGAACAAGGAAAATTCATCTTCTATATCTGTTTTGAATAATTTAACTCCCACAACTCTGTCCCTTTCAGGAGTTTCCCTTCTTGATGGTGATCCTGGGGAAATTATTATGGAATTGGAAATGCAGTGGGACGGAAATCCCAATATTGTTCTCGACATTAAGACTTTAGTTGGTGTAGGACTACCCATACAGGTACTTTTGACATCTTCGATTTTGCAATAAATGAACTAGCTGATAATGGTAAGCCAAACAATTTGGAAGAAACATAGTCTAAGCTGCAAAAGTCAAATTTGTTATCATGCAGATGTTTTTAAAGCTACAAGTGAAATAAAGTCGTGCTCTTGCGCACACATATATCAAAGGCAAACCTTTAAATTACTAAAAAAAAAAAGATTCCCAGGTTGAGTCACTCTGAGCCTTCTTCTGAATTGGTCATTCCTTCCATCTCAATGGCTGATTTTCTTGTTTGTATATTTTGTAACGCTTTCTCAACATAGTAACTCTAGAGAGGAACCTTATAAAAAAGAACCAAAAATTAAAATAAAATCTGGAGAGAAAACTTATTTTTTCCTTAAAATATTAGAAAACATTCAATCTTCTATGTGTTCTATTAAATACGTTAACAATGTTTTTGCTATGAAATTATTGAGATACCTCTATTAATAACCTGAAATCTGGATCCACATCAATTGAATAAATGCCCAAAGGACTCATTACTAAGTCCTAAGAGACTAAAATGCATGGTCTCAACAGATGTGGGACTCAGTCTTTATTGAGATGTCTTTTAACTGAAATGAATATACTTCTTTGATGTATCTTGTTATCATCAGTTCAAGTGATAAAAACACTTTCTTTGTTGACTCTCGGGTCTTAAACATAATCTCATTTACATCAGACTGCAAATATATTTCTTTGTGGTATCTTTTTATCATTAGTTAAAATGATAAAAACACTTTATTTATTGACTCTTGAGTCTTAAATATAACATCTTTTACATCGGATTGTCCTTTTGAAATACTTGAAGTACAGAAATTCAAAATTTTCTTAAATATCAAGACAATGTTCATGGAAACATTACAATTAATGAATAATCATCTTACATATTTTTCATTCTTCTCCTAATTTCATTGTTTAATGTAGGTCAAGAATATTGGTTTCACCGGGGTTTTTCGGTTGATATTCAAACCACTGGTTGCAGAGCTTCCTTGTTTTGGAGCTGTTTGTTACTCCTTACGTCACAAGGTGAGCACAAATTACTCCTCTAATATTTGATTTATGATGTTTTAGACAAATACATTTTCATGGATATCAACTTTCTTTGTTCATAGTTTTGCTTTTATGTATTATTTAAGGCTCACAGACTTGATATATGAACACACTATATTTGATCTACATCTTCAGATTTGTATTCCGTTTCATCCTTATTCTTGGTTACAAGAAAGAAGATTGTTTCACAGTCCTGGTTCTGATATTATATTTTCATCCTGCATATTCTGCTTGTAGAAAAATTTGGATTTCACTCTCAAAGTTGTGGGAGGTGATATCTCAGCTATTCCTGGAGTATCTGATGCCATTGAGGTTTGAAATATCTTATGTTTTTGTTATTGAATGAATATAAACCTCTTTCTAAGTCATGTACATTTCCCATATATAGATAGCCGATACGTATATTCTTATTTTATTTCCTACCCTAGTTTGCACACATTACACATTTCCTTAGTTACTGCACAGTACCCATATAATTTATCATGTCTGTTACAGTGTTATTTCTTGTTCGTTCAGGTGCAAATGAACTGAAAACTATAGAGTAATTTTTCCTTACATAAATGAGTTCATCTTATTTATACAAGAGTGTTTTGCATGACCCCTAATTTCAGTTAAATAGCATTGCACTTCTTTTCTCTTTTGATCCTGATGTTAAAGCTTTATTATCATGTGATTTTCATAAATTGAAAAGGGTTGAAAACTTTGATAGCACCCCTTGTATTTCATCATTGGTCCAGCTATCTTACTTCCTTGCAATTTGTTAGTTGATTAACGTTGAGTATTAGTACTCCCTCCGTTTAAAAAAGAATGACCTGGAAGTTATGTTAAATGTATGAAATGCCCTTTAATTTTATGGCCTTGAACCTGCTACATGGAAAGTTGAAATTAAAGTTTTGTCAAAAAAGAAAATGGGTCATTCTTTTTATAACTGACAAAAAAGGAAAATAGGTCATTCTTTTTTAAAATGGAGGAAGTATTTAAAGTTAACATTCTTGAATTCTAATTGAGAAACAAGTATTTTGTTGGTACAACAAACTCTTAATTAAATGCATTTCTTGATGGCATTCAATCTGCATGCACAGGGAACAATAAGGGATGCAATTGAAGATTCTATCACTTGGCCTGTCCGGCAAATTATTCCCATATTACCAGGAGACTATAGGTGTGCTAATTTCCAAAACAGCAGTAATATTCAATTCTTGACCTTTTTTTATCAGTTGAAACTAAAAGTCCTTTTTCGTTGGAACATGGTAGCTTAATTTTAACTCCAAAAAAATAGTCTCAAGCAAACAGAGATACTATGTTCCAGATTATCTATTTCTGAAAGAATGGCAGAATAGTTTTGCACAATGAATTAATCTTGTATCCAACTATAAGGTATAACCTAAGATGAATGATATAAACCATCCTCCTTTGAAGTAGATATAACTTTTGTCACCTATGGCTTCATCACTGCTCAATTTCTTCTTATCATTTTCGTATGTCTATATTGGTGACTTTTGTTTAAGTCGAAAAAGTCATGAAAAAGTGAAGATGGAGTCCAAAAAGGAATAAGTCAAGATAAAGATTGGAGAAAAGTTCAATACCATTACAAACTACTATAAACCTATTTCTTCATATGAAATTGCTTTTTCTTGGAGTCTATTTATCGAATAAAACTGCAATATAAGTACTATTTTCTAATTAATTGGTATTTCTATAATAAGTTCAGTCTTCTCGAGTTGATGTACTAAGGGAGACAAGGAAGATATTGTTTTCAATCTAAATTGATCTCGTACTTTTGTAGTGACCTGGAGCTAAAGCCAGTTGGTGTATTACAAGTCAAGCTTATTGAAGCGAAAGAGTTGACTAATAAAGACATCATTGGGAAGTCTGATCCTTTTGTTGAGTTGTTTATACGTCCACTACGTGACACGACAAAGACCAGCAAAGTTATTGTAAGAAAACTTCTATCTCTTGTTGTCCTTCATAATTTATTTATCTCCTCATGAGGAATGTCCAACTCCAGATTTCATTTTCTTTGTTAAGGATAACTGCTTAAATCCGATCTGGAATGAGCACTTTGAGTTCATAGTGGAAGACAAATCCACTCAACATTTAACAATTAGAGTGTATGATGATGAAGGGATTCAGGCTGCTGAATTCATGGGCTGTGCTCGAATAGATCTGAAAGTCCTTGAGCCTGGTAAAGTGAAGGATGTGTGGTTGAAACTAGTTAAGGATTTGGAGATCCAGCGGGACACCAAGAATAGAGGACAGGTAAGAATATCTTGATATTTGTCTTCTTATGAACTTCGAATGTACAAAATCATAGCTGACACTCAATTGGGAGCTTCATAGTGGAGAAGCAGCCATGTCAGTTGTGTTATATTCACCAATTATCTTGGATTTCCTAGCAAATATTATCAGGATGAACCAATGGGCTCCAACCAAAAATGAACGTAAGAATAACATAGTTCATGATTGAATTTTCTTCTCTTTTTAGAAAATAATAGAATATCATTACCTTAAAAGGGAATAGTTTGCTCACCTTCCTGCCCAAATTTCTTAGTGGATAAAAGCATTTAAACCTCTGAAATACTCTTTATTCTATGGTCTCCTACTATCATCTTCAATCTGTAGGGAAATAAATTCACCAATCACTCAGTGGTTGTAGTATGAAAAAAAATAATTAAAAGGAACATGTGAAACTTGATTTATGATCATTGGTAACTTGAGAGGCGGTTGAGTTCGTCAGCTGACCAATCAATTGTTGTTATTTCTATATTCTCTGTCTTGATGCCAAACAACTGTTTCTTTTACATTTTGCAAGAAGCTATGCAATATTTGTTTCATGCTAATTATGGAGAGAGCTAGAGAGAGCATTTATGTGCCATGCGGCATAAATGATTTATGGTCTCAATTATTTATTTGTATCTTATTCTGAATTTGCATATCCTAATGTGAGATTGCCCTTGCATCAGACACCAACTTCTGATGCAACACTCGTTAGACACCAGGAGTATGTTCTGGCTGAAGTTTTCTGTCTTCAAATTTTGTGCTGTCTAATTGTTATTCCCTTAAATGGGCACTCAAAATTTCAGCTACGTTCATATGCTTACTTTTGTTTTTTTGTTTTCTATGAGTCTTTTTGTCCTATCTATGATTTTTATGCCAAGAGAAAATATATCTTCTAATACTTATTATTACTGTTATTGTTTTTTGTTGTTGTTGTCGTCGTCGCCGCCGTTGTCATCGTTGTTCTTATGCGTATTAGACGAACTCAAATGGAGCGGCATGGTTAAAGAGGATTTATACAGCCAACTCCAACTTGCTTGAGATTGAGACATAGCAGTTCTTATAGTTGTTTGATCAGAGCAAGCCTTCCTAAGAAGAATCTTCTTTTCTAAAAAAATTCTCAGTGTCACCGAAATACAAGGATTCTTGTTAAGATAGAAACTAACAACATAAAAAAGAGAAGGACAGAAGAAAATAGAGTCTGTGTAGATTTTCAGCTGAAGTGGATGATATGTTTGTGACAGCTGATCAATCATAAAATATAATAAAGTCCAATGGACAAAATATGCTTTTGTTATTGGAGTCAAGCTGTACGTATTAATATACAGAAGTTTTGTCTTCTTATTTTTTTATTTATGTTTTGTAATTTTTGTCATATATTGTGTTTGCATGTTCTTCTCGACATAGGATGCCTGTCGATGCTATGTGGACTCTCCATAAGAAGATTCATGTTTGTGTCATTGGTACACACTGGAGTCTTAACCAAAGCTCTTCTCTTGTTAACTAACACAGGTACACTTGGAGCTTCTCTATTGTCCTTTTGGAATGGATAGTGTATTTATGAAGGGATTTAAGCCCGACTATGCACTAACTACCTTGGAGAAGGCTCTTAGACCAGAGGCAGCTAATTTTTCACAAGCAGTCTCTGAGAAGAAAGGGGACATCCTCTTTCGAGGAGTTCTTTCCGTGACTGTAATATCAGCAGAAGACGTACCTGTTACAGATCTATTGGGGAAATCTGATCCTTTTGTTGTACTAATTATGAAGAAATCTGAACAAAAGAATAAAACTCGAGTAAGTTACTTTGTTTCACTAGCTTGTATGATATTTCATTCAGTTACTTCGTTTCAAGATTTTAAAGTTCAACAACTTTTGTCGTACTCATTGTTCTTTGCTAATCTCAGGTTCTAAACAACACCCTTAATCCAGTGTGGAACCAGACATTTGACTTTGTAGTTGAAGATGGATTACACGATTTGCTCATATTGGAAGTTTGGGACCATGACACCTTTGGGAAGGTAAATTTTTTAGACCATCTTGTTTCTGTTTGAGTGATAAACTTTTGCTCCGCTGCTTCTGAACTTTACGAAGTTGATGTATCTTTGTCAAAATTTGTAAATTTCAGGACAAAATTGGTAGATGCATCATGACCCTCACAAGAGTTATACTAGAAGGCGAATTTAAAGATACCTTTACGTTGGATGGTGCCAAGTCTGGGAGATTAACCGTTCATCTTAAATGGACACCACAACCTATAATTCGAGATTGATTCATTTGTGATTAGATTTGATTTTCTCTGAAAAAGGGTATATATGATGGCATTTTATAGGAAATGTTAAGTCTAATTGAAAATGGGAACAGGAAAAGGGAGAGTTTCCAAAATTTTCAAGAGAAGCAACTATGTTCTATCTTTCATATGCTAATATTTGCTGTAATTACAATGTCAAAGGTAGTCTTTCTTTTACTAATTAAACAACTTCTCTAGAACTAGTTTCATGCTGCCCTTATTAGCTAGTGACATGTTCTGTTTCTTGTAAATTTGAGTGCAACATAGGAACGCAAGGAATTGACTTTTTTTTTTTAGAGATAATGACAAAAACACACCTAAACTATTCCTTTTTTGAGTTTCATACCCAAACTATTGGAAGTGTGAGTTTCATACCTAAACTATCACTTATTAGTTTGAGAAACACACCTCACTGGTTTGTGTATTACACTCTCTTTTATTGAACAAAAAAACTTGCCATATGGTGTCACGCCCCGGGAGGGTACCCTTAGCGTGATCGACACTCAGAGACTATCGCTAGTTCCGAAGCGAACCACTTGGACTCATCATCACATCATACCCGACAACGGAAGAAAAATGATCTAGAAAAGACTGTAAAATAAGTAAACCAAGTCTTTCATAAAAAGGGAATTTACAATAAACAAGAATTTTGGAAAAACAATACTCAACATTCTCTACTCAAATGTCTATGAAACCTCTACCTCTAACATCTAGATGGTACCATGAAAAGCCATGGCTACCCATCTCAAAGAAAACAGAAGTAACTAATCAAATAAAATAAAGGCTCCTCCAGATAGCAAGGAAGGCTCACCACTCGGCAACTCTGAACTTCAACGGTGCGCTTGCCGAAGTCCTCTATCACCTGTATCAGCATCATGAAACGATGCAGTGCCGAGTCACGTCAGTACGTGAAATGTACAGTATGTAAGATGGCACAAGAAATAAGTAAGACTTAGACTCAATCAACTGACTCGACTCAAGACTCAACTCCTCATCTCATGTCTCATCTCAAATTAATAATGCAAGTGTAAATTTTTAAATCATGTTTTTCCCTCATCTCATATCTCAACTCAAATAAATGATGCAAGTTAAAAGTTTAAAATCATGCTTTTAAAATTTGACTCAGTGTTTAATGCAACTAAGTTTGAAAATCATGATAGGCCCAACTCAAGTATTGCTTGGAAGTTTCTCTAACCGACAACTCCCCACCACTGAGGGATTGGATGGTGTACAATGAAAAGACGTCGTTGTCACATCCGCCCTAAACTTGCCAAGGAATAGGACATTAACCTCTATCTCTCTCTTGGATCCAAAGAGAATGTAGATATTGGGACATGAGCCACCAGAATTATCCTGTGCGACCATCCTACGCTGGCAACTTAGTTCTTGGGGTGCCCCTCAATCACTCGCTCAGTGCTCAATACTCCTTCCAAGACTAAAATATGCTCATAGAAAATCAACTCAAACTTAGATCTTTGACTCATCTCAACGAGCCAACTTGTTTCTCAATAACTCAACTCAATGTCTCAAGAACTGAATAGCTCAGGGCCATCAGTTATGCAATGCAACTCATGACTCTAACTCATACCATGCAAGAATCCCAATGATTTCGATCAAGAACATCATATTATTCAGACTCAACTCATAAGATAAAATGGGTATTCGCTATACACATATATGAAACAAGAAAATATACTTTCCAGGTTCAGTTCATGGGTTTAGAAAATTTAAATTCACACTTCTCAATTCAGTACACATAAGTAAGAAAATACCAAATTTAGGGCTAGAGTATCAAATAATCGAATAACATTCATATTTCATGATAATAACGATGCAACTCATAAATTGATTCATGTAAATTCATGAAAACTCAAATATGTACAAGAATTTAGAACTCAAGAAATCACGGGATTTAAAACATGCGATTTATACTCATGATCTTGACTCAACAAGACGAAGGGGCACGTGGATGAACATAGTCCAATACTTTAGGTAGCCTTACATACCTGGTATAAGGGTAATAACAATCTCCCTCGAAAATCTTCTCTTGAACTCCTCAATCTCAAGCTCTCCTCTACCTTCCTCAAGCCCTAGTCTTGATGGTTTGTTAAAAAAAGACTTAGAATGGAGTTGTGGACCCTTTTCATGTTAAAACGACTTATGTGGATCGTGTACAGAGTTTAGATGGTGCTAGGAATAGATCGGAATGCCCCTAAAAAAATTTTAAAAAATTTTCAGACTCGGAGTGACTCAGTCCGCGACGTGGACTGGTCGCGAACAGTACATATTCTTCAAAGTTTCCCAACGAGTTTTCCTAATCCCGTTGAAAAGTTTTGAAAAAAACATAAGTCTCTCTCTGCAATAGGTCCGCGACGAGGCTCTATCGCGAACCTTCACTGTCTTTCATTTCGGAACGAAAAATTATCTTTTGACTCGGTAGATCTAAAAATCAAACGAGTCCCTACCCGGACTCAATTTTTTATGTTGATCACAAATTCGGCCTCGGATTTGGAATCCGAGCATCGGAAGACGTGTTATCCGCACACCCCTCCATTAGGGGTATTTTGATAATTTTATAGGGCATTACACATGGCATGCCACATGGATAAAATAAACTATAAATATTAATTAAAAGTTAAATATGAAAATATTTATATTCTCCAAAAAACATTATTTAAAAAAAATATTATTTTTTTAAAAAAATATTATTTAAAAAAATTTTAAAATATTTTTCACCTGCTCTACCACCAGCCTCATTCCTTACAACCCCCCCCCCCCAACCCCCCATCCCCCACCCCGCTTTATTTTTTAAAATCTCTTTTATAAAATATTCTTTTAAAAAGTATGAAATTTCACCCCCTCCTCCGCTCTTTCTCGAAAAAAGTGTTATTATTTTCAAAACTAAATAAAATTCTATCCCACCCATCTTACCCTTTGCTCCTAATTTATATTTTTTTTTATTTTTTTGTATAAATATGTCCACATATTTTTAGAAAAATATTTATATAAAAAATAAAAAAAGTATTTTAAAAGAATCTTGTGGCATGTAAAAAATAATTTTCTGAAAATGAAAATAAATGAAAGCGGAGGATTAAATGGGTGAGATGGAATTATTTTTCCTAAAAAAATTAGAATAATATGAAAATATTATTTTAAAGGGGGAGAGGGGAGATGAAGTAAGAATTTTTTATAAAATTTTTATGAAGATATTTTTTCTAAAAAATACACTAAAATATTGGTTGATTTTTTTTTTGGGGTGGGGGGGGGGGGGGGATGGGGGGGTTAAGGGGAGCAGGTACGAGAGAGGGAGTGCTAGAGTTGGGTAAGAAAATATTTCTATTTATTTTATAATTTTTTAAAATAATAGTACTTTAATATTTAACTTTAACTAATATTATAATTAATTTATTTTTTATCAAGATGGAATATTTTGTCCTTGTGGATCGTGATGTGATTTTTTTGTCAAATAAAAGAGAGAGTGTAATACACACACCATGGTGAGAGTGGAATATAAGAGAGGTGTGTTTCTCAAACTAATATATGATACTTTAGGTATGAAACTCACACTTTCAATAGTTTATGTATGAAACTCAAAAAAAGAGGATAGTTCAGGTGTGTTTTTGATACTTATCTCTTTTTTTAAAGAAGCATAGGGCATTGATGACAAACTACACGTGATGACCAAACACTAATTTCATCTGATAAAATTAAATCGCGAATAAAATCACATGTCCAAACGCCTAATCATCATACAATGTTCTAAAGCTTCCACATCGAAAGAGAAGGTAACTGCCTCCTATTTCAATATATGTTCAAATTTACTTTAGTTACTACAATAATTTTTAGCATAATAAGTTCCTTAGCTTTAGGGATAAATTTTAATTTTAACTTTTTGAAGGCTGTTTGAATTGGATGAAACATCTTAAACTTTTGAATTTTGAATTATGCAGATTTTTTAGTTTCGAGTTAGCAATTTAAAGTCCTCCTAAGAAAAAAATTAAGAGGCAATTTCAATCACTTCTAAATCTTTTGTAATTGGATGTGAATGAATGAAAAAATATTTAGCCATCCCATAGTGAATCAAGAATTTTGGTTCTTCTCGAATTTCCTTTTCCCACCATCTTTTCAAAAATAAACAGTATAACGTCTATAACCAATCTGCTTTTTCTCCTTTTCCAAAAGAATATTGATGCCTGTTTTTCAAGGAGTTCTTTTTGTTGAGTTTTCAAAACAATTCAAGTATAATATTTTTGTAACTCATTTTGTATTTAACCAAAAAATATTAGTACGACCTTTTTATGGTGAAGGCGGCTCTAAACACTCCATGTGTCACCCCCTCATCTTGTTGCAAAGAAGGAGCTTGTTCTTTAGGTGCATTCCTTGGTTGAAAAGCTCTTCTTAGCGCCATGATTTGGAAATGGCAAAGAAATACCATTAGATAAGGGAAAACCTTAGAAAACTCTAAAGGTAGGACATGAGTTATGAAGAAAAGAAAACTTCCTAAACACTTCATAGCTTCTCATTCATCATTGTGGCACGCTTCACAACCTTGAATAGTACTCTACTTGACACGATACATTGGAAATTTGGGGAGCATTTCAAAATCCCGTACTCTGATAGCAAGTTTGTCATGATGCAAGCCTAGGGCCTAGTGATAACAGAGCATATGAGGGACCCATAGGCACCTTATCCAAGCCATCTTATCATACATCAAGGATTCATGGTTGCACATCAACATAATACATAATTAAAATGGGGAAAGGGACTAAGGGAAATCATTTAAGCTAAAAATGGAACATTTTAACATAACATTATAGTCCAAACATACCAACTATAGATGACTTAGTGGGGACTAGTACATAGTCTCGGTTCCCCTCAAATAGAAAAAACATAAAAATAAGATAGAAAGTAAAATTCTCCAGACATCAAGTCTAAATATACATCCGTCCAAAAGGTACAAGCATGAATAAAATGAGTGAACCAAGGGTTCACCACCACTACTAGTCTTGAACGTCAATAAGCTAGACACACGCTGCTAGAGTAGGTGCTTAGAGAGGGATGGAAATCTACCTATTAGCTTGGTTTGCCGATGCTTGGGACAACATGGGGAAGGCAGCTCTAAACACTGCATGTGTCACCCCCTCATCTTGTTGCAAAGAAGGAGCTTGTTCTTTAGGCGTATTCCTTGGTTGAGGAGCTTTTCTTGGCGTCATGATTTGGAAATGGCAAAATAATACCATTAGATAAGGGAAAACCTTAGACAACTCTAAAGGCAGGACATGAGTTATGAAGAAACGAAAACATCCTAAACGTTTCAAAGCTTCTCATTCATGATTGTGGCACGCTTCACAACCTTGAATGGTACTCTACTTGACACGGTACTTTGGACATCTGAGGAACATTTCAAAATCTCGTGCTCTGATAGCAAGCTTGTCATGACGCAAGCCTAGGGCCTAGTGATAACACAGCATATGAGGGACCCATAGGCACCTCATCCAAGCCATCTTATCATACATCAAGGATTCATGGGTGCACATCAACATAATACATAATTAAAATGGGGAAGGGACTAAGGGAAATCATTTGAGATAAAAAGGAATATTTTAACAAAACATTATAGTCCAAACACACCAACTACATATGACTTAATGGGACCAGTGCACGGTCTCGGTTTCCCTCAAATAGAAAAAACATGAAAATTAGATAGAAAGTAAATGTCTTTAGACATCAAGTCTAAATATACATTCGTCCAAAAGGCACAAGCATGAATAAAATGAGTGAAGTCCCTGAGCTAAGGGTTTACCACCGCTACTAGTCTTGAACGTCAATAAGCTAGACATACACTGATAGAGTAAGTGGAGCGCCGCTCCCTACATGGTGACATCATGTAGGCAAAATATGTGTTAATAGGTTGGAATGTACTAAGTATTTGTGATTCAATGCAAGCATGAAATTGTAATATCATCATTCGTAAAATTCAGAAGTCTCCATGCATAGGATGGTAAGGTCATCATTCAAAGTGCTTAAGCATGGACAAGGAATAAGCTCAATATAGAGTAAAAGCAATGCATCATATGAACAAAATGTCATGGAATAAAGGCATCATATCTCACACTCTGTGGGAATGGACCGCAACTGACATATAAGACCATGTGAGCTAGTACATGGAATCTAACATAATCCCCTACATTGGCATGAGGAGACCACTTTCTGGGTGAAACTTCTTCAACTTGAGCATGCATCATTAATTAACATAAATGGCTACTTGGATCCACTAGCCTTGCCTACAAGGGATCCTATAGTGGCACATAGTTAATGGGGCAAAGGGTTGCTACTAGGGTTCTGTCACGACTCGAAATCGGATTGCAACTAAAAAGAACAAAGTAAAGTAAAAACAACCACAACCTTTGAAATAAAACCTTAGGACCTGGAATCATGAGTACAAGAGAATCTAAAGTAGTACAAAAGAGTGATACAACTGTCTCAAATGAAGATACAAAACTTCCTCATAATATCCAATACAAAGTTTTATAAAGGAAACCATAATGAAAATATCAAAGAAACACTATAACTCGAAGTCTGAGCCTCACCACTAAGATCCGAGTAGATGGAGAATGTCCCAGCTAGAATAAATCAACTACCCTGTGTGAGTCCCTATGCTTGATCTGCAGGGAGGAAACAAGGTAGGGGTAAATACCCCAAAATGTACCCAGTAGGTTCAACCGGCTAGGTAAGAGAAATGAATAAGCATGTAGTAATGAAGAATACTATCGCCTGCAACAAAATAAGAGTTAGTACACAACATATGTATGTGTGTGTGCATATATATATATATATAAAGAACAATGTAAAGATATATGTATAATCAGTAAATCAACACACATGCAAGAATGAATATGGCCATAGTGTTCATCAAACAATATGCTAGAATTTCTTAACCTTGTCACCTCAGCATCATCAAGGGTGTTACAATACCTTAGTCTTGCCAGCTCAACGCGGTCAAAAGTGTAGTCTTGCTACCTTAGCATGGTCAAGGGTGTAGTTTTGCCACCTCAGCATGGTCAAGGATGAAGACTTTCCATATTAGCGTGGTCAAAGATGCAACAATACTCTAGCCTTTCCGCCTCAGCATGGTCAAGAAGGTAGTAGAAATATATAAGATATGTATGCATGCTAATGCCACTGGTCAATATATATATCAGTAGTATAATGAGATAATCAAAGTATAAGTTCTCATAGAGTAAGAAAAGGAAAGGAAAAAATGCCAAGTGTCCCCACCGGTACTGTAATTCCCCAATAGGTCTCAAATTCCATAATTTTTGAATGACCGAATAATCCCAATCCTACTGAACTCTTAAGTCCCGACACATACTTAAAGTCCTCAATGTCTTACAAATCTCAGCCTTGCCACCTCACCGTGGCCAAGGGTGTAGAAAGTAGTACAATCCTTCCCTAGCTACCCCAAGGTAGGCAAGGGGGCCTTAAAACATAAGGTGGTACAATATCCTAGAAGGTGTTACCTCTCACTCATGCTACCTCAACGTAGGAATGGGGTTCTAGAACAAGTAATATAGTATTTCAACAACTACCAAATCTTAGATTACCACAATTATATTATTAGTCAAGTATGCCAACAAAGCCGGACCTCTCCTATCCCCGATTATGCACATGAATCCCCAAGAGTAACTCAAGGTGTTGCAGGCCATAAGCATGAATGTCTCAGGTATCACAATGTCTCAAGTGGTGTAAATACAATATGAGATGTGTGCACGATAAAACCACAATGCAAATGATAAAGGATGTATACATTAGCTCTAATCTCGGAAACATTAAGCTAGGAGCATTATTTAATACCACAACACCACCAATATTTCTTACATTGCCGCTTCTTCATCAATAACCAATTACAATGAAACTAACTCCCACAAGTATTAAGATATGCCCAACAAACCAAAATGTATCATAACAAATCTTTAATTAATTAGCACAAAACTCCAACAAATACTGTAAGGACCATCTAAAATACCTCAAAATATACACATAATCCCAGAGGTATAACCCAAACCACCAATTTCCACATTAGTGCCCAAATTATATCACAAGTCTCATATTAACATACTAATAACCCAAGATATACCAATTCACAAGATTTTATCTCAATTTATCATTAGGATCGTAATTTACTCAGTTTTCGGCATAATCAAAATCAAAATGCTATCACAATTTATCAACTCAATTACTCATAAATCAATATAGGTCTTACAATTGGTATTTAAGCATGTACAATAACTCAAATTCAATCCCAAAAAGGTTAGCTGAACCCACCTCAATACTGAAATCACACTCGGACAAGCTTTCAATCAACTCAAGCCCCCGAACGATCGCCGAATCAATCAACAACTCTAAATAATAGATACTATCTATCAAGAGATAAATTTTGATACTCATATTGGCACGAATTAGGCTTAGGGAAAAAATGGTCAAAATTAGGGCTAAAAATTGAATTTCCCAAATCTAGAAATTGACTTTAAAATTAGGTTCTAAATGAAAAATGGAGTTTGTGGGTGAAAATTCCACTAAAATCAAGATTAAATAGAAGGCAAAATCATCATTTAAAGTTTTGAAATCAAAGACTAAACATTCCCAATTTTGGATATTCAAAATCATGAAATTCAATAAAAAAAATTAAGATAAAAGTCATGAAAATTAGTCAAAATAATGTTAGAAATACTTATCCAAAAGAAATTTCTGAAAGGCCTCATCCAAAATCGCTTCCAAAAGCTTGAAGATGTTGAAAATGAATCAAAAAAGAGGATTTACAGCTTTTAAAATATTACACAACTTTTGTACTGTGGAAGGTTATCCACGAAACGGAGAAGAAGAGAGATGCTCATCCACCATACCCCTGCGAATGTGGAGGTTTGTCAACAAATGTGAAGAAGAACCAAGGGAGTACTCCACGAATGTGGAGACAAGTCTGCAAACGCGGAGAACAAAATGCCTTGCACTAGAACCAGCAAGCACAACTATGTTCAAAACTTGGAATAGACCTATGGGACTCATCCGGACCCAAATTTCACAAACCATACATGTATCCATATCAGAAATGGAGATCTGGACTTAACAAAATCATTAGAAATTAATTTTAAGGCCTCCTCGTCACATTTACCAATGTAACTCGTATAAAGTAGTTTAAAGCTCAAAATACAAAAACTACCCTTGGCTTTGTGACGAGAGCCTTTCTAGTATTAGTTTGACTATCTGGAACTACAGGAACTGTTGGAATTCTGATCTGAGCTTCCGAATTCTGAATGTCGAGGTTTTAAGAATAATTAAAATCACAACTTTGGGCCTAACCTCATTTTAACTCCAAATTTAGTTTCATAACTTCTCATAGTTCAGTATCTTTATGGGGGCCTCCATTGGCTCCACCTCTCATAGTTACACTACCTCATCTAGTATCACCTCTCATGCCCTGAGAGGCATCTCTAGCTGCTGGTGCGGAGGCTGGATGGGCTGGTTGAAACCCTAAAGCTTGAGTGGAAAATACTTGATGGGGACAACGCTAGGTCACATGCCCAACCTCATCACAAATATAATAAGCTTTATACTCTGCCACTTAGATGGCTATCCTGAAGAGCCATTGTGGCCTATCTGAGTAGGCCTAGACCGATCACCACTGTCAGATGCTGGAATGGCTGCAAGTCTCCACCTCTTGGCAAGGGTCTACTAAACTTGTCATGCTGACAGAATCTCTACCCTCCACCCTGCCTATCCTATCAGATGCACTCTATCAAGTGAGCTTGATCCAGTACACTCTAAAATGAGCCTCCATCAAGAACTAAGGAAGCTGTAACCTCCCGAAGATACCCTGTCATTCCCTTGAAATATCGTCAAATCCTCTCAAATTCCATAGGGATACTAGGGAAGGCATACCTGGATAATGCATGAAACTTAGTCTCATAATCTGAAACTAACATAGAGCCCTGCTGGAGTCTGTCTAACTCATCTCCGTGGCTGTTTCAAAGGCAATAGGGAATGAACCTCTCCAAGAATATCTCAGTAAACTACTCCCAAATTATAAATGGAGATCCCACATGTCTACCAGCCAAAACTGACCTCCATTACTCTTTAGATAGACTAGTGAACTGTTATGAGGTATAAGAAACTCCATACGACTCGAAGATAGCAAAATTACATAGTCAGTCCTGACACTCTTACAAGAAATCATAGGCTCTATCACAAGGAGTACCATTAAAACTCTTCTATTCAATAGTGGACATAACAAGACTAGCTGTAGATAGAGGCACTACAAATCTGGGTAATGCAATAGATGGTGCAATAGCTAATCCCTAAAGCTTTGAACTAAAGCTCGGTTGAGATGTATGAGGCGAAATCACAGAAGTAATATGATGATCGACCAAGACCAAAAAAGGATCAACATGAAGCATGGCCGAATCAACTAGAGCGATAGAAGGGCCAACTTGTGCTGTAGGAACCGATATATCAATAGTAGCTGGGGTGGGAGGTGCTCCTTCAGATCTTGCCTATAACCTCATAAGTAACTCTCGAATAGAGGGTGCAACATCAAGGGTTGGAGGTGGGGAAGTGTAGTTTGTAGGCCCCTCTGGCATATACTCCAACTCTGGAGAGGCCGATCTAATCTATCCTCTGGGCGGAGCTTCCACTCTAGCACATCATCAACCTCTAGCATGACCCTGAACTCTGCCGTGACCCCTCATGGCACCCTTCATTAGCCGTGATCCCCACCATAGTCGTGAAGGATCTCGTGGAGGGCACCCCTCTTAAGCAAAGCCACCCCTTATTTACCATGACACTCTCCACTACCCTTGGTGCTCAAGATGAATTGTGGTGGTTTCTTTGATACCTATCTCTAACACCCGATGAACCACTTCTAGCTAACTGCATTGAGGCACTAAGGCCTTGAACTTGTCAAGCTTGTCGTTGGGACTACGGAGAAGACCTAAAAGCAACTAACATGATCCCATAGTCTAACTGGCCTTCCTGTAAATCTAAGGAACCCAAGCTCAATCTTTTCCTATGGGGTCACCACCCCAAGTTATCTCAAACCTCTCTCTAAAATCCTCCATCAAATTCTTTCAAAATTTCTTGAAGATCAGGTCACCTCCATTGAAGACAAAGCTTCCATAAAAGAATCTCAAAGTTCTTCAAATAATCATCTTCAAATTCAAAGGATCAAAGGTATAGGGTCTTCATCCATGGGTTCTTTCACCCATAAAGCCCCAAAATCTATTTTTACAAATTTCTTCCAAATAAAGTGTTGATTTTTATGGGTTCTTCCGAATTCTTCTATTAATCTTGGATTATGTCTTAATTTCTTTGTCTATAATATGAAATTGTATAAGTATATTTTTAAGGGTTTTCAATTAAGAAGTTATTTATGAGATTCACAGTTATAGAAGTTATGATATGATAATTGTTGTGATGGGATTGATGATTTTATGAGATAAATTGCTTCATTCTATGTCTAATATTGAAAGATGATATAGATGATTTTGGTGGATTGTCTAAGACTTATCTTAATTGATGATTTTTATTAAATTGATGAATAGTCCAATTGAGTTACATGATTTAATATTATAGGCACAAGACCACACAATTGTCATGTTGAGTTTTCTAGTGATGAATGATTTCAAATGATGAGGGCCTAATGATGAAGTTTCTTATGTATGATAAAAGGGTATGACTATATGTATGCTAGTTTATGAATGTGATAAATGGTGAAGTATATCAAGTATGTTATGAAATTTGATGAAATCTTATAAAAGATATGTATCAATATAATGCCCTCTTGTGATATTATGCTTATACTTATAATTATGTGTCTAATAGGACTAGTCTTATGAAGCTTAGAACAAATGAATGATTGAGGCATGATTACTCCACCTAGCTAATATGATGAGATGATGATAAGACGATAGTAGAGGTATAGACAAGATCTATGATCTAACCTTATGATGATGACCTAAGTTCAAAGTCTTAGTAGAATACCTCTCCATTGTATCTAAATATTTATGTTATGGGTTAGTAGAATACCTCTCCATACTAGATGTAAGGACCCAAATTTTTTGAGTGGCGTTACCAAATCTCTTCGAATATGTCCCGAGTGAACTGCTAGGCATCACTCTACGAAAGGCCCACACAGGCCGTGTGAAGCTACACGGACCATGTTGTCACGCTCCAAAGAGAGGGGAGGCGTGACTGGCATTGGTATACTTATTCTCATAGCATCATAGTCATTGCCATTTAGCCAATATTGGATCATTGGTACACTTATTCTCATAACATCATAATTGTTGCCATTTAGCCAATCTTAGCTCATTGGTACACTTATTCTCATAACATCATAATCGTTGTCATAGCATATGCACAAGACTCATGGGATCTTATATGTCTTTTTAACAAGTTTGGGAACTTAACCCAACATTTCAACTGAAGTCTTAACTTTGAAAATGTTCATAAAGGTGACTTACATAATCCTTATACTTGGTCCCATGTCAATTAGTAAAGGAAAGTATTTAAATAAATTCAAGTATTTTAGTAGTTTAAATAGCAACATTTTATGGGAAAATATTGAAAACCAACGCGTTACTTGTTATATGCTTCAATTATATTTTTGTATGGAAAAAGGACTGATCCAGTTTTTGAACGCAACCCACCTTAAGTTATAAATAGCTAGAGGTGATTCCTCATCATTTCTTCTTTGGCTTCCCAAGTTATTTCCTCAATATTGTTGTTCTTCCACAACACTTTCACGAAGGCCACATTTCATTTCGAAGCTTTCTTATTTGTCAATCTAAAATAGCTACACGAAGGATCCCTAATGTACTTCCGCAACATAGATACATGAGACACTGGATGGACTTCCCTCAATTCTAAAGGAAAATTAAACTCGTATGTTACCTTGCTAATTTCACTAATAACCTTATACAATCCAACATATCTAGGACTGAGCTTTCCTGTCTTTCCAAACTGCATGATTCCCTTTATAGGCGATACCTTTAAGAAGACCCAATCTTCTATATCAAACTCTAAGTCTCGTCGTCGAACATCTGCACAAAACTTCTGCTGATTCTAGCCCCTTTGAGGTAATCTCTAATAAGTTTCTTTTTTTTGCTTGTCCAACTAGATTAGGGTCTGGCAACCTTTCCTCCCCAACTGCAAACTAGTCAATCGGTGACCTACATCTTCGTCCGTACAGCGCTCCCTAAGGATCCATTTGAATACTAACATGGAAGCTATTATTATAAGCAAACTCAATAAGAGGAATATGATCATCCCAGTTTTCTTTAAAGTGAAATATATAGGCACGTAACATATACTCAATCGGTCTGGACGGTACACTCTGCCTACCCATTAGTTTGTGGATGAAAACCGATGCTGAGATTCACCTGATGCCCAGAAAAGACTTCCAAAATTATATGGTAAATTGAGCCTCTCGATCAGAGATAATAGATAATGGAACTCCCTAAAGGCAAATAATCTCTTGAATGTAATGCTTAGCATAATCCTCCGCTGAATATGTCGTTCTTACTGGCAATAAATGAGTAGATTTTATCAACCTATCAATGATTACCCAAATAGAGTCATACCTGCGCAAAGTATAAGGCAACCTAGTGATGAAGCCCATATTTATCATGTCCCAATTTCCAGAACGGAAAATCAGTATACTTAACTAGGCCTCCAGGTCTCTAATGTTCTATTTTAACATGCTAGTAGTTGGGGCATTGGCCACCATCTTTTGAATATCTTTTTCATGCCTTTCCACCAATAAATCTGTCATATGTCTCAATACCCTCTTTTTATGTTGCCCTAGGTTAAGCCGAATATCTATGTCACGACCCGGGGTCAGGGCCTTGATGTGACACGGCAAATGAGGATCCGAGAGTCCCCAAACAAGCCTCAAAATTTTAGAATTATGAAGCTTGGTTAAAGAGCTTTTAAAGTCAAGTAATTTAAATAACGGAAACTCAAGTCCCAAAAAGTGCATTTCTTATAAGTTAAACAAAATAACAAGGTTTTTTTTACAAAAGACCCAACATATGCCTCTAGTTAAAGAACGGGGACCAGGACAAGTTCCGGGCTCACCCTCAACAGAATAATATACACATAAGAAACACAAGAACAAAAGCTTGCCCTCGGAAGATGGAGCTCACCACAAAATTATCTTCAAGAAGGACTATTCATCCGGCGACTGGTACTCAAACTGCTCGGTCCCTACATGGTAAAATCATGTAGGCGTAGAGTATGCGTTAGTACATTTGAATGTACTAAGTATGCGGGCATGCAATGCATATGACTTACCGAACTTGCATATCAATGTTTGATGACAAGGGCATATAATATACAAGGATAATATAAGCAAGGGAATTTAATATACAAGATGCCATGGAATGCATGATGCGTGCAAATGCGATAATGCTCCTATATATATATATAATGGGGATGGACTATAACCGACAACCCAAATCCATGCGAGCTATTACATGAATTGGACCGATTGGAACCTCCTACCCGTAGGGAGAAGATTAATTGCCAAGTGTAATCTACATCACACCTTACGGAACACACCATTTCGGGGATGGTCACCTTCCTTACGGGGCTCCCCATTTCGGAAGGATTTACAAGAATCATATCAAGACATAATAACCGAATAGCCATTCCTTACGACTGGTCATTTCGGTAATGCCAACCGTTCCTATGTTGGCACATAGTTCAAGGAAAGGGAGAGGGACCTTGGGGATATCCCTAACGCCCCCAATCCGTTGGTGCTAAGTCTTACACATCCCAAAAGAATACTTAAATATATATACATATGCTTTCAAGAGAGTCAAATGTCCATTTCAACGTTAAATGCACAAGTAGGCTCAAATGCCAAATCACAAGGTCAAGATCACATGATTCATGCAAGGAATAGCTCATCTACATGTACCAGATGGTGCAAGCACCCAAGATGCTCAAAGAGCCAAGTTACAAGATGGTGTAAACACCCAGATGCTCCAAGAGCCATAATCATAGACATACTGGTGTTCACCTTCTTTTCATATCCCATGTCTTAGAAAAATCCTATCACAATTCCCTTTTAGGAAGAAATTGGGCATAACTCCACATTCCCAAAATTTCCATCAATGCCATGAGCATGAAGCAATGCATAATATAGGGATGGCATGGGTAATTTATAGAAGAGCTAAAACATAGCAATTAAATGTAAAGACTAAGAAATCCATAAATAAATTAATAGGAAATGGTAGTAAATATCACCCATGCATAATAACATCTTTAAAGGGACATGCATGTTCATAGTTTCATAATCCAAGTAGCTCATCATAATAAGACTAACATAACTCAAAATTTGGAGTCTTAAATAGCACATGCATTGTTCAAGTAACCAAGATCAAGTAGCCAAGATTCACATTTTATGTAGACAAGTTCATAAAATAGTTTGAAAGGAACTTGGGTCTTCTTGGTTGAAAGGAACCAAGAATCAAAACCCATATACCTGATTTGAAGACAAACTTGAGGAGGAAATGGACTCCAAATTGAAGGTCTTGACTTGATAAATCCTAGGGAGATTGGGGAGCTTGAAGGAGCAATTCTTTTGAGAGAGAGAGTTAGAGGGAAGTGAGGGAAAAATGGCTGAAATTGGTGAAGTCCAGCTTCTATAGGGAGCTTAGGTGGGGTGGAAGTGACCAAATATTTGTTTGGAATACCCAATATTTCAAAAATGCCATTAGTGAAACGGACCTGAAATTGGTCCGTCTAGGGCATACGGTAGTACACGGTTCGTGTAGCGTCACACGGACCATTTAATGTGCCGTAGCTCTGGACTTAAAATTCTCAGAGGCAAGATTTTCCAGACTAAGTATCACCTCATGGACCAGTACACGGACCGTCTATGGTCACACGGGCCGTGACTTGGTCCGTGTGAAGGTGGCTCTACGTAATGTACCATACGGAAGGCACACAGACCGTGTAGATTTACACGGACCGTGTGGAGGCCTGTCTACCCTATATTTCCCAGGCGTCACTCCACGGGAAGGCCACATGGTCCGTGTAGCCTCACCCGGACTATGTGGAGGCCCGTTTACCCTCAAATTCTGAGGCGTCACTCCACCGGAATGCCATATGGACCGTGTGACTCCACACGGGCCGTGTAGGCCCTTCCGTAAGGCAATGCCTGGCAGATTTTTGGATAAGTTTGTGGACCTCAAAGTGACGTCAATGATCTGGGGCCTTTCATCATCTCCCCCTTGGGAACATTTGTCCCCAATTGTGCAAGAACAAGGCTTGAAAAGTTAGAGCTAAGGCAAGATACTTCCGACAGAAGACACAACGCACGACTCAACTCAAAATAAAAGGTTTGTACAAAAAGCTTTTTATGCCACAAATCAATTTATAGTTCAAGACCAAAGCTCAAATCAAGAGTGCATCCAACTCATTTGTAAAGAAAGGAAAGTCTTTTAGTGTACACATGTGCATGTCATGTCATGAGACTCAAGAGAGCAAGTAAATGACAAAATTGATAACGAAGATCCGTAGTACCTTAGGCCTGAGTAGATTGGAAATGGTGGGGGTATCGTTTCATCTTGTCCAACTCCGCCTCCCAAGTAGCACTCTCCACTAGTTGGTTTCTCCAAAGTACCTTTACTGAAGCCACATCCTTGTTACGAAGCCGTTTTACATGCCTATCCAAGATTTCCACCGGCACCTCCTCATAAATCAAATTTTCCTCGACCTCAATTCCCTCCAAAGGCACAATGGTTCTAGGATCACCGATAAATTTTCTCAACATGGATACATGGAAGACCAGATGAATGGAACCCAAATTCGGAGTTAACTTCAACTTGGAAGCCACAACTCCAATCCGCTCAACAATTTCGTAAGGGCCCACATACTGGGGGCTTAGCTTGCCCTTTTTGCCTAAATGCATCACCCCCTTCATAGGAGAAACTTTCACAAAAACCCAATCCCCGACATGAAATTCGAGTTCCTTTCTCCTACTATCCGAATAGGACTTTTGACGAATTTGTGCTGCTTTCAATCTCTCCCTAATCACTTTTACCTTCTCCATAGCATCCAACACCATGTCCGGGCCAACTAAAGCCATCTCACCCAATTCAAATCACCCCACCAGGGATCTACACCTCCTCCCATACAAGGCGTCAAATGGCGCGATGCCAATGCTAGCATGGAAGCTATTATTATAAGCAAACTCGATGAGTGGAAGATGGTCATCTGAATTCCCCTTAAACTCCAACACACATGCCCTCAACAAATCCTCCAAGGTTTGAATAGTCCTCTCCGCTCGGCTATTGGTTTATGGATGAAAAGCGGAGCTTAACTTAATTTTTGTCCCAAGGCCCTTCATAAAAGATTTCTAAAAGTGGGAAGTGAATTGAGTACCACGATCCGATATAATGGACCTAGGTACACCATGCAACCTCACCAACTACTGAATACACAACCTTGCGTAGTCCTCGGCACTGAAGGTAGTCCTGACAGGTAGAAAGTGAGCCGATTTCGTCATCTGATCCATAATAACCCAAATGGAGTCGAATTGCCTTTGGGTCAGAGGCAATCCAACCACAAAGTCCATATTCACATCCTCCCACTTCTATGTGGGAATTTCAATGTCTTGGGCCATACTACCGTGCCTTTAATGTTCTACCTTCACTTGCAGACAACTCGGGCATTCAGACACGAACTTAGCAATATCCCTCTTCATACTATGCCACCAATACACCTCTCTCAGATCTCGGTACATCTTGGTAGAACCCGGGTGAATAGAGTAATGAGAGTTATGAGCCTCACTCATAATCACCTTCTTAAGTTCATCCACGCCGGGAACACAAAGCTGGTCTTGTTACCGAAGTACACCATCTCCCCCTTGGGAGAATGCCTCGATTTCCTTTGTAGCAACCAACTTCTTCAACTCACATAATGACGGATCTAGATCTTGCTTGGCCTTCACATCATTCACCACAGAAGATTCTGCCCCATTCTGAACCTGAATACCACCCTTGCTGGAATCAGTCAACCTGACACCCAACCTAGCCAACCGGTGAACATCCCTTGCCAACTCCTTTTTCCCATTTTCAACATGTGCCATACTCCTCATAGACAACCTGCTGAGAGCATCGGCTACAACGTTGGCCTTGCTCGGATGATACAACACACTAATGTCGTAATCTTTCAGAAACTCCAACCACCTCCTTTGCCTGAGGTTAAGATCCCTCTGGTTGAAAACATATTGCAAACTCTTATGATCGGTGGATATATCAACATGGACCATGTACAAATAATGCCTCCAAATTTTCAAAGCAAAAACCACTGCTGCCAGTTCAAGGTCGTGTTTGGGATAGTTCCGTTCATGCACCTTCAACTGTCTTGATGCATACGCTATCACCTTACCATTCTGCATAAGCACATAACCCAATCTGATCCGCGAGGCATCACAATACACTATGAACCCTTCTGAGCCATTTGGTAAGGTCAAAATGGGAGCCGACATAAGCTGATCTTTCAAGGTTTGGAAACTTCTCTCACATTCATCCGACCATATAAACTTAGCCTGCTTCTGGGTCAACTTGGTCAATGGGGATATAACAGATGAGAAACCTTCCACGAACCTTCAGTAGTACCCGGCCAACCCGAGAAAACTGCAGATATCCGAAGGAGTCAACGGTCTAGGCCAATTTTTCACAGCCTCTGTTTTTCTCGGATCCACCTTGATACCATCTCCGGACACTACATGCCCTGGCATATAATTTCTTTTCCGTCAGAGTTTGGAGGGCCATCCTCAAATGATTCCCCTGCTCCTGTTCACTTCGGGAGTAAATGAGAATATCGTCAATAAAGACCACCAGGAAGCTGTCCAGGAAAGGTTTAAACACTAAGTTCATCAAGTCCATAAATGTGGCCGGAGCATGAGTTAGGCTAAACGACATCACCATAAATTTAAAATGCCCATACCTCATTCAAAAAGCTGTTTTGGGGATATCACTTTCCTAACATCCAACTGATGATACTCGGAATGGAGATCAATTTTTGAGAAGTGAGTGGCACCTTGAAGCTGGTCAAACAAATCATCAATCCTTAGCAACAGGTACTTGTTCTTAATGGTCTCCTTGTTCAGCTGCTTGTAATCAATACACATACGCCCGTCCTTCTTCCTTACAAAGAACATGGGAGCACCCCACGGTGATGTACTAGGCCGAATAAAACCTTTCTCTAATAGGTCCTTTAACTGCTCCTTTAACTCCTTCAATTCTGCGGGGGCCATCCGATACGGAGGGATAGAAATAGGCTGTGTCTGGAAGAAGATCTATGCCAAAGTCTATCTCTCTATCTGGATGAATGCCCGGTAAGTCCTCGGGGAACACATCCAAAAATTCATTCACCACAGGGATCGACTCGAGAGTAGGCACCTCGAAATCTGCATCCCTGACCCTCACCATATGGTAGATGCACCCTTAGAAATCATTTTCCGCGCCTTGAGGTAGGAGATAAACCTACCTTTAACAGAGGAAACACTACCCTTCCATTCAAGAACTGGCTCACCGGGAGGTTGGAACTGGACTTTCCGGGTTCTACAGTCTATGGAAGCATAAGATGCATGCAGCCAATCCATTTCGAGAATTACATCAAAATCAAACATTTCGAGTTCCACAAGATCACATGGAAAGATTTTATGCAACAAGGCACCCGTGATAGACTCTATGAGCAACAATAGATTCACCCACGGGGGTGTAGACCGAGAAAGGCTCTCTTAAAATCTGGGGTTTCAAACCAAACTTAACAGCCAAAATCAAAGTCACAAAAGACAATTTTGCACTTGGGTCAAGCAAAACATAAGCATCAAATTCAAAGACTTTTAACATACCAGTCAAAACATCTGGAACCTCCTCGACATCTTGGTGAGCATGGAGTGCATAGAACCTTTTGTTTCTCGAGGCAATACCTTGAGGACCTCTCTGCTGACCCTGCCCGCCTTGGGCTACCTTACCTTGGCCTCCGCGTGCATTCCTAAGGAAATCAACAACCTTATGGTCCTTACTTCCACATCCAAAGCAAAGTCCCAAATCATTTCGGCAGGCACCTGTGTGGGGCTTCCCACACCTGTCACACAAGATATATCCTGGTCCGCAACCCGTTGGTACCCCGAGAGGGGGTGCTCGAGCATTAGCCACCCGAGCTCCCGAACCTTGGCCCTGCTGGAAGCGACCGAAACCAACATTCCTAACACCTGAGAACCTACCATCAAAGCGGGCTCTCTTGGGATCGTGTGCCCTTTTCTCTTTGAGTTTCTCTTCAATCTGATCAGCATACACCATGAGTCTAGGAATATCCATGTCCCCAATTAGCATAGTAGTCCGACATTCTTTCACCAACGAGTCAGAAATACCCGAAACAAAATTTGTGCATCCGTGCACGGGGATCGGCCACCATGGACGAAGCATATTTGGAAAGCTTGGTAAACTTGAGGGCATAGTCCCTCACACTCATACTCCCTACTTAAGGTTAATAAACTCGGTCATTTTGGCCTCCCTCAGCTCAAGTTGAAAGAAGCGGTCGAGGAAGGCAGATTTGAACTCTCCCCATTTAACATCACCATCACAGACCCTTTCCATAGCCCACGGTGTATACCATACCTGAGCTACATCCTTCAGCTGGTAAGCAGCCAATCCAGCTTTTTCCTCAGAAGAGACACCCATAATGTTCAGTATTTTTGAGAGTTCATCAATGAACACCTGAGCATCCTCGTCAACCCTTGACCCGTAGAACTTCGGAGATTTATCCGGGTGAAGTCCCTCACAATAGAATGGAAAATTGGCTTGCCTTGCTTGAGCGGTCACCTCCTGTGCAAGCATGGTGAAAGTGGTACAGAATTCACCATTAGAGATAGGCTCCTCCATAGGCTCGTGAGGGGCTTGATCTTTAGTAGCCGGAGCTGGCCTAGGTAGTGGAGGTCTTCCTCGAGGCATTTACTGAAAGGGATTAACGACACCAGTAAGTAAGGAAATTCATAAACCGGTCACAACACGATACAAGACATAAAGAAGGGAGGAATTCCCTAATACGTCTTCGTAGCCTCCCACTCATAGGTATGGGGAACATCACACCCATGAATAGGACTCTACACAACACAACATGTTGGGCATTGAGGATCATTATAAACCTAGGGCTCTGATACCACCTTTTGTCACGACCTGAGGTCGGGGCCTTGATGTGACATGGCGAATGGGGACGCGTGAGTCCCCAAACAAGCTTCACAATTTTAGAATCTACGAAGCTTGGTTATAGAGCTTTTAAAGTCAAATAATTTAAATAACAGAAATTCATGTCCCATAAAGCGCATTTTTTATGAGTTAAACAAAATAACAAGGTGTTTCTTTACAAACGACCCTAACATATGCCTCTAGTTAAGGAATGGGGGCCAGGACAAGTTTCGGGCTCACCCTCAACAAAATAATATACACATAAGAAACACAAGAACAAAAGCTCGACCTCAGAAGTTCGGCTTCACCGCAAAATTATCTTCTAGAAGGACTATTCGTCTGGCGGCTGGTACTCAAACTGCTTGGTCCCTACATGGTAAAATCATGTAGGCATAGAGTATGCGTTAGTACGTTTGAATGTACTAAGTATGCGGGCATGCAATGCATATTACTTACCGAACCTGCATATCAATGTTAGATAACAAGGGCACATAATATACAAGGATCATATAAGCAAGGGAATTTAATATACAAGATGCCATGGAATGCATGATGCGTGCAAATGCGATAATACTCATATATATATTTATATATATAGGGGATGGACTATAACCAACAACCCAAATTCATGCGAGCTATTAAACGAATTGGACTGATTGGGACCTCCAACTGGTAGGGAGAAGATTACTTGCCAAGGGTAATCTACATCACACATTACGGAACATACCATTTCGGGGATGGTCACCTTTTTTACGGGGCTCCCCATTTCAGAAGGATTTACAAGAATCATATCAAGACATAATAAATGAATAGCCATTCCTTACGACCTGATCATTTCGGTAATGAAAAACATTCCTATGTTGGCACATAGTTCAAGGAACGGGAGAGGGACCTTGGGGATGTCCCTAACACCCCCAATCCATCGGTGCTAAGTCTTACACATCCCACAAGAATACTTAAATATATACACATATGCTTTCAAGAGAGTCAAATGTCCATTTCAACGTTAAATTTACAAGTTGGCTCAAATGCCAAATCACAAGGTCAAGATCACATGATTCATGCAAGGAATAGCTCATCTACATGTACCAGATAGTGAAAGCACCCAAGATGCTCAAAGAGCCAAGATACAAGGTGGTGTAAACACCCAAGATTCTCCAAGAGCCATAATCATAGACATACCGGTGATCACCCACTTGTCATATCTCATGTTTTACAAAAATCCTATAACAATTCCCTTTTAGGACAATGTTGGGCTTAACCCACATTCCCAAAATTTTCATGCGTCAATGCCATGAGTATGATGCAATGCATAATGTAGGGATGGCATGGGTAATGTGGAGAATAGCTAAAACATAGCAATAAAATTTAAAGACTAAGAAATCCATAAATAAATTCATAGGAAATGGTAGTAAATATCACCCATGCATAATAACATCTTTAAAGGGACATGCATGTTCATAGTTTCATAATCCAAGTAGTTCAGCATAATAAGACTAACATAACTCAAAATTCGGAGTCTTAAATAGAACATGCAGTTTTCAAGTAACCAAGATCAAGTAGCCAAGATTCACACTTTAAGTAGACAAGTTCATAAAATAGTTTGAAAGGAACTTGGGTCTTCTTGGTTGAAAGGAACGAAGAATCAAAATCCACATACCTGATATGGAGACAAACCTGAGGAGGAAATGGACTCCAAATTGAAGGTCTTGACTTGATAAATCCTAGGGAGATTGGGGAGCTTGAAGAAGCAATTCCTTTGAGAGAGAGAGTGAGAGTGAAGTGAGGGAAAAATGGCTGAAATTGGTGAAGTCCAGCTTATATATGGATCGGGGGGGGGGGGGGGTGGAAATGACCAAATTTTTGTTTGAAACACCCAATATTTCAAAAATGCCATTAATAAAACAGACCTGAAATTAGTTCTGTTCGGGGCATACGGTACGGTACATGGTCCATGTAGTGTCACACAGACCGTTTACTGTGCCGTAGCCCTGGACTTAAAATTCTCAGAGGCAAGATTTTCCGGACTAAGTATCACCTCACGGACTGGTACACGGACCGTCTATGATCACACGGGCCGTGACTTAGTCTGTGTGAAGGTGGCTCTACGCAGTGTACCATATGGAAGGCCACACAGACCATGTAGCTTTACGCGGATCGTGTGAAGGCCCGTCTACCTTACATTTCCTAGGCGTCACTCCACGGGAAGGCCACACGGACTGTGTAGCCTCACTAGGGCCGTGTGGAGGCCCGTTTACCTCAAATTCCCAAGCGTCACTCTACGGGAAGGCCACACGAATCGTGTGACTCCACACGGGCCGTGTAGGCCCTTCCGTGAGGCAATGCCTGGCAAATTTCTGGGCAGGTGTGTGGACTTTAAAGTGACGTCAATGATCTGGGGCCTTTCAATCTAGGATAATGAGGCTCAGAATGAACCTTGGCACGGAGCCCATCGATGTTTTGCACACATAACTGACCTTGGTACCTAAGGACTCCTTCTTCAGTCAGCTCAATTAGAGGATGTCGATGTTGTGGAACACTTTCCCTTGATATCATAAGCTTAGGATCCTTATGTTATTGCTTTCTTACCTCAGTAGCAATGGAAGATTCAATTGTATTTTGAACAATCACACCATCTTTCGCATTTGCTAATCGCACCTGCAAACTAGTTAGCTGACATAAATCTTTTGTCATTCCAATCTTATCAGCTTCAACATGACTTAGACTTCCCATGGACTTTCAGCTAAGTGCATCAGCAACAAGATTAGTTTTACCGAGGTGGTACAAAATGTCAACATTATAATCTTTTAGTAATTCTAGCCACCTTCTTTGTCATAGGTTCAACTCCTTCAGCTTTAATAAATATTGGAGGCTCTGGTGGTCGGTAAAAATATCAACATGAACTCCGTATAGATAATGCCACAAAATTGTTTTAGGGCAAAAACAACTATGGCGAACTCAAGACCATGGGTAGGATAATTTTGTCCATGTTTTAGTAACTTTCTGGAAGCATATGCAATAACCCTACTATTCTTCATAGGAACATAACCTAGGCCAATTATCAAGGCATCACAATTTACAATTTAGCCTTTGGTTCCATTCGGAAGAGTTAGACTAGGTGCGGTGGTAAGCCTTTTCTTTAGCTCTTGAAAACTCTGTTCACATGATTCAATCCACTGAAACTTAGTTGCTTTATACATCAACCTCATTAGTGGTGTATAGGTGGTGGAGAATCCCTCAAAAAACCTCCTATAATATCCAGCCAAGCCCAAAAAGCTATGGACCTTTGTCGAATTCAAGGGTCTCGACCAGGCCATTACTGCTTCAATTTTCTGGCCATCGACCTTGATACTATGGCTAGTAATAACATGGCCACGAAAAGCTGTAAAAGTTAATCAAAATTCACATTTGGAGAATTCAGCATATAGCTTGTTATCCTGGAGCGTCTATAATATAACTCGCTAGTGGTGTGCATGCTCAACTCTTGACTCATCCTAAATATTTCCTTTGGAATATCAACATCCCTAACTCGTAGCTAGTAGTACTTGGGTAACAAGTAAATCTTTGAAAAACCATCAATCCACATAAAAAGATACTTATTCTTTATAGTGAATTTTTAGCTATCTATAACTGATACACATCCGTGAGGAGCCATCTTTCTTTCAAGAAAAGAGCATTGGAGCACCCTATGGAGATGTGCTTGGCCTAATAAGGTCTTTATCAAGCAAGCCCTTTAGTTATTCCTTCAAGTCTCTTAGCTCTATAGGAGCCATTTTTCTTTAGAGTTGCATATTAGGGAGAAAATCTAAAGAAAAATTGATATCCCTTTCGGGGGATCCCGGGAAGCTCATCGGAGAATATTATAATGAATTCATTCACAGTAGGGACTGACTAAAGGGCCAGTTGCTAATAAAATATCATATCTTCCATAATGGTAACATGAACCTTAACCCTTTCTACACTTCCTAGTGTGAAGCTTACCGCATTGTGTACATGGGGGAGTAGGTTGTCTCATTTGTGCATAACGCTCCTATCGACGACTCTCAGGCTGGTGTAAACTCCGCCCTGGCCCTGATTAAATATAATAATCAATTAGCTAGCCCTGTATTTATTGCAGGGGACTACCCGCTGATAGAGGTGGATATCGATGAAAAGGAGGCCTAAAATCACCCCGTGGCTTCCTATAAGACCCCATAGTACAAGCCCTCTTATTCTTCTCCCTATCCCTATGGGTATCTCGAATTTGACGAGAAAGATCCTCTATAGTCCGAGCAAAAACTTGAATACAAGAAATATCTACACCATCTTGTAAAGAGGCTATCCTGTAGTGTCTGATCAAATGATCCCCCAAACCATCCAAGTAACGGTGAACTCTAGCACTCATGGTACATACAATATCTGGTGCATACCTAGCCAAAGAATTAAACCAAAGGCTATACTCCCTTACTCTCAAATCCCCTTGCTTCAAACTGATAAACTGGTCAAGACGGGCCTCCTGCACCTCCCGTGGTATGTAATGGGCTAAAAATGCCTCAAAAAAGTCCTCCCACTCTGTTGGCAGAGCATTAGGCCCTCTGGATCTCTCCCACTCCTTGTACAACAAGATGGCAACATCACGTAGTTGAAAAGAAGCCAACACCACTGCCTCGGTGACTGAGGCATGAATCACTCTCAATACTATATATATATGGTCTGTAAAGTCCTGTAGATCCTTAGAGGGACTAGACCCTATAAATACTGGAGGGGCCAATTGAAGAAACTCTCCTAAAACTTTGAGCTTTCTGTTTTATCCCTTCTGGTATCTTCTCTCACCTTTAGTTGTCTCTCATGAATAGAAACCATCATAGTTAGTAGCTGAATAGCCTCCTTCATCCCCTGATCCCCAGTCTCTAATAGGGCTTGGGGTACTAGATCTCCTTGGGCCCGAACAGGTGCTGGTGAATCTAGTACTGCGGGCATTGGAGGCTCCTTATATGCCTCGATAGGGAATATATCTTCCTCAAGAAGTAATACATGATTGGTTCCTTCTCTCGGATCCATACTTATCTCATGTTGTGCCATCTCCTGAGCATAGGTAACCCATTAAATAAGAATAACATAACATGATATAGATTTCATATGTTCCTATAGCTTTGCTCAACAACACGATCTATTAAGTGAATGAAATATAACCATCCCTAAATGCCCCGTAGCCTCCTGATTATAAGTGTGGTGCACAACACACCCATAAGCAAGACTCTACTAGACACGACATTGTGGACTCCTTGCGACACGACCTGCTGTGTTACTATGTTTGTCACGCCCCAAAGAGAGGGAAGGCGCGACTGGCACCCGATACCGTTACTGGTCCCATGTCAATTAGTAAAGGAAAGTATTTAAACATGATCAAATGCTTTAGTAGTTTAAATAGGAGCATTTCACGGGAGAATATTGGAAACCAATGCATTACTTGTTAAATGCTTCAATTATATTTTTGTATGGAAGAAGGACTGATTAGGAATACTACATTCCCTTTGCATTCTACATTTATTTTAATGGCACTTAAACAAGAAGAGAAACACCTCGAACATATGAATAGGTAGCCGGGAAAACCGACAAAATAATATATAGATATTGAATATCTAGTTTAGGCGAATGAAAGAAATTTCAACCTAATACCATCATGAAAATAACTCAACTACAATCCAATGCCTTTCACAGAAGGTCTTCCTAGCAACAGAGTAGTAAGATATCGCATTTGACGTTTTGGGAAACTTCCCGGATTTCATGCTAAAAGGAACGATGGAGCTTAGACTTAACATACCTCTCCAACGAACGTCCAATTGCCAAAAGTTCCTTCATGAAGGTTGTTCCTTACGTCCTAAGCTTCACAATGACTATATATACACATCTTAAAGACACCTATAAATAATAAAAAATTTAACTTTAGTGACCAGATTCGGCAAGGAGCATTTACGCGAGAAAATGTCCGTAAAACTTTGTAAAAATGACCGTAAAAGAGCCCCAAAATTATTACCTAAACACACCAGCTGCTAACCAACAATAACTAGCAAGAACACAATTTTTTTTACACTCCAAAAACAGCTGCAAACACAGCTAATACAAGGGGAAAATAATTGCAAAGTGTAAGACACACATTTCTAGGCATGGGGACAGATTTTAACGGTAAAAATGCGAAAAAAACTTACCTGAATCAATTAGAGGAGTTTTGGGAGATTTCTCTTCAGTTTCATACTGGTTTGGGACGAAAATGGCTCATTTTTGAGCTTTAAATGTCAAAATAGCCGGCATTAAGTTGGGTCAACCCGACCCGACCCATGACCTGGTTTCCAGCTCAAGCAGTCTCGGTAAAACGGTCATAAATCTTTATTCTGAGGTCGTTTTGATCCGCGGTTTTGTGCATTGCAAACTGGACTCATAGATATTCAATTTGATAGGTCATGAACCTTCTAACCCCCTGTATTTTTGGAAATATGACCTGATACAGTTGACCAAAATTTAAGAAGGATTTCTTAAAGAAACTTATGGTAACTTTTGCCAACCTTTATCTTGCAACTTTTTTGATTCCAAGACTTAATATATGACCTTTGTGCCATTAAAATAACTTTTAGAAATCCACTATTAGCAAATTATACTTTTTTAGTCCCATTCAAAAAGTGAAACCTAGTTTAAACCTTCCAAAAAGGGCGAGGTGCCACTCGGGAAATTTCTTTAACCCCGAATGTGTATTTAGGGTATTCCTTTAGCTTAAAATTTTAGGTCCTTGATATTACTACTTATTGGAAGCCTTATTATCCCATGGTGCTAGCAAAAATCAGATGTGCCTTATATAACGCCACACTATTTATATAATGGAAGACGAGAAACACGGGGTCTCACACATGTGGCCTCCCGTGAAGGGACACTTGGTCCAGTTCATGGCCGGAGAAACTTTGAGATGGAGGAGATTTTATTTAACCAAGTGAAGGCACATGGATACCCACACGGTCCGTGTGATAAGTCACGAGCCGTGTGGCCCTCTGCGTAACTCACTACATAAATTTTTTCTAAGTATGGAAGTACCGTCTCATAACTTTATCGTGCAGAATTATTTCAAATACTATCACACGGTCGATGTCATGGCCCATGTGGAGTTAAACGAACCATGTAGCCATCCGTGTGGTACCCCTTAGCTCTGTGTGAATTCCCTCTACAAAATTTCAAAGTGATGGATCACGACCACTATTCATGATCCGTCTGACGTCTCACGGACAATGTAGTGGGCCATGTGGACCTGACGGTTTCAATTTTTGCCTGTTTCATTAATGGGGTTTATATAATTTTGGTTTATTTTAATTATGAATTATGGCCTTTTACCTATCCTAAGCCCCTAAATTAGCTAATATGCCTCCCCTCTTAATTAATTCTCCTAAAACCTTCTACCCCTCATAAAATCATTTTCCTAATCCTCTCTACTCTCCCCTCTCAAGGTTCAAAGCTAGGGTTAAATTGAAGTCCAATTCAAGCTAATTCCTTCCTCAAATTCAGCTCCTCAATAAAGGTATGTGAGATTGATTCTTGGTCCTTTTCAACCAAGAAGACCCAAAAGTCTTTTCAATTGATTTCATGAATTTGAGTTTACTTGAATAAGGGTTTCTATTATTTGATTTTATTAAATCCAATTGATGCATGGGCTGCACCCTATCTATGATTTCAATTCACTTTGATTACTATTGTGATGATTTACATTGAGTTATAAAGTTATGAACATGCATGTCCCCTTTTAAAGTTGATTTATGCATGTGTGACTTAAACTATGTTTTAGATGTTAATTTAATCATGGATTTACTTAATTTAACGTTATGATTCTGGTTTTAACCCGAATCTATGTTACCCATGCCAACCTCAGATCATGCATTACACTTGCATTCATGAACATTGGTCTTGATGGAAATTATGAAGTGGGTTAAGCCCAATTATGTTTTGTGAAATGATTTGATAAGATATTAGCTATGACAAGAATGTGATCACATACATGTCTATGATTATGACTCTTTGAGTATTCTGGGTGCTTGCACTATTCTATATATGTATATTAGCTATTCCTTGCACGGGCATTATGATTATTATTCATGATTTGACATTATAGCCTAGACGTGTATTGAACGGTTTAAAATGAGCATTGTATCTTTTGAAAGCACATATATGCATAAATATTCATGTGTGATGTTATTGACTTAGCACCAATGGATTGGGGGCATAAGGATATCCTCAAGGGACCTCTCCCTTTCCTTAAACTATGTGCCAACATAGGAACGTTAACCACTACCGAAATGACCAGGTCATAAGGGATGGCTATTCGTTTATGATGATGATATGTTATGTGTAATTCTTGAAAATCCTTCCAAAATGTTGAGTTTTCTAAGGAAGGTGACCATCCACTGAAATGGTGAGTTCCATAAGGTGTGATGTAGATTACCTTTGGCAAGTAATCTTCTCCTACCGATGGGAGGTCTTTATAGGACTAATTCATGTAATAGATCGCATGGATTTTATTTGTAAGCCATATTCCATCCCCACTATATATGAGCATTGTTGCATTTCATGCATCATAAATTTCATGGCGTCTTGTATACACTTCCATTGGTTATATGATTCTTTCTATATTATGTGCCCTTGTCATCTAATATTAAAATAGAGGTTTGGTAAGTTATATGCATTGCGTGCCCACATACTTGGTACATTCAGACATACTAACACATACTCTATGCCTAATGATTTTACCATGTAGGGGCTAAGCACTTTGATTACCAACCGTTTGATGAATAGCCCTATGTACAAGTATACTGTGGTGAGTCCCATCTTCCAAGGACGAGCCAAATGTCTTTCCTTATGTTATTTCAGAATGTCCTTTCTAATTTGAGGGTGAGCTCGGAACTTGTCCTGGCCCCATTCCGTTTTGGCTAGAGGCATTTGCTGGACATCATGTAGACTCCTTAAAGTCTTTATGCTATGCGAAATATTTGGTTTACGTACCCCTATGAATTGATTTATGGAAATATCGTACTTTGATATATGTTTATGGTTAATGTGTTGAAAGTCCCAATTTCCCTGTTTGCCCCCATAGCCTGATTCCTATTTCTCCTATCCCTTAGAATTATGTGTTACTATTTGAATATTTTTCTTGAACCGATAATATGGATATAGATACTTGAGGCTTGTTTGGGGACTCTCGGGTTCCCATTTGTCGTGTCACATCTAGGCCCTAACCCCTGGTTCATGACAAATGGTATAAAAGCCCTAGGTTTATAAATGATCCTCGGAATCCAATTTGCCGTGTCGAGTAAATTCCTATTCATTGGTGTGAAGTGCACCATGCCTATGAGTAGGAGGTAGGAAGACGTCCTAGGAATTGCCCCACTTCTTCATGTCTTATGTCGTGCTATGCCTAGTATACTTTGTTCCCTTATCTTGATGGTGTCGTTGATCCATTTCAGAAGACCCCTCGAGAAAAACCCCTCCCACCAAGGCCAGCTCCGAAAATGAGGATCAGGCTCCCCATGAGCCTATGGATGAACCCATCTCAAACGGTGAGTTCTGCACAACCCTTTCTATGCTCGCTCAGGTGGTGACTTCTTAAACAAGGCAGGGTAACTTTCTACGGGATCTGACGCCTGCTTCTAGAGTGAGGGATTTCACTCGGATGAATTCTCTAGAGTTTCATGGGCCAAAGGCAGATGAGGATGCCTAGGAGTTCATTGATGAGCTTACCAAGATACTGAACAACAAGGGTGTCACTTCTGAAGAGAAGGCTGAATTAGCTGCCTATCAACTGAAAGATGTGGTCTAGGTATGGTATACTCAATGGGCTATGGAGAGAGTTTGCAGTGGTGATGTGGTCTAGGTATGACTGAGTTTATTCATTTCAAGAAAGGAGGTATGAGTGTGAGGGACTATGCCCTCAAATTCACGAAGCTTTCCAAGTATGCTCCGCCACTTGTGGCTGACCCCCGTGCAAGGATGCACAAGTTTTTTGGGTATGTCTGATTTACTTGTGAAGGAATGTCATACTGCTATGCTTATAAGGGATATGGATATTTCTAGACTCATGGTGTATGCAGAAAAGATTAAAGGGGAGAAACTCAAGGAGAGAAGGGATAACGATCCTAAGAGGACCCATTTTGATGGTGGGTTCTTTGGCTCTCGGAGTGATGGTTTCGGTCGCTTCCAACAGGGCCAAGGTTCTAGAACCCAGGTCACTAATGATGGAGTGCCTTCTCCTAGAGCATTGGTTAGTGGTGGTCAGGGGTATCCTATGTATGACAAGTGTGGGAAGCCTCATATAGGAGTTTGTTAGAGAGATTTGGGTGTTTGCTTCAAGTGTGGTGATAAAAATCATAAGGTTGCTGATTGTCCTAGGAATTCTTGTAGAGGCCAAGGTCAGGTAGCTCAAGGAGAGCAAGGCCAACAAAGAGCTCCCTAATGTGTTGCCTTAAAGAATAATCAATTCAATGAGCTCCATGCCCGCCAACATGTCGAGGAAGCTCTAAATGTCGTGACCGATATGTTAAAAGTCTTTGATTTTGATGCTTATGTTTTGCTTGATCTGGGTGCAAATTTGTCTTTTGTGACTCCTGTGTTGGCTGTTAAATTTCGTTTGAGTCTTATGGTTTTGAGGGATCCGTTCTCAGTTTATACTCCCATGGGTGAATATGCTGTTGCACATAGTCTTTCATGGTTGCCTATTTTTGTGTTGCACAAAATTTTTCCTTGTGATCTTGTGGAACTTGAGATGTTCAACTTTGACGTAATTCTTGGGATGGATTGGTTGCATGCATCATATGCCTCTATAGATTGTATGACCCGAAAGGTCAAGTTCCAACCTCTTGGTGAGCTCGTTCTTGAATGGAAGGGTAGTGACTCCTCTGTTAAGGGTCGGTTTATTTCCTACTACAAGGCGCCAAGAATGATTTCTAAGGGATACATTTATCGTATTGTGAGGGTCAAGGATATAGAGTTTGAAGTGCCTACTCTGGAGTCGGTACCTGTGGTGAATAAGTTCTCGGATGTGTTCCCCGAAGACTTACCGGGCATTCCTCCTGAAAGAGAGGTGGACTTGGTCATAGATCTTCTTCTGGATACTCAGCCTATCTCTATTCCTCCTTATCGTATGGAACCGGTGGAGTTAAAAGAATTAAAAGACCAATTAAAGGATTTACTGGAAAAAGGTTTTATTTGGCCCAGTATATCATCATGGGATGCTCTAGCGTTGTTTGTATGAAAGAACGACGAATCTCATCGGATGTGTATTGATTACAAACAACTGAATAAGGTGACCGTTAAGAATAAGTACCCGTTGCTAGGATTGATGAATTATTTGATCAGCTTCAACGGGCTATTCATTTGTCAAAGATTGATTTTTGTTCCGGGTATCATCAGTTGAATGTTAGGGAGTGTGACATTCCTAAAACAAATTTTCGAACAAGGTATGGGCACTTTGAGTTTGTGATGACAGTTTTGTGGTGGTCTTCATTGATGACATTCTCATTTACTCCCGAAGTGAGTAGGAGCACAGGGATCACTTGAGGATGGTCCTCCAAACTTTAAGAGAGAAGAAGTTGTATGCCAAGTTTGGCAAATGTTAATTTTTGTTGGGCGAAGTGGCTTTCCTTGGTCATATGGTGTTCGGTGATGGTATCAAGGTTGATCCGAAGAAGACCGAGGTCCTGAAGAATTGGCCCAGACCATTGACTCCTTCAAATATTCATAGTTTCCTTGGGTTGACCTGGTATTATAGAAGGTTTGTTGAAGGGTTCTCATCTATTACATCTCCATTGACTAAGTTGACCCAAAAGAAGGCTAAGTTTGTGTGGTCAAATGAATGCAAGCGGAGTTTCCAAACTTTAAAGGATCTGCTTACATCGGCTCTCGTCATGACCTTACCAAATGGTTTGGAGGGATTCATGGTGTATTGTGATGCCTCGTGGATTTGCTTGGGTTATATGCTTATGCAACATGTAAGGTAATAACATATGCATCAAGGCAGTTAAAGGTTTATGAACGTAATTACCCAACGTATGACCTTGAGTTGACAGTGGTAGTTTTTGCCTTGAAGATTTGGAGGGATTATTTGTATGGGGTTCATGATGATGTGTTCACCAATCACAAGAGTTTGCAATATGTGTTCACTCAAAGGGATCTCAATTTAAGACAAAGAAGGTGGTTGGAGCTCCTAACGGATTACGACATAAGTGTTTAGTATCATCCCAGCAAGGCTAATGTTATGGCCGATGCTCTCAACAGGCTATCTATGGGAGTGTAGCGCATATTGAGAAAGAAAAGAAGGAGTTAGCAAGGGATGTTCACCGGTTAGCTCAGTTAGGTGTTAGGTTGCCAATTCGAACGATGGTTGTATCCGTGTTCAAAGCGGCGCAGAATCTTTCGTGGTGAGTGATGTAAAAGCTAAGCAAGATTTAGACCCATCGTTACTTGAATTGAAAAAGTTGGTTGCCAGAAAGGAGATCGAGGTGTTCTCCCAAGGGGGAGATGGTGTGCTCCAGTACTAAGATCAGCTTTGTGTTTCAGATGTGGATGATCTTAGAAGGGTGATTATGAGAGAGGCTCACAACTCTAATTATTCTATTCACCTGGGGTCTACCAAAATGTATCAGGATTTGAAAGATGTGTATTGGTTGTATGGTATGAAGAAAAACATCGTTAAGTTCTTATCTGAATGTCCAAGTTGTCAACAAGTGAAGGTAGAACACCAAAGGCCCGGTGGCTTGGCCCAAGACATTGAGATTCCCACATGGAAATTTGAACATGTAAACATGTATTTTGTGGTTGGTTTGCCTAGGACCCAAAGGCAATTTGATTCCATTTGGGTTGTCATTGATCGGATGACGAAGTCAGCTCATTTCCTACGGGTCAAGACTACTTTTGGCGCCGAGGATTATGCAAGGTTGTATATCCAAGAGTTGGTGAGGTTTTATGGTGTGCCTATGTCCATTATATTGGATCATGGTACCCAATTCACTTCCCACTTTTGGAGGTCATTTCAGAAGGGACTTGGAACTAAGATTAAGTTGAGCACCGCTTTTCATCCTCAAACCGATGGGCAAGCTGAGAGGACTATTCAAACTTTGGAGGATATGTTGAAGGATTGTGTGTTGGAGTTTAAGAGCAACTGAGATGACCACCTTCCACTCATTGAGTTTGCTTATAATAATAGATTCCCTGCTAGCATTGGTATGGCGCCGTTTGAGGCTTTACAAAGGAGATGGTGTAAATCACCTGTGGGGTAGTTTGAGTTGGCAGAGATGGCATTAGTTGGTCCGGATTTAGTAATGGAGGCTATGGATAAGGTGAAAGTGATTAGGGAAAGGTTGAAAGCGGCCTAAAGTCGTCAAAAGTCAAATTCGTTGAAAGCGGCCTAAAGTCGTCAAAAGTCAAATTCTGATGTTAGGAGGAGGGAACTTGAGTTTCGTGTCGGTGATTGGGTTATGTGAAGGTTTCTCCTATGAAGGGTGTGATGCATTTTTATAAGAAGGGCAAGCTAAGCCCCTTGTATGTTGGCCCTTATTAGATCATTGAGCGAGTTGGAGGTGTGGCTTATAAAGTTGGAGTTGCCTTTGAATTTGAGTTCCATTCACCCGGTCTTTCATGTGTATATGATGAGGAAGATAGTTGGTGATCCTAGCACTATTGTTCCCTTTGAGGGATTGAGGTTGAAGAAAACTTGTCTTATGAGGAAACCAGTGTAGATCTTGGATAGGCAAGTAAAGAGGCTTCGTAACAAGGACGTGGCTTTAGTGAAGGTGCTTTGGAGAAACCAACATGTGGAGAGTGCTACATAGGAGGCGGAGTTGGACATTGTGAAGTTATACTATCATCTTTTTAAATCTACTCAAGCGCAAGGTATTAGGATGCTTCCTTTTCTAATGGTACCATTTCTTGCCTTCTTGAGTCTCATGACATGACATGCATACATATGTACGAAAAAGGATTTTTTATAATGTTTTGAGTGACTTGAATATGATTTTGATATGGGTTTAAAGGCATTATGGTTTTTCAAATAATGAACTATGTATTGTACCTTATGTTGGGTGTTTCATGCTCTAAGTCAAGCCTTGTTCTTGCACATTTGGGGATGAATATTCCAAAGGGGGAGATGATGTAAGGACCTGGATATTTCGAGTGGCGTTACCAAGTCTCTTAGAATTTGTCCAGAGTGATCTGCCAGAGAACACTTCACGGAAGGTACACACGGGCCGTGTGAAGCTACATGGACCGTGTGACTTCCCATGAAGGGACACTTCGTCCAGTTTATGGTAGGAACAACTTTGAGATAGAGGAGATTGTTTTGACCATGTGAGGGCACACAGCCACTCAAAAAGTTCGTGTGATGTGCCATGAGCCGTGTAGCCCTCCGTGTAACTCACTACGTAAAATTTTACTAAGTATGGAAGTACCATCTCACAACTTTGTCGTGTGATATTATTTCAAGTCATATCAAATGGCCAATGTCATGGCTCGTATGGAGTCACACGGACCGTGTAGTTGTCTATGTGGTACCCCTTAGCTCCGTCTGAATTCCCTCTATGAAATTCTAGGTGATGGTTCATGGCCACTGTTCATGGTCCGTGTGACATCTCACGGACCGTCTAGTGGACCGTGTGGACCTGACGATTCCAATTTTTTCCCATTTCATTAATAACATTTATGTAATTTTTGTTTATTTTTAATTATGACTTATGACCTTTTACCTATCCTAAGCCCCCAAATCAGCTGATATCCCTCCCCTCTTAATTCATTATCCGAAAACCTTCTACCCCTCATAAGATCACCTCCCTATTCCTCTCTACTCTCCCCTCTCAACGTTCAAAGGCAGGGTTTAATTGATGTCCAATTCAAGCTAAGTCCTTCCTCAAATTATGCTCCTCAATCAAGGTATGTGGGATTGATTCTAGGTCCCTTTCAACCAACAAATTCCAGAAGTCTTTTCAATTGATTTCATGAATTTGAGTTTACTTTAATAAGGGTTTTTGTTAATTGATTTTATTAAATCCAATTGATCTATGGGCTGCATTCTACCTATTCACTTTGATTACTATTGTGATGATTTACATTGAGTTATGAAGTTATGAACATGCATGTCCCCTTTTAAATTTGATTTATGCATGGGTGACATAAACTATGTTTTAGATGTTGATTTAATTATGGATTTACTTAATTTAACATTATGATACTGATTTTCACCCGAATCTATGTTAACCATGCCAACCTCACATTATGCATTGCACTTGCATTCATGAACATTGGTCTTGATGGAAATTATGAAGTGGGTTAAACCAAATTATGTTTTATAAAATGATTTGATAAGATATTGGCTATGACAAAAATATGATCACATACATGTCTAAGATTATGTCTCTTTGAGCATTCTGGGTGCTTGCACCATTCTGTATATGTAGATCAGCTATTCCTTGCACGAGCATTATGATTATGATTCATGATTTGGCATTGGAGCCTAAATGTGTATTCAACGGTTTGAAATGAGCATTGTATCTCTTGAAAGCATATATATGCATAAGTATTCATGTGGGATGTTATTGACTTAGCACCTACGGATTGGAGGCATTAGGGATATCCCTAAGGGCCCTCTCCTTTTCCTTGAACTATGTGCCAACATAGGAACGTTAACCATTACCTAAATGACCGGGTCGTAAGGAATGTCTATTCGTTTATGATTATGATATGTTATGTATGGTTCTGGGAAATCATTTCGAAATGGTGACTTCTGTAAGGAAGGTGACCATCCACCGAAATGGTGAGTTTTGTAAGGTGTGATGTAGATTACCTTTGGCAAGTAATCTTCTCCTACTGATCGGAGGTCTTTATCGGACAAATTCATGTAATAGCTCGCATGGATTTGATTTATCGGTTATAGTCCATCCCCATTATATATGAGATTTGTGGCATTTCATGCATCATAAATTTCATGGCATCTTGTATACACTTCCATTGGTTATGTGGTTCTTTCTATATTATGTACGCTTGTCATCTAACATTGAAATACAGGTTTGGTAAGTCATATGCATTGCATGCCCGCACATTTTATTACATTAAAATGTACTAACACATACTCGTTGCCTACATGATTTTACCATGTAGGGGCCGAGCACTTTGATTGCCAACCATTTGATGAATAACTCGATCAGAAAGTATACTGTGGTGAGTCCCATCTTCAAAGGATGAGCCAACTGTCTTTCCTTATGTTATTTCGGAATGTCCTTC
The DNA here is from genome assembly GCA_029948455.1 of Solanum rostratum. Taxonomy (NCBI): domain Eukaryota; kingdom Viridiplantae; phylum Streptophyta; class Magnoliopsida; order Solanales; family Solanaceae; genus Solanum; species Solanum rostratum. The sequence goes on from CM057052.1 coordinate 43,347,254, forward strand.
CTTATTTGAGCGTAAGCCTGAAACTTGTCCCTGCCCCCATTCCATTTTGACTTGAGGTATTTGCTGGACATCATGTAGACTCCTTAAAATCTTTATGATGTGCGAAATATTTGGTTTACGTACCCCTATGAATTTATTTATGGAAATCTCGTACTTTGGTTACATGTTTGTGGTTAATAGTGTGGAAAGTCCCAATTTCCCCGATTGCCCCTATAGCGTAAGTCATATTCCCCCCGTCCCTTAGAATTATGTGTTACTATTTGAATGTTTTTCTTGAACCGATGATGTGGATATAGATACTTGAGGCTTGTTTGGGGACTCTCGTGCTCCCATTCGCTGTATCACATTTAGGCCCTAACCCACGGTCGTGACACTAGATTATTCTATGGTTCATGTCTATGATTATTCTCTGAGAGTCACATTTAGCACCGAATGGGCCTTGGGATATGTGCGAATACTCCCCATTAGCTAACACATAAGACCATTAGTAGAATCTCATTGTCCCATAACTATTTACCACCATAGGTTATAGGGGTCCACATTAGTAGTGGTTGTTATCTAGACCACCCGTTAGTAGGTGTTGCTTAATAGCTCACTTTAGTAGATCAACTGAGGCGTCTTAGGAGGTCACCTTGGAAAGTTACTTCCCTCTTCTTCCGGTGTAGAGGAAATATTAGGACTCCATGGTTTAGCTCACACAGTTTATGTTTGTTAATGGTTGCTCTCAAACATGTTTATGCTCTCCTTATGGTTCCAATATGTCCTTTTATGATAATTATGATAGTTCCTTTATGTTATGTCTAAGGGTGTGCTAAAGTTTGTATACCTTGTCTCTAAAGATGGAATGGTCTGTTCATGTATGTCATGGTTCCTTGTTAGTGGGAATTGTATTTATAATAAAGGTATATGATCTTCATTCCAAGTATGTATGGTGTCCCTCATTATGATTACTAGAGTTTCATTTACACTAGATGGTTCTTCCTTTGATTTATAAGCAATATTTTCCCAAAAATATATGGCTATTTTACTTATGCATGATAACCTGTGTCCCTCATTATTCCAAGATCAAAGGCCTTTTTTCATGAGATAGATTACTTATACATCTCTTACCCGTTATATGCATTATTTTATGTTTTATGGTTCGACTGATGTTTCTAAATGATAATATTGTTCATTAGTTTTACAACTCATGTTTTGTGCATTGTATGCCTGCATATTAGTACATTCAAAGTACTAATGCATACTTTTTGCATACATGATTCAACCATGTAGGTACCGACGCCCCTCGATATCCTGCACATGGTTAGCATTTGGATCATAGAGAATTTTGCTTATGGTGAGTCCTTTAGTTCAGGGACAATATCTGGTTCCTATCTTTTATTTCACTTTCCTTTCTAGTATGAGGGTGAGCCCAACACTTGTCTTGGCCCTTGTCCTACTTATGTCTTAGAGGTGTTGTTGGATACTTATGCTATGTACCTATGATGAGATGTTGAGCATTTATGGAGGGTTATCCTTAAAGCCATATACCTTGTGAGATTCTTTTTGATGTTGTTGATGTTGATGGATAGTGATGAAACTCCTATCTCCCTATTTCCCCATAGCTTGAGTCATTCTTGCCCCACCCCCTATTCATTGCTTATTATGTGAATTATGCAAATCCCTTTCCCTTATCTATCCCCATAGCGTGAATCCAATGCCCCTATTCCCTTAGAAATTATTTGTTTGATGCTTTCTTATGCTTTTGAAACCAAATATGTGGAAACGATAGGCTAAGAGGCTTCTTCAAGTTGCTTTTGGGTTTCTCATTAGCCGTGTCACATCTACGCTCTAGGATGAGTCATGACATTAGAACTCCATAAGGATTATGATATTAGTTTGCATTATCATTCGGGAAAGGCTAATGTAGTTACCGATTCTCTATGTAGGGTGTCTATGGAGAGTATAGCTCATATTGATAATGGTAAGAAGGAATTTGGAAAAGAAATCTATCAGTTGGCTATGTTGTGGGTCAGGTAAATAAGTTTAAAATGGAGGTGTGGTTGTTCTAGATGGTTCTAAGTATTTTTTGATTGAAGAAGTCATATCCAAACAAGACCTTGACCCCACTTTAGTGGAATTGAAAACATTGGTGAAGGATGGCAAGATGGAAGTTTTCTCCCAAGGGGGAGATGATTTCCTTAGGTACCAAGGTAGATTGTGCTGCTAAATGTTGTTGGGTTGAGGGACTTGATTTTGGAAGAGGTAATAATTCATCCCATTCTATTCATCCTTATTCTACAAAGATGTATAGGGATTTTAGGGAAGTGTATTGGTGGGGTTGTATGAAAGGAGATATTTCTAAGTTTGTAGTCGGTAATCACAACTGCCAACAAGTCAAGCCAAACATCAAAGGCAGGGTGGCCTAGCCCAAGACATAGAGATTCCTACTTGGAAGTGGGAAGAGATCAACATGGATTTTGGGATTAATTTACCAAAGACTAGAAAGCATTTTAATTCTATATGGATTGTTGTTGATAGGACGCCGAAATCATATCACTTCCTACTATTTAAAATAACTTATGGTGCTGAAGATTATTCTAGATTGTACATCAAAGAGTTGGTTAGATTGCATGGGGTCACATTTTCTATTATTTTAGATCGTGATGCTCAATTTACTTCATACTTTTGGAGATCCTTCCAAAGAGGTCTTGGCACCAACGTTAGGATTAGCACAACCTGTCACCCACAAATGGATGGTCAAGCTGAAAGGACCATTCAAACTCTTAAGGATATGCTTAGGGATTTTTTTTGGAAATTTAAAGGTAGTTAGGATGCACATCTTCCACTTATTGTGTTTGCTTACGACAATAGCTATCATTCTAGCATCAGAATGGCTCTATTTGAAGCTTTATATGGCACACATTTTAGATCCTTGGTTGGGTAGTTTAAAAGTGTGGGAAATGTCTTTTATAGGTCCAAATTTTTTTATGGAAGCTTTAGAGAAGGTGAGGTTAATAAGGGAATGATCGAAGACGACTCAAAATAGGTAAAAGTCCTACTCTGATGTGAGGAGAAGAGATCTTGAGTTTAATGTTGATGATTGGGTATACTTTAAAGTCTCACCCATGAAGGGTGTAGTTCGGTTCAACAAGAAAGTAATGTTGATCCCAAGGTATATAGGCCCTTATAGAATCTTTAGGAGAATTAGTAAAGTTGCTTATAAGCTGGAGTTGCCTATAGAGATGAGTATGGTTCACCTAGTCTTTCTTGTATCTATGTTGAGGAAGTATGTAGGTGACCCAAGCTCTAAAACACTTTTGGAGGTTGTGGGTGTTATAGAAGATGTCTTATATGGAAATTTGGTTGAAATATTGGATAGACAAATGAAAAGGTTGAGAAACATAGATGTCGCATCAGTCAAAATCCTTTGGACGAACCAACAAGTAGAAAGTTCCACTTAGGAAGTCGAAGAAGATATGAAGAAGAAATATCCTCATCCCTTCAACTCTACTCAATCCTATGTTAATAAGTTAACTCCTATCTATGAGGCCAAATCTTGAATATCAGCCCTTATGTCATTTTTGCTTGCATACATATTCACGGTAAAAAGTTTTGATGATTTTGATGTGTAAGTTTGAGGCTTTTTAAGAAGTATGATTAAGTTGAATTGATTGCCTTTTAGTTGAGATGAATGTTTTCTAATTACTGTTCTCAAGTATAATTCCATCACATTCATAGACGAATGTTCCCATGGGGGAGATACTGTAATACCTTCCACGCGACTCGAAATGTCCCTGTGGAATATTTCTTGGATATCATAAAATCCGTGTATTCCGACTTTGTATTCTTTTCCAGGAAGTAAAATTTTGTAGGAAAGGGGTGGCCTTCAATTTTTAGGTGACCCGTATCGAAAGATAATTGTTCAGGTGATTTAGGCCTAAACTAGTAGGGTATGTGACTAATCTGCACATACTTTGTCCCTCATAATACAAAAGTTGCCTAAACTCATTCCCAAGCAAAAATAGGGGAAAATTGAACTTCTCGCAAAAAGTAACTGTGCGGGAAAAAGTTCATGTCGCGCATCTTCTCTTGCACAGTACGAATTTTCTTGAACTTTCTTTGTTTCAACTAAGGGAAATTGGGTCATAATACGACACCCTTATAGTTGGGATTCCTCTATTATTCCATCATTTTAACCCTTATTCTCTCAAGAACTCTCCCAAAATCCTCTCTAATTCTCATAAACTCTCTCATCTAACTTCAAGATTCTCACGAAGTCTCTTTGGTCATGAACTCAAGTGAATCCTTCAAGTTTCCTCCAAGTAATTTCAAGGATTAAGGTATGTGATTCTTCATTCATGGGTTCTTCCACCCATGCAGCCCACCACTCCCGTTGTACGAAATTTCATGATTTTAAGGATTGATACTTTTTGGGTAATTCCTATTATGCATTATGAACATGATTTAAGACGATTACATTAAGTATTGGGTTGATTATACATGAATACCCATTGGGGTTTGATAGTATGATATGATTATGGCACTAAAGCAATGTGTACTATGATATCTTGAAAGATTCGGAAAGTTTATGGGTTCTTGAATGGATTTCATGATACCTATTATTGGAGTTTTACTAAAATATTGGTGGGTTTCCTTGAATGATTCTTAAATGACTTGATTTTACCCCTCTCATGTTTTATACCCTTGAATTGCATGATTTTGATATCATGTGTATATACCCACTATATTTTCAAAGAATGTTATGAGCCAAGATTCTTATGTTGATGAAAGCCTTATGGAAAGATATATTAATTATACACGGTGTTAATGTTGAAGGGCTAATAGGCATGTTATGAGTTCATGAGAATGTTATGAAAGTTAAGAATGATATGAAGTCCTTTCTTTGATATTATGAAGGGTTTTAATGAGCTACTCTACGACGATATATGATATTATAAGACTTTGTATATTATGACTATGAATATGATTTGAGCATTCCTTGGGATTGTGACCTAGAACCGAGTGGACCTTGGTAGACAACCATTATACGTTAACTATGTTGCCACCTTAGGTTTGTGATTAGCTAATGGATCCATATTGCTCTTGTTACATGATTCACTAAAAAGAGTGGGGTTCCCATAAGGCATATGCTATTTGATCTCCAAAAAGAGTGGGCTTACCATAAGTCTCTTATCTTATGTTAACCAAAAAGGGTGGAGTTCCCGTAAGGTAACCGAATATGGTGGTGTTTCCGTAAGGTGTTTGTGGAGCATTCTCCAAAATGGGGAAGTTCTCAAAAGGTGAGGATTTGGTTTACCTTGGCAAAGTAGAACACTCCTATATTTGGTGTAGAGTGAATACCGAGATTTCATGTAGTAGGTCGCTTGATCTTATATGTCAGTTCTGGTCCCTCCTCATCTAAGTATGATAAATTTGTAATTTGGCTATCCTCATGCATGTTTTTGACTTCAGCATCGATCATTCATGTCATATTGAGCTTATACCCTTTATATATGATAATGCATCATGATTACATTGGGTTATGTCTTTATTGCATGGCACCTTGCATACTTAGTACATTCCAAGTACTAATGAATAGTTTTTGCCTACATGATCTAATCATCTAGGGACCGAAGCTCATATTCATTCATCTTCTCATGGCTACATGGCTTGTTGAATATTGCTATTGGTGAGTTCTCCAGTTTAGGACAATCTCCACTCTCCCTTCATGCTTTGTTAAGACTTACTTTTGGACATTTACTTTTGAGAGTAAGCCCGGGAGATGTCTTGGCCCCTGTTCCACGCATGTCAGAGGTGTTGTTTTCTATAAAAATATATGTTATGAGCTTGACTCCTATCATGACTGTGTATTTATAGAAGACCTACCTTAGTCCTTATTGCTTTCTATGTGTTGATGCTTGTTGTTGATATGATATGGAAGTCTTAAGCCCTTGTTATGTCCATAGTGTGAGTCATACATACCTACCCCTTAGTCTTTGCTTGTTATGTGATCTGGGAATGTCCCATTCCCTATAACATTCCCATAGCTTGATTCAAAAGACCCCCTTCTCTTAGAATTACTTGTTAGTTGATTATTTATACTTCCGTAACCGAGGATGTGCTACTTATGCTTAGAGGCTTGTTTGGGGTCCCTTTGGGTTTTCCATTCATCGTGTCACATCTAGGCCCTAGGATTTGGTCATGATAGGTAGGTAGGGCCTTATAGGGTAGTTAAGAGAGTTGGGAAAGTGGCTATGAGTTATAGTTCCCAATGGAAATGAGCATGATTCATCCGGTTTTCCATGTATGAATGTTGAGGAAATTTATGGGCGATCCAAACTTTATAGTTCCATTGGAAGAGGTAAACATTGAAGAAAATTTGACTTATGAGGAAGTTCTAATTAAAATTATAGATCACCATGTGACAAGACTAGGAATAAGGATGTTGCATATGTAAAAGTTCTTTGGAGAAATCAACAAGTTGAAGGTGCAACATGGGATGTGACAGCGGACACGATGAAATGTTATCCCTATCTTTTCCACTCTATTCAAGCCTAAGGTATTAAGTTATTCTTGCTCAAAACTTCTAATTTCTTGCATGCATACCCCTACTTGAATGTTTATGGACTATTTTGAGATATATTTTAAGTATGGATTTTGAGAATTTTAAGAAAAGATGTTTAAATTACATTTTTGCATGCATGTTGGGTTTTTAGCTGATGTTTAGATCCTTAGAACCTACATTTAAGTATATTCGGGGATGAATGTTCCCAAGAGGGAGATATTGTAAGGACTCTCAAGTTGGAAGCCATGTTAATGTACAAATCATTGGACTAGAAAGGTTCAGGGCCCAATTCATGAGCCTAGTTCATGACCCATGGTTCATTCATAAGTCTTAGACAAGGCTCGTGGATAGGGATCACAGAAAAGTGAAAATTTTCTGAGTGTTGAAGGATCCATGAGGACTATTTACGGCACATGGATGGAAACATGTATCATGAATTGAGTCGTAGAGTGAGTTCTAGAAGATGAAGGAAATTTGGAGTTTTTGGAAGGTACCGATGACCAACATGATTACCCATAGTCATGTTTTCGATCCAAGGATTGTGTTCGTGGATGAGGTCCTAGGAAATGAAAATTTGACGAAGTGTGCGAGAGTTCCATGAGAGGTCTATGACCCATTGATCGATCTATGACACGTGGAATGATTTCGTGGTTTGGTTGGTTGGTAACAAGACTCTAAAGAATGGAAAAGGAGAATGAGATGATATGAACCACGACTCGTGGTTTAGTCCACAACCTATAATTGAGGTCTCGTGGATTGAATCTAGCAGTTTTAATGAAGGGCATTTTTGTCCTGTCCACATAAAACTACATCATGTTTATGATTCTAAGCCCCTAATAAGACCTAAAACCCTTAAGGATTCCCCATTCCTTTCATTCTTCGAAATCCTTCAATACTCTAAGGTAATTATTTTCTCTAGAAGGAAAGGCAAACGACTAGGGTTTCAAGATCCTTCCTAAAGGCTTCAAGTTCATTCTTCTTAGAATCCAACCAAGGTATGTGAGTTGTTTTGTAGGTTCCTTTCACCCACAAAGCCATTCCATAAAATTACCTTTTCTTTATGTTCCTTGAAATCCCATAACGCATGCTAATGATTTAAATGATGATTTTTTATGATGTATGACTATTTATTTTATCTCCAATGTTACTATGCTATGATTTTCAATGCATTTTCATGAGTTTTAAGTTGATGTCAATGATCCCAGTGATTAGGGTTTTAATGATGATTTGTGAGATATTGGTATATGATTGGAATAATAATATTTTCTCCATGTTCATGCATTACACTTTTGACTTATGTGTTTCCTAAACAATATATTAGGCCACAAAGTTGCATGATATGACAATTAGGATAAGTGCATACAAGAAAGGTTTTAAGTTGATGATATTGACAAAGATATAATCATGTTAATAAAGCCCATGAAAGATGTTCATGATGGTCCTCAAGCTGAAAGGACAATTCTCATTTGGTGGTTCCTATGTTTGGAGTTACTCTTTGGGATTGCTACTTCTGATTTTAAGTGTAATTAATTGATTAACTACACATTTTAAAGTAATCAATGGGATTAATTAGCATGGAATGAGGCATTGAGGTGGGGTTTGATAAGTGAACACTAGAAGAAACCCTTTGCCCTATTAACTATGTGCCACCATAACAACCCTTGTAGGTTAGGCTAGTGGATATACGTAGTCCATTTATGTTATATGATAACACATGCTATATGATGGTGTTCCACCTGCCAAGTGGTCTCCCTATATGATCATAAGGGTTTATGTTGGATTTAATGTAGTAGCTCACATGGTTGTATATGTCGGTTACGGTCCATTCCCACGGAGTGTAAGATTTGATATCTTCGTTCCATCATATGTGTTCATATGTTGCATTACCTTTACATCATATTGAACATTATTTCTTACACATGATTAAGCTATATAAAGGATGATTATACAGTTTCATGCATTGATGTGTTTTAACTTATGAATGATGGCATTACAATTTCACTCTTGCATTGCATTTAAAATACTTAGTACATTTCAACGTACTAATGCGTATTTTGCCCATATGATATCACCATGTAGGAGCTAGCTCCTCCTCCAGCACGTGGCTAGTTATCAATGTTCAAGGCTTGTGTTTATGGTGAGCCCTTAGTTCGGGTCTCTACCTTTTTTTCATTCATACTCTGTGCTATTTAGACGATGTATATTTTTGGATTGTTAAGAACTAGAGGCTTTTACTTTCTTGTTTACTTTAGGATCTTTTTTATTTGAGAGAAACTGAAACTATGCACCAATTTTCATTGATTTGTGTTTGATTGTATGTTGTTTGACAATCATGTATAGTTGGGATGCTTCTTTATATTTTAAGTGATTCCTCTGAGTCCCTTTCCCGTGTGTTTCCACATTATGAATGTATTTACCTATGAATGTTTTATATGCTAAGCTAGCTTGGATGAGGTGCCTAGGGGTGTCTCATTTGATGTGTTACGTATAGGCCTTAGGCTTGGGTCGTGACACTGGTCCCCATGAAGATCAAGTATGTAGGGGCATATATTGGACTAAAGATGTTGTAATTCCCCTTAAACAGGAAATGTTTGACTCTTATGATGGTATGTTCCACTTGCTTACTATTGATGTCCTGTCAAAATAAAACACTTTTGATGCTTCAAAATTGGAAGTTTGTGCGTTCTCAATGCGATGTTAGTAGATCTGATGTGTTATATGTTTGTTTTGCAGGATTACAAGGTTGGCATAATTTTTGGGATAACTATGCAGAATTTGCTTAAGTAGAGGTTCCTTGAGACCCTTTATGGGCCGTAGATACTTTTACAAGCCGTAAAGATGGTTTCATAATAAATTCTAGAGAAGGGTGATTTTTTGAAGTTGAGCCTACGAATATGCAGATGAGTCGTAAAGACTTTACGAGCTGTATTCTTGGTGTCTTGTCTTGAGGATCAGAAAGTGCGGAGTTACTGAAGAGTCATCAGACAAAACCCCCTATAGGTCGTAGAACTTTATACGGGCCCTAGAGGGGTGTCATAGAAGTCAACCACAATTTTGAAGAAGCAATCCATGAAAGCCTGTTTATGGCCCTTAAAATTTTATAAAGCCTATATAACCTGACGTAGAGTCTGCCGACCGAGTTATCCTATTCAGTTTTGATTTTTTATTTTAAACACTATAAATAGGTTTTTTTAGGTTAATTTTCATGTGGAACAAGGAGAGGAATGGGATAGAACATTAGAGAGTTTGAGAAACACTTGTATAACTTTATTTCATCTTTCGATTTCAATCTTGTGATTACTGTTGAAGAGTTTGGATTTCTTGTGCTTAATTATCTTGTATAAGTGTTCAATTATGTTATTCAAATTCATATGTCTTCCAGTTATACTGATCATGAGTAGCTAAATCCACAACTAGAGTTATGGGAACCATGAAGAACTAACAAAGTGAAACCGGATAATTCATCATTCTTGAAAAGTGTGCATGCATGTATTAATTAATTCTCTTCATATTGAATGCTTTCTAATGGTAACCAATATTAGAACTCGTCCAGTGTTACTAACTCGATCAAGGTAGTAGTGATAGGAAAAGATATTAATTAACATGATTTGATTGATGTTTCTTATCTAATCAACTGAACTGGGCCAAAGGGAGGTTGTATTTGAACAATAGGTAAGTGTTAGTAATGTCACACTATGGGAATGGACAAAATAACATAGTTAAATTCGCCTCTCGCTTGGGCCAAAGGGTTCGGTGAACTTAACTTACTGTTCTGCATGTTACACACTAGAAATGAATTCGGTTATCTAGTAACACTGAGTTAAGGAAGCGTGGGGAACACAATACCCTAGTTACTTTTTATACTGGCTTAACACTTGTCTTAGTTTAGGATTATTTTCATAGTTGTCAAAAAACCCCCTTTTGGGGGAGATAAGTTGGTTAATCAACCCGAATTGCATTGAATTATTCCAAGTCTACCATATTCCCTATGGGATTTAACTCTAAACTTTATTAGGTTATAATTCTTGCCAACGACCGCTTTAGCCTAAAAAGGGAGCTGTAGCTTGGGCGACATCAAGATTTGGCGCTGTTGTTGGGGAATATGGCTAGATTTGTCTAATTCTAGTAGTTTTGGAATTCTTATTTCCCTCATTTTATGTTTTTTGTTGTTTTTGTTGTATTTCAGGGTACAGATGTAGTGTATGCCCAATATGCAAAGTCGAGGCATACCCTTGACTCTGTTTGACCCAGAGATCCAGAGAAGACTAAGAAGGATGACCCAAGATTACACAAATAATGTGGAAAATGTAGCTCTAAATCGGAATGAGAATGAGAATGCTAATAATGAAATCCCACCTCCTCTTAAGGACATTGCTCTATAGCAACAGGACTTCAATGCCGAAGCTTATTAGGGGAACCAATATCGGCTGAACCCTATGGCTATGGAAGTTACTAGAGCTATTGTGTTACCACCAATACTAGCTGACACAAAGTTCATGGTTTTGAGTGGGTTGCTTCATATGCTACAAAATCGTAGATTATTTGCAGGCCTACCTTCGGATGATCTGCATAGTCATCTATACAACGTTGTGTTTGTCTACCACGGAATAATGGAAACACAGAATCTGTCTATGGATGCTATCGGACTTCGTGTCTTCCCATTATCTCTGATAGGCAATGTAGGGCTATGGCTATCCTGTTCTCGTAGAGTTTGATCATTAGTTGGGCTGAGTTGTAGAAGGCCTTATTAGAGAGGTACTTCCTGAGATCGAAGAAGCTTAAGCTGAAAGCTCAAATGAACAACTTTGAGCAACTTTCTGGTGACTCGATCAGCACTACATGGGAGCGATTAATTAAGTGCTTGAGGAGTGTCCGTGACCACAAAATTGTTGATGATGCCTTGATGGAGATCTTCTACTATGCCTTGGACGAGAATAGTCAAGCATATGCTAATACCATCATCCAGGGCATTTTCTTAGATCAACCATTTGCAAGGATCACTAAAAGGATGGAAAGGGTGGTCAAGAAAAATGTGGATGGGGCTAAGGACATAGGTCATCTACCAAAAATTCGTGCGCTGTCAGTATTAGTTTGGAGCAAGCTAAAATAAATGAGGAGGTAATGTGAGAGCTTGCTCAGAATCATACATGTATAGAGGTGATAATGAAACAAAATCAGGAATGAGTTGATGCAGTTGTTCTTCAGCTTTTGCAAGCACCCATGTAATGATGATCCCTACTGTGAGGAGGACACTTGTTTCGTCGCTGATCAAATAGGGGGTTTCCAAACCAAAGCCCAAGGACCCAATTAGGACAATTGGTGCCAAGGTCAAGGAAAACCAAGGTCGAAACTATAATAAAAATGGTGCTTTCAGAGACAACCATAGAGTTTACTATGACAAGAATTGAGTCTAAGATAAAGATGTAGATTGGGGCTACAGAGATAGCTACAAAAAGTTTCCTTATGTGCCACCATATAATCGCAACACCGGAGTTGGCAATTCCAGAGTTGAAGATATATTTGACCACCTGTTGAAGAAAGTTGAGACACAGGATGAGACCTTGAGTGGGATGAAGTATGATATCTTCAACATAAATCAGAAAATCGAGTCCCATTCTGTTGCTATCAAACAACTTGAGAAACAGTTTGGTCAAGTAGCAACTCAACTCAACCAATCTCAGAGAGGTACATCGCCTAGCAACACAGTTTAAAACCCAAAGAATGAGGGATAGTGCATGATGGTTACTATTCATGGTTGCAAGAGTACTATTGATCCTCCCATGCAAGTAGATGATATAATGTTTGAGAGGAAGCAGTTGAGTTCAAGGATGCAGATATCGAAGATCATGGTGTCAAGAATAAGGTGAGTGATGTTGTGGAGGCGCCACAAAAGCTGAAGCCTAATCCTAGGCCTCTTCCTCTATTCCCTCAAAGAATTAAAAGAAAGATGAGGAGCGAAAGTTCAAACACTTTCTCTCCATGCTGAAACAACTCTCCATCAACATTCCTCTCATTGAGGAATTGGAGAAGATGCCAGGGTATGCTTAGTTTAAGAAGGACCTGGTTACAAAGACGTGCATTGTGAGTCAGGTGCTCTCCCAAGAGCTCCAACGTTTAGTGCAATTGCCACAAGGTCCATGGCACAAATACGAAAAGATCTCGACACTTTTACTATACCCTTCAACAATGTAGAAATGGAGTTCACAAGGGCTTTTTGTGATCTTAGTGCAAGCAGATATCTAATGCCCCTCGCGGTCTTCAAGAAGGTAGAATTGGGAACCATCAATGAGCATGCGGTTGTTGATGGCTGACCTGCACGATGAAGAATCATATGGGGATACTCAAAGTTGAGGAATTCATATTCCCTGCAGGCTTTTTGATCCTAGATATCGAAGTCAACTTCGAAGTCCCAATCATCTTAGGAAGGCCATTCCTAGCCACTGGTCGAGCACTAGTAGATATGGAAACTAGCCAACTCAGGTTTAGATTGAATGATGAAGAAGTTATCTTCAATATATGTCAGTTAAAGAAGAGACCAAATGATCTAAAAAAAGATGTTTGGGCACTTGGTGAAGTCTGAGTAATCATGTTGTCCAAGTCATGTCGTGACAATAAATGAGGCACTACATAGGAGGAAACTCAAGATATTTGATGTAATAATTATACTTGTGTTTTGGTTTTAGCTTTTGGACTTATAGGTAGTTTAGTTTTTCAAATTTTTGACATTGGACTGGTTGTATATAGGGTAACAGTGTCTTATATGAAGAATGTGCAGGTACATGGCTGAGTCAGCCATCCTTGACAGAAAAGGCATCAAGAAGTGTTTCTATGACTAGTTCTATGGGTTGTATGCCAATCTATGACACGTATAATATCTCATAGAACACTTCCAGTAAGAAAAATATTATGCACTCTAGTCCACGAGCCAACTTTTACTGTCTGTAGATAAAACTACGGGGCTGAATGAGGCTCGTAGACCATAGGTAAGTTTTCTGATTAATTGACTTGTTGTTATGGTTTTTATAGCCAACTCTACGAGTTGTACTCAAATCTATGACTTGTAGGCTAGTCTATGGAACCCAGTCCTCAAAACAAAGGTTTGGACTTTCTATGAGACCATGATTTACGGGCCGTAAAACTCTCTATGGCCTGTACTCAGGGTTTCATAGTGTATAATCCTATTAGTTTTGACCGACCAGTCAATATATAAATAATAGTTTCAAATTATTTTGACCACAAATTTTCCCAAAATTACATACGAAACCCGGCGACTCCCTTCCCTTGTCTTCCGACCACCGCCGACTTACCACCCAATCGTTTTTTGGCCAACTTTTCGGCAACCCTAGGGTTCCACCTCTTTAATTCCTCCTTCAATACCTATATCTTGGTCATTTAGTTTGGTATGTTATCGATCTTATAACCCCTTTTATTTAGCAAGAATTGTTTTATTATGGTGAAATCAATTTATGGGTATAGTAATTTGATGCATGAACCCATGTATGCTATTCTTGTGTTTAAAATTGAATTTATGGAAAATAGTTGCCAATTTGTGAATATGTTTAAAAGCCAGAAATTGGTGTGTATTCCTTGTCCTTGTGTTTGAATGATATGTTTGAAATGCATGTGGTCACATACCATTGAGTTGTATTGATTATGTACATGAAAACATGGTGTGTGATGGCATATGTGTGTAATGTGATGCTAATTCATTCAAATGGGGTCGGTTGGTTTGGGAAAACACATGAAATGATTTTTGATAGGGTATATGTTGAAATTTACATGTGGCGTGTTGCCTGTTTTGATATGAGTCATATGGGTGTGTCTGTGTATTTCTTTGATGCTGAAAATGTCATATGGGTCTGTATTGAGGGACATAGAAACTCAAGCCACTGGGTTTTCTGATCTACGAGGGTCTTTTATAGCCTGTGGGAATTCCCACTAGTCGTAGTTGCCCCTTGTATGAAATTCCAGAAAGTTGAAGTTTTTGAGAACCTATCAGACGAGACCTTCTACGAGTCATATCTTACAACTCGTAGACTGGTCTCCTAGATCCCTGCCTGCAAAAGTTTAAACACTGGAAAACATCTACGACTCGTAGATCCTTCTGTGAGTCAAACCTGGTCTCACAGATGCCATTTTAGTGAGCAAAAATTATGGACACCATTTCTATGAGAGCCTTTTAAGGCTCGTAGTTTTCACTACCGCTCATAGAAGTGTCTTTATTGTCCTATTTGTAACCAAGTCTGATTTAATCTTGCTCTTTGTTTCTTGAATGTTTATGTTTCAGGTACTATGATACCAAAATTGAGGCGTGAGGATATTTGAGCCATGCAAATGGGGCTAAGGGATGAGACTTTGTGGGAGGAGGATACCCCTGAGGTTATGGATCAGTTGAGGAGCTCTGCGTCATACCTGACCCAAATGTTGATAGACCACAGACACGGGCTGCCACAAGAATTGGGCAGGCCCAGACTCGGGCTATAGTTGTGCGCACTCATATGTGCTGTCAAAATACAAAACTTTTGATGGTTAAAACATCGAATTTTGTGTGTTCTCAATGCAATGTTAGTTGGTTTTTAATATTTTTTTGTTATATTAGCAGGATTCAAGGGTTGGCCTTGATTTTTTGAAGAAATACAGAAGTTGCTAATTTTTGAAGCAGCACGAGACCTTTACGGGCCGTAGGTCAGTCTACGAGTCATAGAATGGTTTCGTGAACAATTCAGTGAGGGGCTGATTTTGTAAAGTTGGTTCTATGAACATGCAAACAAGTCGTGGAAAGATTTACGAGTTGTAGAACGTAATTTATATCTTGAGGATCAAAGATTGGGACTTTCTAAAGATTCATTAGACAAAACCTCCTACGAGTCGTAAAGCACTTTATGGGTCATAGAGGGCGGGTTGTACACTTGAAGTCCTGAATTCTAGTAGCTTTGTGTGAGAGCCCAATTGCGGGCCGTGGAATATAATATGACCCATAAACTAGTTTGTGGGGTGTGCCGACCTAGCTAACCTATTTTTAAGGACATATTTTAGATATTAGAAATAGGTTTTTAGGTTATTTTTTAGAAGCCTTTTTGAATAGTATACAAAACACTTAGTAATTAGAGAGATAAAATAGTGAGATTACATTGGAGAGTATTGAGAACACTTGTACTTTGATTTTATCTTTAATGTTGTGATTCCTTTGAAGTTGGATTTGCTTGTTATTAATTTAATTGTGTAAGTGCTTTATTATGTTGTTCCAATCCATAAGTCTTGCATCTACACAAAGTATGAGCAGCTAAATCCACAACTAGAGTTGTGGGAACCATGAAGAACCAACATGGAGAAACCAGATAATTCATAATTCTTGAAAGTGTGCATGCATGTATTAATTAACTTGCTTCGTTTCACATGTTTTCTAGTGGTGGCCAACTTTAGAACCCGCCTAGTGTTACTGACTGGACCAAGGTAGTAATGAATAGGAAAAGAGATTAATTAACAAGATTCGATTGATGTTTTCTCGTCTAATCAACCAAACTGGGCTCAGTGGAGGTTGTACTAGGATTAGTAGGTAAAGGTTAGTAATGCACATTATGGAGATGGGCCAAGTCACATAGTAAACTTTTCCTCTCACCTTTGACAAAAGGGCTTGGTGAAGTTAATTTTCCGTCATGCATGCTACACACTAGAAACAAATTAGGTTATCTGGTGATCTTATATTAGATATCATGGGGAAGATAATAAGCTTGTTTCTTTCCATATTGATTTCACACTTATGTTAGTTAGTTTGATTTATCCATTGATTATTTCAAAACAACTCTATTGGGGAAGTAAGTCGTTTAACTATTCAAATTGCTGTCATTGAATTCTCTTGAGTCTATGTATTCCCTTGGGTTCGACATTAACCTTGGTTAGGTTCTGTTTCTTGAAAACGACCACTTTATTGTCATCTGCCCATAGAGAAAACAATGCTACTCCTCCTCCAGGGGAAAATGCGGTCAAGACCAATTAGTGGAAGACATACTGACCTGACGAGGTAAGAGAGGACTAGTTGTCCCTTATGTTCCTCTTGTTAAGAGTGAGGACTCAAAAAAGAGGTTTAACTTGGGCGACATCAATATTTTGGCGCCATTGCAGGAAAATACAACTAGACTTAGTCAATTCATAGTGATTTGGGTGTTAATCCTTATTTCTCACATTTTACATTTTTTGTTGTTTTTGTTTCCTTTACAGGGTGTAAGTGTAGTATATGCCCAATACACGAAGTTGAGGCAGACCTTTGACTCCGCTTGACCTAGAGATCCGTAGAATGTTGAGAAGAATGGCCTAAGATAATGCCAATAATACAACCAACGAAGCTCTGAACAGGAATGAGAATGAAGATACTGATCACGAGAACCCACCTCCTTTTGAGGGAATTCCTTCACAACCAAAGGACATTAATGCCAATGCTTATCGGTTGAACCAATATAGGCTCAATTCTATAGCTATAGAGGTTATTGGAGCTATGTGTTGCCACCTCTATCAGCAAACACAATGTTCGTAGTCTCGAGTGGGTTGCTTTAGATGCTGCAAAACCGTGGTCTATTTGTGGGCTTACACTCGGAGGATCCTCATATCCATCTACACAATTTTGCATTTGTCAACAAGAGTGTGATGGGAACACAAAATTTGTATATGGATGCTGCAGGACTTCGTGTCATCTCATTGTCTCATACTGGCAATGCAACATATGGCTATTTGAGCTCCTGCAGTGTTCGATCACCAGTTGGGCAGAAATGCAGAAGGCCTTTTTGGAGAGGTACTTCCTTAGATAAAAAAGGCTCAAGTTGAAGGACCAGCTCAATAACTTTGAGCAACTTCCTAGTGATTTGATCAACACTACTTGGGAGCAGTTACCAAATGCTTGAGGAGTGTCCAAAATCACAAAATAGTTGATGATGCCTTGGTGAAGACCTTCTACCGTGCCCTTCATGAGAACAAGCTTGTTGTGACACTATCATGAGGGCATGTTGTTAGATCATCCATTTGCAAGGATAGGAGAACAGATAGAGAGTGGTCAAGACTAATCGTGCATAGGGGCAAAGAGACAAAGCATCTATCAAAAGTTCTTGGGGTGTCGATGTTCGTTCGGAGCAAGCAAGGATCAATGAAGAAATTATGCAACAGCTTGCCTGAATCCATACAGGTATGGAGGTGATAATGAAACAAAACCAGGAGTGAGTTAATGTAGTGGTTCATTAACCTCCACGTGCACCCACATATGATGAGCCTTATTATGAGAATACTTGTTTTGTTACTGATCAGACAAGGGATTTCAGGATCAATGCCCAAGGGTTCAACTAGTATTATTGGCACCAAGGTCAAGGAAACTATGGTCGAAACATCAACAGAGATGGAGCTTTCAGGGAGCACCGCAGAGGATACTATGATCGGAACAGGGGTCCAGAGAGAGATGCAAATTGGGGTCACTGAGATGGCATCATAAATGGTCCTTATGTGCAATGACATAACTGTAACGCAGGTGCAAGTAATTCAAGGATTGAGGAGATATTTGATCGCCTATTAAAGAAAGCTGAGACACAGGATGAGACTCTAAAGGGTATGAAATGTGAGATTTTAAGCATTAATAAGAAAATTAAGTCTCATTCTATGGCGATCAAATAGCTTGAAAAATAGTTTGGTCAACTGTCGACTCAACTAAATCAGTGTCAGAGGGGTACACTACCTAGCAACATAGTTCAAAATTCTAAGAATAAAGGGCAATATATGTAAGTTACTACTCATGGGGGCAAAAACACCTTTGATCCTCCCATGCTAGTTGATGAGGATGACGTTTGAGATGAGGCAGTTGCATCCAAAGATGCAGATATATAAGATGATCATGGCCAGGATGGGATGAATGAAGCTGTTGATGCACCACAGACAATGAAGCCCATTCCTAGGCCTCCTCCTCCCTTCCCTCAAAGAATCAAAAAGAGGGAAGAGGAAGGCAAGTTAAAGCACTTTCGCTCCATGCTAAAGCAACTCTCCATCAACATCCTTCTTATTGAGGCATTAGAGAAGATGCCAGGGTATGCAAAGTACATGAAGGAACTAGTTACTAAAAAGCACACTTTGAGTCAGGATCTCTCCCAAGAGCTTCAGCATTGACGTGCTATTGCTACAAGGTCTTGGGTTTAGAAGTGAGAAGATCCTAGTGCTTTCACCATACCCTATACCATTAGAGATTTGGAGTTTGCAAGGGCATTATGTAATGTAATTGCAGTATTAATCTGATGCCCCTTATGGTCTACAAAAATCTAGGATGGTCGATCGATTGGTGAAGAATCCTGTGGGGATATTATATGATGTGCTGGTTAAACTTGAAAATTTCATATTCCCCACAAATTTTGTGATTCAAGATTGCAAATTTGACTTCTACACCCCAATCATTCTGGGAACACCATTTCTAGCCACGGGGCGAGCACTAGTAGATATGGAAGTCGGTCCACTTAGGTTTAGAATAAACAATGAAGAAGTTGTTTTCTATATCTGCCAGACCATGAAGCGGCAAAATCATTTTAAGAATGATGTCTGGGCAATTGGTTATGTTTGAGTAACCAATTTGTACGTGTCGTGCCGTGATGATAAATCTGGTGCTGCTTCGGAGGCAACCCAAGACGGATACTAGCGCTTAGGCAACAAAGTATTTTTTTACCCCTTTCTATTTTGCTTTGATCGCGTGCATTGGGGATAATGCACATCATTTTTGATGGAGTATGGGTAGTTAGGGGCCTCAATGAGTCTGAGTATCTTGGGTCCATAACTACCCCAATTTTTTATCCTGGGATTTTCTTGCCTGTGTTCTTTTTCCACATGGATATTTACTTTTCGTTGAACCAACATGTTTAGGATGTTTAGGTAAGATTTCTAGCATATAGTACTAATACCTTTGACATATAGCAAGTTTTTGTGTTTTGTTTGTAAAATAATGCCCACCAAAAAGTTTGATTAGTATTTTAGCCAGTAACCATGCATGTTTAGATGTGTTGACAATATCCTTTCTGATAAGCGAGGAGAAATTGAGATAAAAAGCATGATCTGTGAGTCTTTTCTTAATGATGTAGTCAGTGCCATGTGAGTGTAACTTTTAAATTGCTAAATTCATGTGTTGTGTAGGAATTCAGAACTTGCCCTTTTACTCTAAGTCAGACTGTAGATTAATTGGATTAAGAAAGGATCTTATTCCACTTTTCTTAAGAGTCCACTTAGCTAAAAATGACCAACTAAAATTGCAATATATCCCTTGATCCTAATGTTTGAGCCTCACATGTACCTATTCTTTGCAAGCACCTAATTAACAGAGCCTTGTTAATTGTAACATCCTGAAATTGGCTCTGGTCCTTCATTGCACATTATGTACCTTGATTGAGGACAAAAGCCTAAGTTGAGGGTGGCTACCAAAAGTGACTCTTATTCGGAGGATGGATATTGTGCACCTCAACTCAAGCCAGAAGCCTAAGTTAAGGGTGGCTGGTGTAAGTAGGAAATACAAAAATGAGAGGGAGAGTTAGTTAGTGATGAGTATAGGGGCTAGCCTATGGTATTAGGTATGATGTATGAATATCTTTTATGAGAGAGAGATTTTGCATAGTCCCAATGTTATATATGAAAACATTATCGAGTGACAAATATGGGACTTCTTTTTGTGAGGTCACTTGCATTGCATTGTTAACATTAGACTTATTCAGTGACTGTGGATTGTTGATAGTACATTACTTGTCATAGTTGTGTTATCATTTGCACTAGTCTATACTGGTTTAGAGGATGGATATTGTGCTCCTCAACTCAGGCCAAAAGCCTAAAGCAGGAAACACAAAAATGAGGGGGAGAGTTAGTGATACAGAGAAAAATGGAAAATCATGTACTGGATGTAAGAAAAATAAGTTATGGCTTAGTTGTGAGTTAAAAAGAAAAATGAATTGCAAAATCAAGGCAAAGAGCTAAAAGAATGAAAAGAAAGCACCCAGAAAAGCTCTAAATAGGAGAAAGGGAGGATGACATCAAAACAACAGAGTCGATAGGGAAAACATGAAGGAAAATGCCGTGTCAAGGACGGCCATTAGTCACTATGTTCCAAAAGTACCATATTAAAGCCTCTTGGGCCTACATTACAAGCCTAGAATGTCCTAAAGTGATCCTAGTACGAGTAGTTAAATGCCTTAGTTCCTAAAGTGATCCTAGTACAAGTAGTTGAATGCCTTAGTCATGTGTATAGGGGCAAACCTATTGTATTAGGCACGATGCATGAATATCTTTTATGAAAGTGAGCGATTTCGCATACTCCCAAGGTTATATATGAAAACATCATTGGGTGAAAAATTTGGGTCTTATTTCTATGAGGGCACTTGCATTGCATTGTTAGCATTAGACTTATTCAGTGATTGTGAATTGTTGATAGTACCTCACTTGTCATAGTTGTGTTGTCACATGCACTAGTCTGTACTGGTTTGCTAAATGGCAATCTCATTCTATTTTGACAAAAAGGCGTGGGTATCTATGTTTGAGATTGATGTGATGTATGCCATTGAGTTGCGGTCCGTGTGTTATTTTATTACCTATGTATATCAAGTCCGTCTCTTGAGGACAAGAAACAATTTTAAGTTGAGGTGTTGATGTGCTATCAAAACACAACTCTTTTGATGCTTAGAATTTGGAATTTTGTGTGTTCAAAATGCGATATTAGTTGGTTTTATGATTTATTGTGTTATATTTGCAGGATTCCCGGGTTTTCTTTAATTTTGGGAAGAAGTACAAAAGTTGATGATTTTTGATGTACCACGAGACCATTTACGGGCCGAAGGTCAGTCTACGTGTCGTAGAGTGGTTTCGTGGACAATTCAAGTGAGGGGCTGATTTTCTGAAGGTTATTTTATGATCATGCACACGAGTCGTGGAATAGTTTATGAGTCTTAAAACATGGTTCGTACCCTGAGGATCAAAGATTGGGAAATTTTGAATATTCATCAGAAGAAACCCTCCTATAGGTCGTAAACCACTTTACAGGACATAGAGGGTGTGTCTTAGACTTGAAGTACAGAATTACAGTAGCTTTGTATGATACCCTGATTACGGGCCCTGGAATGCAATACGGCCCGTAAACCAGTTCGTGAGGCATGCGGACCCAGCTATCTTTTTTTTTAGGACATGTATTTTTAATATTATAAAATGGATTTTTAGGTTATTTTTTAGAAGATTTTCAGATAGTAAACTAAACACTCAGTAATTAGAGAGAGAAAATAGTGAGATCACATTGGAGAGTATTAAGAACACTTGTACTTTGATTTCATCTTCAATGTTGTGATTCTCTTTAAAGTTGCGTTTCCTTATACTTAATTCAATTGTGTAAGTGCTCTATTATGTTGTTCCAATTCATAAGTCTAGCATCTACAAAATGTTTGAGTAGTTAAATCCACAACTAGGGTTGTGGAACCATGAAGAACTAACAACGTAAAACTAAATAATTCATAATTCTTGAAAAATGTGCATGCATTTATTAATTAACTCCCTTCGTTTTGCATGTACTGGTGGCAAATATTAGAACCCGCTTAGTGTTACTAAGTAGACCAAGGTAGCAATTAATAGGAAAAGAGATTAATTAACAAGATTTGATTGATGTTTTCTCGTCTAATCAACCAAGCTTGGCCAAGGGAAGGTTTTGTTGGGACTAGTAGGCAATAGTTAGTAAAGCACACTATGGAGATGGACCAACACACATAGTGAAATTCTCCTCTCACCTTTGATCAAAGGGTTTGGTGAACTTAACTTACCATACTGCATGCTACAACTAGAACAAAATTAGGTTATCTGGTGATACTAAGTTAGGGAATCATGGGGAACATATACCCTAGTTTCTCTCTTATTGATATCACTCTTGTGCGTATTAGTTTTATTTCTAAAATGATCATTGAAACCCCCACCATTGGGAAAATAAGTCGGTTAACTACTTAAATTGCAGTCATTGAATTCTCTTGAGTCTATATATTCCCTTGGGTTCGACCCTAACCTTTGTTAGATTCTATTTCTTGACAATGACCACTTTATCCTAAAAAAGGAGGTGTAACTTGGGCAACATCACACTCCTCAATCTGACAAGGGAGACGACAACAATAGTAAATTCATTTAGATGACTCCGTAAAGAGAGGTGTAAGAATTAGAGTCAGGATCCAGCGATGAGCTAGCGACAGATTCCTCTGCCGCACCACCACAGAAATCACCATCACCTCTAGATGCTCTTACTAGTCTGTGGTGAGTTGCGGGCATGAAAGCTATCTACACAAAGGGCGTACAGAGGAATGAGCAAGGCAAACCAGCCCATTCAATTTTTAAGGATCCCCAGATCATTTCCTCAAGATTAGATAGTATCCTTGGTCTCCAGGATACCATTAGCATATACAGGCTCCAATGGCTGACCAAAGTACTAGGAAAGTATTCCCCAACCATGGTTCGAGAGTTCTATGCATCCAACATAGCCACAGTACTCAACAGTCATCCCAAGGGGAAAAAGACCCCCCTCCCTTGGCCCAGACTTAAACACACTAGAGTGAGGGGCTGGCAGGTGGACATTTTGGAGACCACTATCCACTGTATGTTATTCGAGCCTGAGTTCTTACGCCTCTGATCCATAACATAGTAAGACCACAAATTGGGGCAGACTAGGGACAACAGTCTTATGAGAGACCAGAGCCACAGAGCCAGCTTGATGAGATGGTTGGTAGGACAAATTGCTAAGCAGCGCTCAGATCCTACATGGGTAGCCACGATTTCTGAGGCCACTGTAAAAGCCTCCCTTAGCTTCCCCGCCAAATTTTGGTTGTCCATTTTGAGATCACGGGTTCGGCCTACGC
Organism: Solanum rostratum; assembly: GCA_029948455.1. Classification (NCBI taxonomy): domain Eukaryota; kingdom Viridiplantae; phylum Streptophyta; class Magnoliopsida; order Solanales; family Solanaceae; genus Solanum; species Solanum rostratum. The sequence goes on from CM057052.1 coordinate 43,370,675, forward strand.
TAGTAGATAACATCTTGACACCAGACCGTGTTGTTCTAGTTGCCAGTATTTTGGCTAGCTATGAGATTGATTGGGCCAGCCTCATCGCGGACCCAATCTATGAGGTGGCCTTAAAGAGGTCTAACTCCAACAATTTTCCTTCCTTGATCTATAAACTCTGCCTAGTGTTGGGGATAGATGTCTATATCAGTTCGACTTACTGATTGAGTTCCAATGTACTTTGTATGCTAGCCTTATCAAAGCTGAGGAGAACCCGGTGGCACTTCGACAAGCACTGAGTCAGATATGAAAATGGGACCCACTACTACTACTCCTGTAACAAAGACCATTCTTACACATAAAACACTTGTTGGCATTGCTTACGTGTCCAAGGCATCCATTCGAGCCATGGCACAATGCCTAGCCCCCACTAAGTCTCAGTTGACTCAATTACTTTTAGAGATCAGGCCCTGGGTCTGCTAGGCTATTATATATTCCGAGGGACGTATGAAGGCATTCACGGTTGCTACCATTCAGGACCAACTTTCAGTCATGGATTCCTGCATAGATACTTTGGAGTTGTGGTCGAGCAAAGCCTGAGTACACCACGACCAGCAGATATGACGGCCCTATACATGGAGTTCAAGCAACTCCAGACTAACATGACAAAAGCTTTTGCCACATTGATGGCATTCCCATAGACTATGCCCCTGGTGCTAGTGAATTTTCCCCTGAAGAGCCTTCACAGCCTTCCGACGGGAAGAGGCCTCACTTTTGTGATGATCCAGATACAGTGAGTTTGCATGTGGGGCTGACAGACGAGCAAGAGCTAGAGCTTGTTATGGGGCAGTCGAAGCAAAGGATGAGATGAGACAAGCTTGAGAGCTTGAGCGGGTGAAGGTTGCTGGACCTTCCAGTCATGATTCTACCACTGAGGAGGCCACCATGATGTTTGAGGGTGGCCATACTTCGCCAGAGACTGGCTCTTAGGTATCCAGGTATGTTCTTTTTGATCCCGGTAATTTATTTTGCATTTTTTGTGTGCATTAAGGACAATGCACCTTTTTTATGGGGTATAAATAGTTATAGGCCTCAGTGAAGATTGAGTAGACTTGGCTTATTATAATCCAAAATTTTGAATCCTAGGGGTTTTCTTACCTGTGTTCTTTTTCCCCATGGATATTTAATTATTTTTTAACTAGCATGTTTAGGATGTGTGGGTAGTATTGGTGGGATATAGCACAAATGTCTTTGGCATATATGTATTTTTGTACTTTTGTGTGAAAAATGATACCCACCCAATTATTGTTAATTAGTCTAGGAGGCAACCATGCATATATAATTGTTGATAGTGCTTGTTCAGATAAGTGAGGATAAAATTGAGATGAAAAGCATTATCTGAGAGTCTGTGGTGATAGTGTAATCAGTTTCATATAAGTGTGATCTTACTTTGTTAAATTCATGTATTGTGTTTCAATTCAGAACTTGGCCTGTTACTCTGATGTAGACTATTGAATAGTTTGTAAGGAAAAAATCTTAGGCCGTTGTTCATAATAATCTACTTAGTCTAAATGACCACCCAAATGTGTGAAAAATCCCTTGATTTTAATGTTTGAGCCTTACATGTACCTTTTCTTTGTAAAAAACTTAGTGACATAACCTTATTAGTTGTAAAATCCTGAAATTGGCCCTGGTCCTTCGTTAAATGTTATGCATCTCGACTCAGTCAAAATGCCTAAGTTAAGGATAGCTACCAAAAGTGGCCCTGGTTCCAGGTTTGATATTATGCACCTCGACTCAGGCCAAAAGCCTAAGTTGAAGGTGACTGGTGTAAGAGTAAACACAAAATGAGGGGGAAAACTAGTGATACATGGGAAAGGAGAAAAAATGTGTATTGGGTACAAGAAAAATGAGTGATGCCTTAGCAATGAACTAAAAAGAAAAATGTTGTCAAAATATAAAGCAATAAGTTGAAAAATGATAATAAAGCACCCATAAACTCTTAAAATAGGTTAAAGAGAGAATGAGATAAAAAGTAACAGAGTTGGTAGGGCAAAAGTGTAGAAAAATGCAATGCCATGGAGGGCCTTTAGTCACTATGTGCCCAAAACATCATACAAAAGCCCTTTAGCCTACGTTACAAGCCAGTAAAGTCCTAAAGTGATCCTAGTCCATGTAGTCAAAGAACATAGCTATGAGTACATGGAGAAACATATTATGTTAAGCACGATATTTGAATGTCTTTTCTGAGAATGAGTGATTTGCATAGTCCCAAGGTTATACTTGAAAATATCATTGTGAGAGAGATATGGGACTTCTTTCTTTTAGGGCACTTGCATTGCATTGTTACATTAGATAAATTCAGTGATTGTGCCTTGTTGCTAACTACCTCACTTGTCATAGTTGCATTGTCACCTGCATTGAAATGTGTTGGTTTGCTTACTAACTATCTGATATGTTTTGAAAGTGGGATGGGTATCTATGCTTGAGTTTTTGATGTGATATATGCCATTAGATTGAGGTTTGTGTGTTACTGTGCTTCTTATGCAGATCGAGTCCGTTGCTTGAGGACAAGCAACAATTTTAAGTTGAGGGTGTTGATGTGCTATCAAAATACAACACTTTTGATATTTAAAACATGGAGTTTTGTGTGTTCCTAATAGGATGTTAGTATATTTGATGTGTTTTTATGTTTATTTTTCAGGATTACAACGTTGGCATAATTGTTTGGCTAACTGTGCAGAATTTATTTAAGAAGAGGTTCCATGAGACACTTCAAGGGTCTTAGATACTCTTAAGGGCTGTAAAGATGGTTTCGTCACAAATTCTAGTGAAGGGTGATTTTTTGAAGTTGAGTCTACGAACATGCAGATGAGCTGTAGAAGAATTTACGAGTCATAGACTTGGTGTCGTGCCTTGAGGATAGAAAGTGGGGTGTTTCTAAAAAGTCATTACATGAAACCCCCTACGTGTCGTAGAACTTTATACGGCCCTAAAGGGGTATCATAGTAGTCCGCCCCAGTTTTGAAGAAGCAATCCACAAAAGCCCATGTATGGACCGTAAAATGTTATACGTCCGTAGAGTTTGTCGACCCAATTATCCTATTCCATTTTAGTTTTGTATTTTAAACAATATAAATAGGGTTTTAGGTTATTTTTCATGGGGATCAAGGAGAGGAACGTGATAGAACATTAGAGATCTTGAGAAACTCTTGTAAAACGTTTTAATATCTTTCAATTTCAATCTTGTGACTGTTGTTGAAGAGTTTGGATTTCTTGTGCTTAATTCACTTGATTAAGTGATCAATTATGTTAATCAAATTCATAAGTCTTGCAGTTACACTGATCATGAGGAGCTAAATCTATAACTAGGGTTGTGGGAATCATGAAGAACTAACAAAGTAAAATCAAATAATTTGTAATTCTTGAAAAGTGTGCATAGATGTAGTAATTAATTCTCCTTATAAAAATTTATACTTAGCATTCAGTGGACTTTGGAATATATGTGGAAGTTATCCATAGCTAGGGCATGATACCATTAGTAGAATTCCATTGTCTCATAATTATGTTCCACCACAAGAAATAGAGGTCATCCAATAGTAGAGGTTGATTTCTAGACCACTCTTTAGTCGAGGCTTGCTTCCTAGTTAGATTTAGTGGATCCACTTAGGCATCTTAGAAGGCCACCTTAGAAAGTGATTTTCCCCCTTATTTTGGTGTAAAGGAAATTTCAAGAATCCATGATTTAGCTCACTTAGTTTATGTTGGCTAAAGGTTGCTCTCACACATGTTTATGGTCCCTTATACATACCAATGGTATTTCTCATAAAGGTGAGTGAATTTCTATTCAGGTATGCATGGTGTTCTTCTTTATGATTACTTAGGTTTTTTTCATAGTAAGATGGTCTTTTCCTTAAAGTTATGCATTATCTTTCCTAAAGGTATTTCTATGTTACTTGTGCCTAACCACTTACCATTCTCATTACTCTATGTTTATGTTTTTTATCATGCAAACAATTAACTGTACATTCTTTTTATTCTTCTTTATCTTATATTCCATGGCTTAAGTAATGTTTACATGTTCTTATTGTTCACTAGCTTATGAATTTCACTTCATTCCATAGTACTAACGGATACTCTATGTATACATGATTTCACCATGTAAGAATCAATGCTCCTCGATATCCTCCACGATGCTCTTCAATATCCTCAACGTGGCTAGCTTTGAACTAAAGAGATCTTACTTATGGTGAGTCCTCTATTTCAAGGGTGGTAATATACATCTTCTATCTAGTTTGTTTATGTTAAGACATTTATACTCTTATTACTTTACTTTTGAGGGTGAGCCCAAGACATGACTTTACCCTTGCTCCATCTATTACTTAGAGGTATTGTGGGATAATATGCTAAGCATGTATTATCGTACAATCTTATATCTATTATGGTTTTCCCTTAGTTACTATCCCGTACTTGTTGTTCCTTATGATGTTATTAGCTTGGCGGTTCCTAGGCCCTAGGCTTGGATCGTGAAAGAGGAAGGCTACAGTCTCATTTCCATATTGGATCCATTAGATGATTGTTAGTATGAATTTTATGTGAATCGAGATTATATTTTCCTAGTATTTAATTTCCTCCTCTGTTATCCTATTTTCTTACCTTTTTTTAGACTACTTTAGTCTCCTGAGAACCTTAGTTTAGGCTTGGAGTATTTTTTTGGGATATATAGCATATATATCCTTACTAGGTTATATACGGGTGGCTTTAGACTAAGATTTGAGCCTTAGATGCATTTCTTTAAGTTATTTTCCCTTGTATCTAGCTATGGTATTCGATAAGGCCTGCTCAAGATATTATAAATTATACAAGTGCTTGATACCTTAGTGGCCTATCGTAGTAATGTGTTTTGCTTGGTTGTTCTTGGTTGTGAATTATATTTGTATGTTTGGTATAGGTGGCGTCCCTCGAGCTAGTTCTCTTCTTGTAATGATTCTGAGTTCGATCTTGATCCCATTTTTATGACTTTAGGGTAATGTTTTGTTCAAAGAGACGTTTCTCCCCTTACCAATTTTGAGTTGTTATTAATTATTTGTCTTATTGATTAGTGGTAGGCATGGTAGGCTATATTGAGCTGTGATTATATTAGTGGGCCCAATACCTTGTCTAAGGAGTAGTTGGTCCTTAGTTTAGTTTGCTCCACCTAATATAATAGAGGTATTGGAACAATATTTTGATCTTGTGTGCTGTGTTTGAATACCAATGACGGTATGTGTTGCATTTGTTGTTTATTCTCACATATTTTGTAGAATGATCCTGATTCATGTATTGGCTTATCATTATCAAGCATAGAGAGAATAGTCTTCATACGGTTGGATTTAAAAGTTGATTTTGAACTATACTCGTACCCCTGGATCACTTGATTACTAGATTTTTATACTTATAAGGGGTCAGGATGTGCTCTTTTTTACGTACAATTGTGAAGGCATCTAAGATATCCTCATATTTTATTCACTTAACGGTGTAGCATCTCCCTTTCTGCATGGATCTGGCTAGTTATTTCCCCAGTACCATCGAGAGAGATGACTATTCAAAGACCTAGTTTAGGGATAGATAGTGTATATAGGCGACACACGTCCTTTATGGAACACATTAGCTTTGAGTACTACTATATGAGATAGGGGTATCGCATGGGTCCTACCTTCGTAGTTGGGAAAGGTTAGGTTGATAGATTGAATTACTATTGATGCATTTCAGAAGATTTAGATGGTTTTACAACATATCTTGCATTCATATGCATTACCCATCACTAGTATATTTGTTGTGGATTTGCACCCTTTGTAGAATAGGATGCCTATCAGGTTTATCTTTGCTAGTTATACCATCCAGAGGCATGGGCGTTCGGTTGGTTAGTGTTTGATCATTCGTTCTTACCCGTGTTGTACTGTTAGCTTATGACTTGTAAGACCTACTTTTTGTTTAATGTGATACTCCCTATTATGTTGAGTTGGGTTAGTCCATAGGTAGTTAGTTATTTATACTTCATGATTGTTGTTGGTTTTTCTGGTTGAGTGGACTTCTATATCTTGTTCTTCTTGCTAGCAAGTTTTTCAACTTGCTCTGCTAGGTATGCTTCTTGACTTGGCTACTTTGTTTTTTATATCCTACTTCATTTTCATTGCATATTCCATTTTGACTCTATTTCTTATGTAATTGCTTGTGTTGTATGTAAATTATTTATATAATGGTTATACTTGCAGTTTCTATGGAGATGCATACTGAGTATTATTTATTTTGTACTCATACTATACTTCTTCATCTGCAGATCATAGTATGAGTCCTTGCCATAGATTGTTTATATGAAAGAGCTTTTTTAGATATCAGAGATTAGGGTGAGCTCCTTGCGTTTGGAACTACACATTTATAACCTCTTTTAGCTAGGCTAATTTTTATGTTGTTTTTAGAAATCACTTGTACTGATTTTGTATTTGTTAAGCTTTGTAATCCTTTTTTATTAGATTCTCAAATACTGACCGAAGCTAGGTTTTGGGATTATTTCATGTTTTACTTCTCTCCACTTTATTATTAGCTTTTGCTTCCTATGTTTTCTTCCGTGTGATAGCTCGTTACTCATAGTTATAGGTTAGGCTAACCTACTAGAGGGTAATAAAAATCCCTAGCACGGTTTTGAGAAGTTCAATCGTGAGAAAATCCCTTGATTTTCTTTAAAAAAATATAAAAATACGAATAGACTTTATTGATTTTCTTATTAAAAATTAAGAAAATATCTTTATGGTTTATGCACATTTTTGCGTGAAATAACAATGAATATTCATGTTTGTGAGTTCTTCCTTCAAAAAATGTCATTGAAAACCTACATAATCTACCTATTTTAGTCCTTGATCTTTTCTATTTTTTCATAGTTATAAAATCTTTGATCGAAAGTAGTAAAAAAGAATCTTCACCCGATGTTTAAACTAGATTGCACACGCAGTAGGGTATTGGAGAACACAATTAAAAGGGGATCAAGAAATTCTCATTATGGAATCTAAAATAAATATCGCATAAAAAGTTTTTTTTATATAACGAAGATTCTATAGATTGAACATATATATAAATTTTAAAAAAATTCTTTTTACATATATACTTATAGAGGAAAATTCTTTAAGGCACCAATTATGCATAATACAGTAAGTAAACTATTCAAATTACAAATAATAGTAAAGAAAATTAAATGGAGTGGACATGGGGCATATAATTTAATTAGATTTTTTATGCACAATCCTACAAGGTTTCCTTCGCATTATTTATTTTACAAAATTATCTTGGATATTAGAAGTTAGCATAACTTAGCAAGCCACCATCCTCACCCTCTAAAAATGTTTTAAAATTAGTATTTTAGTGGCCCTCCAATATTTGATGGATTTTCTTAAAAAGGGGGGATTTTACGTGTGGTATATCCTCTAGCTTGTTTTTCTCTTATTACATATTCCTAGTCATTTCCTTGCCTCTCTTCTTCTAAGAACGAGAGAAAAATTTAGGTGGAGGAAGTAAGAGGAGGCCGGAGAGATGGGTAAGTACATGGAAATGTTGGATGCGGGTGCCAAAATTGCCAACAGGATTCGGGCGCATTATCCCCAAACCTCCGGCTTATACTATCATCCCCCAACGCGTAATGATAGCACCATGTCAAATGATGCAACATCTCCAGTACAACCTTTTTCAATCAAAGATGGTCATGATGAAATCGATACCAAAGAAGTCATTCTTTTCATTGTAATTGGATGAAAAATATGGAATCAACTTTTTCCTTTTGCTTTCTCTTGAAAAATTATAACATTCTTCTATATTTATATGATTGGGAGTGTGTTGATCAATATTCTAATCGAGCTTGATATAATATTTTATTTCTCTCTTTGCTCGACTTTTGTTTAATTTTTATATACTCACACAAATGTTCAAAATGTACAAATACATGACAACAAATCATTCCTCATTTTAATTGTCTAGGATATGAATTTACTAGATTTATCCGAATTCAAATCATATTAGCCAAATAAATAGGTAATTGTTGTTGTTTCCAAACACACACACAAGTATACAAGAACATACAAGTAATAAAGTGATCAATTCGAGTGACGAATCCACATGAACTATTAATTTGTTATTAATTAGTTATACTATCGGTCATGACCAAAGCTAGGCTATTGGCATGACATGAAGATTGGAACCCCAAGGGACTCCTACTAAGCCGTCATCTTATATCATTAAAGAGAATTCATGAGATATACAAAGTATCAATAATTCAATAAAATAAATGGATAAATGGTCTCAAAATAGAGTTCATCAGAAAAGAAACAAATAAGTCAAAGAGAGATGACATAGACTTTTACACATAGTGTCCAATAATGCCTCTATATAGTCTATCATTGGGGAAAGGCTAAGATGTTTTCCTAGATCACCATCAAATAAAAGCAAAGGAGTAGCTTAAAACTAACAAGTAGAACCATCAACTAGTATAATTATTAGGTAGCTCACAAACAAGGAGGACTTACCAAACAAGCAAATTTTCAAACTCCAAGCTAGATAGTAGAGTGTCGAGTAGGGTGAACGTCCTCCTGTACATTTTTAAATGATGTAGGAAATAATATGTGTTAGTATATTTGAATGTACTAAGTATACAACCATATGCAATAATGTATAAGTGATAGTATGCAATAGACCTATAGAGAAATCATAATGGAAGGTGAATTTAAAATGTAGTAAATTATGAATATGATCAATGCATAATGATATCATACTAGTGGTCATAGAATTTCACGACTTAAGTTAGGCTAGAGGTGCTAAACCGCGATTAGAATTCCCATGAACACCCATACCAAGACATATTAAAATATCAATCATACCTAACATAAGTAAATCAACAATAGAAAGTAAAGTAAGAGAAATATGACAAAATAAAGCTTAGTCCTGATTAAACAAAATCATACATATCTTTGTCTAGACATGCTTCTACTATACTAACATTGGTGGGAGCGCAAAACAAGCCACTAGCTCTGTAATAAACTTGTTGGTTATTCTTGGTATTATCTGTAAAAAATTACAATTTCACCCTCTCGTAAGTTGTTTTAGATCTATTTTGAACTATTTGAATGATTGAAATTTGAATCCCCAGTTATGAAAGTTGAAAATTTGAATTTTGGAATTTTTGGAGGCTTAAGTTATTTGTAAAGTGAGTTTTTTTATACCATTTTATGTTTTTGAGGGCAGATCGAGGATCGATCAATTTCATTAGCTCCAGAATGTCAAAACTGAACAATAAGAAGTTACAGAACTCAGTCTGGAGTTAAAATGAGATTATTAGGCCCAAAGTTGAGATTTAATCATGTTCGGAACCAAAGTTTGACTTTGGTCAACACTCAGAGTTTGGATGCTTGGATTGGAACTTCGACAATTCTACTAGTTTTGGATGGTGAAACTAATGCTAGAAATAGTTTGGGAATAATTTTAGAGTTGTTGAGGGCAATTTTGGTATTTTGAGTTTTAAACTAGTTTTATTGACTTACATTGGCAAATGTGGCAAGGAGCCATGAAAGTGATTTCTAATGGTTTTGTTGAGTCCTAATCGTTGTTTCTTGTTTGGGAACATATTTGGTTTGAAAAATTCTTAGTTCGGATGAGTTTTAGGGATTCATTCTTAGTAGGGAAATTGGACTTAGCATTGCTAGTTTGCTGATATCTGGTGCAGGTGGATTTTCTCCTCCAACTTCGCCAGAGAAACCTTCATGTTCACACATGTTTGGGTCCGTTGAGCTTTGTGTTTGCTGACAATGTCCCGCATTTGCGGAGTTGTGGCCTTTTGGTCTCCATGTTCGCGGGACGGGCTCCGCGATCATAGAGTAGTTTTTATACCTAGACAGTTTTAAACTTGTAAAATCATTTTTGATCCATTTTTGATCTTCCAAGTTTTTAGGGAAGATTTAAAAGAAAGGTTTTCAAAAAATTTTGTTGGGTAAGTATTTCTGACACTAAACTAATAATTTTCAATGAGTTTTATCCTTATTTTTTCTTGGATTCCATGAAATTAAATACCCAAAATTGAGGATATTTGTACTATGTTTGTCAAACTTTAACTATTGATTTCTCATTCAATATAAGCTTGATTTTAATGGGATTCTGAGTTTGGATGAGTTTCAGATGTCCATTTCGAGTAGGAAAATTGGACTTAACATTGTTGGTTTACTAATGTTCGGTGCAAGTGGATTTTCTTCTCTACCTTCGCCAAAGAAACCTCCACGTTCACGCAAGTGTGGGTCCATTGAGCTTTGTGTTTGCGAACTATGTCCAAAATTCGCGTAGTTATGGCCTGTTGTTCTCCGCGTTCATGGGATGGGCTCTGTGATTATAGAGTAGTTTTTATACCAAAAAAGTTTTAAACTCGTAAAACATCATTTTGAGTCCATTTTTGAACTTCCAAGTTTTTTTGGAAGATTTAGAAGAAAGGTTTTCGAAATTTTTTGTTCGGTAAGGGTTTCTAACACTAAACTAATCATTTTCCACGAGTTTTATTATGATTTTTTCTTTGATTTCATGATATTAATCACCCAATTAAGGATCTTTGGACTATGTTTGCCAAACTTTATCTATTGATTTCTCATTCAATCTAAGCTTCATTTTGAAGGAATTTTCACCCATGGACCATATTTTTTGTGTAGAACTAGAGTTCAAAATTAATTTCTTGCATTGGGGCTTTTGTATTTTAGCCCTTATTATGACCATTTTGCCTCTAAGGCTAAATTATGCCAATATAGGTATCAAAATGCTTTCCTTGATGAGTAGTATCTAATGTTGCTAGTAGTTGATTGAATTGGGGGATCAAATTGAGGACTTGACTTGATTGAAAGCTTATCCGGGTGCAGTTTCGACATCGATGTAGGTTTGACTAACCTTTTGAGACTAGATTTGGCTTATTGATCTTTTTCATGTTATAATCGTGGGATTTAGATATATACATGTGTAATTTGAGTTGATGTATTGAAATGATGATGGAAAAGTGATTCTGATTAAGTTGAAATGTTGCAAAATTTTGATCCTATTGATGATCTGAGATGAACTACGTTGAAATGATTAGGATTTGAGATAGAATGTGACTAAATTAGACTAATTAGAACCATTAGGGTCCAGTACTATTGGAACACTTGCATTATTGGGATGAATTAGGACCGCTTTCATTATTATATTTGTATATTTGGGATGCGCTAGGTCTAGTATCATTGTTATAGTTGCATATTTTAGATGAATTAGGTCTAGTAATATTGATATTCTTGCATACTTGGGATGAGTAAGGTCCGATATTACTGACACTCTTGATTATTGATATAGGTATGATGATCTAAAATATGATGATGATGTGTGCACTAGCTGTGACACTTGATATTACTCCTTGAGTACATATGCTTATTATGAATTTCATGCATTGATATTCCTCTTGTAATGTTGTTCCATGTTTACAATCACATTTGGCTTGCATTGTTGATTTACATTTATTGTGTGAGCTTGTAACATCCCTTGACACGGGTAGGAGGCAAAGGAATTATGATTCACATCGGTACTAACCTCTTATTATACTTCATATACCTTGACTAGAGGTAACTGCCAAGGAGTTGGTGTCACATTATTACTTGAACATGGATAGGTGGTGACGTTGTGACATTCAAATATTACTTGACCCCGGGCTAGTAGCAAAGCTGTGATACCCTTGGTATTTGGATTGATGAATTGTACATTAAATTTCACATTGTGGTTATACGACATCATGGACTCTTGAGGATATTTTTGCTCATTATTGTTATACATATATATTTTTATCTTGTGCTAACCGTTTTGGATGCAGGGATAGGGTTCTTCTTTATTACATCCTTTCTTCGATTTCTCTTACCCAGTCGGTTGAACCTATTGAGTATATTTTGGTGTACTCACTCCTACTCTACCTCATCCCTACAGATTGAGCACAGGGATTTATACTGGGTAGCTAATTCACTCTTTTGCACTTTGTTGCTTCTATCTTGATCTTACAGGTGAGGCATAGACTTCAAGTCACCATGGATTCTTGGTATTTCTTTACTTTCTTTTCACACTTGTGTTGGATTTTTTGAGACAACATTATATTTCTTTTAAGATAGTTGTATTTATCCTTTAGTACTATTTTAGATGCTCTTGTACACATGACTCCAGGTTTTTGGAGATTTCTTATGTCTTATGATTTTGTTTCCACTTCATTTATCTTTCTTTAGTTGGGATCTATTTTGAGTCATTACAAATTTTTTATCAGAGCTCTAGGTTTGTTGGGCTCATTAGTCAACAACAGGGTGTCTAGTAGAGTCTCACGGATTAGTGTGTAGATGTCCACACCCATCTTCAGGAGGCCACAGGATCTTTAATAAGGAATTTTTGTACATCTTGCCTCTATTCGTGTGTTTCTTTATATCACCTATTTGAAAGTATCTAATCCATTGCTTCTGTGCAGATGCCGATTACTCGTTCTCGTGGCTCAGTGAGAGAGCCCAAGTCAGCTGATGTGACTCCTACTCAAGGTCAAGGCAGAGTTTGCGATAGGGCCACGAGCTAAAGGATTTCTAGAGGGGCAGCTCCATTTAAAGAACTGGCCTGATCGACTTTTCAAAGCCTACTATGGTTCCCGAAAGTCCTATTGATCCTATTCCACCTTTTTAGCTCAATCCCCTACACCGTCAGCTCAAGAGCTACTTATGCAATTGTTGGCTAGATTGAAGGGAACTCCTCCAACCCCAGCTACTGTTGATATACTGATTTTTACCATATTGGTTGATCCTTTTAGTACTCCACCAGCGCCAGATACGATTCATGCGGGTCCTTCTTCACCTTCACCAAACTCTCCTACGACTGCTAGTATTCCATTTCAGGCATCGAGATCGAGTTTGGGTACTCAGTTTCAGAGTTTAGTTATTGCTCCATCTATTGCACCTCCTTTTTTATAGTGCCACCATCTTTTGCCACCCCAACCATGTCTACAACGGAGCAGAAAAGCTTTGAGAGGTTTGTGCATTTGGCTTTGCCGCAATTTGATGATAGTCTTGGCGATAGGCTTATGACTTTCTGTTAGAGTTCCAAGATTGATTGTGTATCCTTGCTATTCTTGAGTCGCGTAAGGTTTCCTACACTTTATACAAATTCACCTGCCATGCCAAGGAGTGTTGGAGGTTAGTTCTAGCTCGTCAGCCTGTTGGATCTCCAACTATGACCTAACGGCAATTAAAGGGGGTGGTTTTAGAGAGGTTCGTACGATATAGCCTTTGAGATAACCATAGAGATGAGTTTGATTGACTGCAGCCGGGCTCCATGTTGGTTCCAGATTATAAGGCCAATTTCTATGCCTTATCTAGATATGTCCTGTCTACTATTTCTACTGAGTTCAATGGGATTCGGTAGTTTGCCAAGGGCTTGGCAGGGTATCTTCAAGAGGCTACAATTTTCTTAGTGTTGGCTGGAGATGCTTTTCAGAGTGTTGTAGATCACATTCGTTCGATAGAGTGCATTAGGCATGAGAGGTAGGGTGGTGGGAAGTGATCCTGTCAGCATGGTCAGTTTACTGGACCCCATCATGTGACAGAGGGTTTCAAAGGCAGCGCGATAACGGCTGGGAAATTTAGGCAGCTCTTCCAGCATCTGACATTGTTGACGAATCTAGGCCTACATATACAGGTCATGATGGTTCCATATGTTCAGCTAGAGATGGTGGTTCTTCATCATAGACATCGCAGGGTAGAGACCATAAGGCTAGTTATATTTGTGATATGAGGTTAGGCAGTTTGCCAACCATTGTCCACATCAGGTGCTTACTACTAAGGCTTCAAGACCTCAAGCAGTGGCTAGAGACACCTCTTAGGGCGTGGGGGAGGGGGGGGGTGCTAGAGTAGGTCATGGTATAGGGAGAGGTGGTGCCTATGGAGTGCCACAGGCTCGTGTTGGTCGTTGAGTTCACTATGATGTTTCTGATAGAGCCAAGACAGAGGTTTCTAACGCAGTTATCACATGTATGGTTCCAGTGTGCCACCGTTCAACTTTAGTTTTATTTGATCCAGGATCTACTTTTTCATATGTGTCAACCTATTTTGTTTTTGATATTGATATTATGTGTTAGCCGCTTGCCGATCCAATATGTGTATCTACCCCTGGAGGTAAATCTTTAGTGGTTAATTAGGTTTATCAAGGTTGTTTTGTGACTTTCTGGGGAGGGATACTATTGTTGATTTGATATTATTGGTTATGGTTGATTTTGATGTGATATTGGACATTGATAGGTTGTCACCTTATCATGCTATTCTTTATTCTCATGTGAAGACCGTGTAAGGACCCAAACATTGTACGACCTTTATGGAGCTTGGAATTTTGGTTTCCGAAATTTTTTGACCAAGGTGACACTTCATAGAAGCCTTCACGTTCCATGTGAGTCTATACGAACCGTGTGGAGCCTCCTTGAAATGACCCTTGGCCTTGTGTGGGAAGTGTTGTCCTTAATTTGGATGTTTGAGAGTAAGGCATACCACACTTGGACACCACACGATCCATGTGAGGCTTCATAGTTCGTGTGGTGGACCGTATGGTAGCATTGGCCTTGAAAATCCACATTTTCTAGCCAAGGCATGTCACATGCACCGTCTCATGGACCATATGAGCTTTCAATGTCTTGAGGCCCTCGCATATAGGTGTTGAAGTAAGTATTAGATCACCGTCTCGCAACTTTGTGATGAAGAATTTTTCAAAGTGAAGTGGTACGGAGGAGGCATATGCTTTGTATGCCTTGGTACGGACCGTGACACCATCTATATGGATGCTAAAGTTGAATCCCTCTAAGTGTTGAATCACCATCTTGGACATTTGTCAGGATGCGTTTTTCTATATTTCAGATCACTAACAATGTATTTAGTAAGTATACTCTCACATGGACCGTATACCGCTTCTTGAGACCTCTGACATCAATTTTCCCACTCGTTTCATTAATAGCATTTTCATCATTATGGTTTATCCTAAGGGTCTTTGGTGACTTTTTATGCCACCTAAAGATATTCAAATAACCTATACTTTGTTTCTCTCATTCTAAATCACTCCTATGCTTAGAATTATATTAAAATCTCTCTTAAAAACTCTCTTGAAGAACACTTGTGAAGAATATCTTGGGAATCAAGGGAAGACCCTTTTCTTCATCAAATTCCTCTTTGAATCTTCTTGATTAGCTAAGGTATGTAAGATTGATTCTTGGTCCTTTTCAACCAAGAAAACTTAAACTCTTTTCACTTGAATCATGAAATTTTCCTTACTTTAATTATGGGTTTTGAATATTATTTTTTATTAAATTAAAATTAAGTACAGACTATGCTTTGATTTTGAGTTGATTTAAGCCCTAATATGTTGGATTACATGATTATATTGAAGATTTGAATGTGCATTGTCCCTTTAAAGTTTAACTTAAGCATGATTAATCTAAATTGTGATTTGAATGTGGATTTTACTTATGGATTTACTTCAATTTCATATTTTATTGTTGATTTTAGATTAAATCTATATTGCCCATACTAATCTCATCTCATTCAATGCATATACATTCATGAGCATTGAATTTTATAAAAAATATGAAGTAGGTTAAGCCAATTATGTTTATCTATATGATTTTGATAAGATTATGGTCATGAAAAAAAATGTGATCACATAAATGTCTACTATTATTGGCTCTTTGAGCATATTGGGGGCTTGTACCACATTGTTAAGGGAATAAGCTATTCCTATGCATGAAAAGTACGGATTGAATTGTTATTTGTATTTTTAGCCCAAGTATGAATGATTATGAAGAATGTTTTGCTTTTAGGCCTAAATGTCCATTGAAATGATTTGAAATGACTATTGTCTCTTTTGAAAACATGTAATGTATAAGTATTCTCGTGGGATGTTTGACGCAACATTGATGAATTGGAGGTATCAGGGTTTTCCTCAAAGGTCCTCTCCCTTTCCCTTAACTATGTTCAAGCATAGGTATATGGTAGCCATTACCGAATGATGGGGTCGTAAGGAATGGTTACACATTGATATAAAATGATATGATTTTGGAAATCCTTCTGAAATGACCGAGTTGTAAGGAAGGTGTCCATCCATCAACGTATCGGGGTCGTAAGGTGGATGTAGATTACCCATCTTCTCCTATAAATGGGAGGTCTTCATTGGACTAATTCATGTAATAGCTTGCATGAATTTGAATTTTTGATTGTAGTCCATCCCTATTATATATGGGTATTATGGCATCTCATACATCATGAATTTCATGGCATATCATTATACTACTTCTCTTGATATATGTAACTCTTTCTATATTATGTGCCCTTGCCGTCTAATATTGAGTGCAACTCTTATAAGTCATAGGGGTTGCATTCCCGCATACTTAATACATTCAAATGTACTAATGCATACTTTTTCCTATATGATCTAACCATGTAGGGACCGAGGACTACCTTATCCACCGTACAATGGCTAGATTGGATCTTGAGATACTTGTTGTGGTGAGTCCTATCTTTCAAGGACCAACCACTGTTCCTCTACATATGGTGCTTTTGTTTATGTTATTTACATTGAGGGTGAGCCCAGGACATGTCTTGGTCCTTGCCTTATCTTATGACTAGAGGCATTGTTGAACATCTCATACACTCTTTGCATTTATATTCTAAGTGTTGTAGATTCTATTTATAGATATGGCTATCTATTTGATATTGTTATGCAAATTGGTTATGAGTATTATAATGTGCTTTTATGTTATTATGTGAAAGATCCTCAATCCCGAATCGCCCCATAGAGTGAGTCATACTTACATGCCCCTTAGTCTTTATGTGCTACACATTATTTGGATCCATGTTAATCCTTTTTCCAATGACATCCCCATAGCGTGGATCCTACTTTCCGGTCTCTTAGAATTATATGTTTACTATTCATATACTCTTCCAAACCAATGATGTTAATATCGGTACCTTGAGTCTTGTTTGGGGACTCTCGGGTTCCCATTTGCCATGTCACTCCTAGACCCTAGGTCCGGGTCATGACAAGCTTTGTATCAGAGTGCTAGGTTTGTAAATGATCCTCAGAGTCCAACATGCCGCATCGGCCTATTCTTGGGTGTGAAGTGCACCATACCTATTTCTAGGAGGCTATGATGGCGTTCTAGGAAGGGTCTCACTTCTTCATGTCTTTTGTCGTGCTTTGGACCATATGTTTGGTTTTCCTTGTCCTGATGGTATCCTTGCTACATTACAAAAGATGCCTCAACGAAAAGCTCCCGTACCAAGACTGGCCCCGACTTGTGCAGACCAATTCCCCAAGGGCCTATGGAAAATCCTATCTCTAATGGTGATGTTATGTTCGACCTTTGCTATGCTTCCCAAGGTGATGACTACTGAGACTAGGCAGGGTAATCTTCCTCAGGATCCCACTCCGGCTTCTAGGGTGAGAGATTTCACCCGAATGAATCCTCCGGAGTTGTATGAGCCAAAGGCTGATGAGGATGCTCAAGAGTTCATTGATAAGATCACTAAGGTGTTGACTATTATGAGAGTCACTTCTGAGGAGAAAGCTGAGTTGGCTGCTTATTAGTTGAAAGATGTGGCTCAAGTATGGTATACTCAATGGTTGATAGAGAAGGGTTGTGGCAATTGTGTTAATTGGGAAGAGTTCAAGTTTGCATTTCTGGACACTTTCTTCAAACTTGAGCTTAGGGAAGCCAAGATGACAAAGTTTATCAACCTCAGTCAACGTGGTATGAGCTTTAGGGATTATGCTCTCAAGTTCACAATACTCTCTAAGTATGCTCTTATGCTTGTGGCTGACCCTTATGCAAGAATGCAAAATTTTATTTTTAGGATCTCTAACTTGGTTATGAAAGAATGTTGTATAACTATGCTTATATAGGATATGGGCATCTCTAGGCTCATGGTATATGCTGAATAGACTGAAGAAGTAGAACTCAAGGAGAAGAGGGTGCATGATCCTAAGAGGGCCCGTTATGATGGTGGGTTCTCTAACTCCAAGGGTGGTTGTTATGGTTGCTTCCAACAGGGCCAAGATTCTAATGCTTGAGTTGCTAATGCTAGGGTGCCTCTTCCCAAGGCACTGGTTGGTGGTGGGACACTATTTCCCCGGTGTGACAAATGTTTGAAATATCACTTGGGTGCTTGTTGGAATGAGCTGGGTGCATGCTTTGGGTGTAATGACATGAACCAAAAGGTTGTTGATTGTCCTAAGGCTGCTCAGAAGGTTCAAGGTCAGGTTCCTCAATGTGGTCAAGGCAAGCAAAGAGCTCCCCAAGGTGTTTCCCTAAGAAATAACAGGTTCTATGCTTTACATTTCCGCTACGATGTTGAGGAGGCTTCCTATGTTGTGACTTGTATGTTAAATGTCTTTGATTTTAATTCTTATGCTTTGCTTGAACTGGGTGCAAATTTATATTTTGTGAATCCTCTGTTGGTTGCTAAGTTTTTTTTGAGTGGTTAAATTTTGAGGGAGACTTTTTCGATCTATACTCCCATGGGTGAAATAGTTTTTGCTCATAGAGTTTATCGGGGTTGCCCGATCTCTATCTCTAATAAAGTCTTCCCATATGAACTTGTGGAACTTGAGAAGTTTTTTTTTGATGTGATTCTCGGGATGGATTATTGCATGCTTCATATGACTCGATCGATTGTAGAACCCAAAATTCAAGTTCCAACTTCTGGATAAGCCCACTCTTGAATGGAAGGGCAGTGACTCTACTATTAAAGGTCAATTTATATTCTACCTTAAGGCCCGAAAGATGATCTCGAAAGGGTGTATTTATCTTATCGTGAGAGTCAAAGATGTGGAGTTTGAGTCAGCTACTCTTGAATCAGTCCTAATGGTAAAAGCGTTTTCGGATGTGTTACCCCAAGACTTGCCCAATACTCCTCAAGAAAGGGAAGTAGACTTAGGAATAAATCTTCTCTCGAATACTCAACCTATCTCTATTCCTCCTTATCGTATTGCACCGATTGAGTTAATGGAGTTGATGGATTTGTTTGAGAAAGGATTTATTAGGCAAAGTATATCTCCATGGAGTGGTCCAGTGTTATTTGTAAAAAAAAAAGGGATCTCTTCAGATGTGCATTTATTATAGGCAATTGAATAAGGTAATAATCAAGAACAAGTATCCATTGCCAATAATTGATGACTTGTTTGATCAACTTCAAGGGGCCACCCAATTCTAAAAGATTGAACTCAGTTCCTATTATCATAAGTTAAAGGTTAGGGAGTGATATTCCCAAAATGATTATTTGAAAATTGAACTCAGTTCCTATTATCATAAGTTAAAGGTTAGGGAGTGATATTCCCAAAATGATTATTGCATTTTGAATTTATGGTGATGTTGTTTAGGTTAACTAATACACCGACCGAGTTTATGGATTTATGAATTGGGTGTTCACGCCATTGGTTATCTTTATCGATGATATCCTTATTTATTCCCTAAGTGAACAGGAGCATATGGATCATTTGAGGCTGGTTTTTAGACTTTAAGGGATAAGAAGTTGTATGCTAAGTTTAGCAAATATGAGTTTTGGTTGGGTGAGGTAGCTTTTCTTGCCCATGTGGTGTTCAATGTGGTATTAAGGTTGACCTAAAGAAGATTGAGGCCGTGATAAATTGGCCTAGACCATTGACTCCTTCAGATATTCCAAGTTTGTATGGTCAGATGAGTGTGAGAAGAGTTTCCAGACATTAATAGATCGGCTCACAGTAGCTCTTGTTTTGACTTTTCTAGATGGCTTATATGGGTTTGTGGTGTATTGTGATATTTCACGGATTGGGTTGGTTATGTACTTATTCAATATAGTAAGGTGATAGATCATGCATATAGGCAATTGAAGGTGCATTAGCATAACTACTCGACTCATGATCTTGAGTTAGCGGCGGTAGTGTTTGCCTTGATGATTTGGAGACATTATTTGTATAGGGTGCATGTTGATGTTTTTACCGACAATAAGAGTTTGCAATATGTGTTCACTCAAAGGGATTTTAAATAGAGACAAATGAGATGGTTGGAACTCCTTCAGTACTACAACATGAGGGTACAATATCATCCCGACAAAGGAAATAGTACTCGATGCTCTTAGCAGGCTATCCATGGGATGTGTTTCTTATGTTTATGAAGGGAAGAAAGATTTGGAAAACGATGTTCACCATTTTGCTATATTGGGTGTGAGGTTGGCTGACTCTAATAATGGTGGTACTCATGTTCAGAATGGGGCCAAATCTTTTGTGGTTGTTGATGTAAAGGCTAAGCGAGATCTAGATCCATTATTGGTTGAGTTAAAGAAGTTGGTTGCCCAAAAGAAGATAGAGGTCTTCTGCAAAGGGGGCGATGGTGTGCTTCAGTATCAAGATCGATTATGCGTTATGGATGTGGATGGTCTTAGGAGGGTGATCATGAGTGAAGCCCATAACTCTCATTATTCCTTTCACCCGAGATCTAATAAGATGTATTGACATTTGAAGGAAGTGTATTGGTGGCAGAGTATGAAAAAGGATATAGCCACGTTTGTATCCAAACATCCTAATTGCCAACAAAGGATATAGCCACGTTTGTATCCAAACATCCTAATTGTCAACAAGTGAAGGTAGAGAACCAAAGGCCCGATGGTTTGACTCAAGATATAAAAATTCCAACATTGAAGTGGGAAGATGTGAACATAGATTTTGTGGTTGGTTTGCCTCGAGCCCAAAGGCAATTTGACTTAATTTGGGTTATCGCTGACCGGATGACTAAGTCGGATCATTTCCTACCATCAAGACTACCTTTAATGCCGAGGATAATGCAAGGTTGTACATCGAAGATTTGGTGAGGTTGCATGGTGTGCCTAGATCTATTATATCCGATCGTGGTACCCAATTTACTTCACAAATTTCGGAGGTCGTTTCAAAGAGGACTTGGTACTAAGGTGAAATTGAGTACCACTTTTCACTCTCAAACCGATGGAAAAGTTAAGAGGCACTTCAATCTTTACAGCACATGTTGAGGGCTTGTGAGTTGGACTTCTAAGGTAATTGGGATGATTGTCTTCCACTCATTGTGTTTGCCTATAAGAATAGCTTTAATGCTAGCATTGGTATGACAACATTTGAGCCTTTGTATAGTAGGAGATATAGATCTCTGATGGGGTGGTTTGAAGTGGAAAGATGGCTTTGGTTGGCTAAGATTTTTTGCTAGAGGCTATGGAGAAACTGAAGTTTATTAGTGAGAGGTTGAAGATGGCCGAAAGTTGCCAAAAGTCCTATTAAGATTTTAGAAAGATAGACCTTGAGTATAATGTTGGTGATTGGGTGTATACAGGTCTCACCTATGAAGGGTGTAACACATTTTGAAAAGAAGGGAAAGCTAAGTCCCCGGTAATTAGGTCCTTAGGTGATTTTTGAGCGAATTGGGAATGTGGCTTATAGGTTGGATTTGCCTCCGGATTTGAGTTCTATTCACCTGGTTTTCCATGTTCCATGTTGAGGAAGTTGGTTGGTGATCCTAGTACTATTGTGCCTTTGGGAGGTTTTGAGGTTGAGGAGAATTTTTCTCTGGAGGAAGTTTCGATTGTGATTTTTGATAGGCAAGTGAAGTGGCTTCGTAACAAGGATGTGGCTTCGGTTAAGGTACTTTTGAGAAATCAACATGTGGAGAGTTCTACATGGGAGGTGGAGTTAGACATGATGAATCTATATTCACATCTTTTCCAATCTACTCAAGCCTAAGGTATTAGGTTCTTCCTTCTATGGCATGACATGCATACATGTGCACCAAAATGATTTTATGATGTTTTGAATACATTTTGATATGAGTCTTAATAACCTTAGGATTTTCAAGGGATGTTTTTATGTTTCAAGTTCTAACTCAAGCCTTTCTAGCCTTGTTCTAGCACATTCGAAAATGAATGTTTCCAAGGGGGAGATGATGTAAGAACTCGAACATTGTACGACCTTAATGGAGCTTGAAATATTTGGTTCCAAATGTTTTTGATCTAGGTGACACTTCAAAGAATCCTTCACGGTCCGTGTGAGTCTATACGGATCGTGTGGAGCCTCCTTGATCTGACCCTTGGCCTTGTGTGAGAAGTGTTTGCCTTAATGTGAAAGTTTGAGACTAAGGCATACGACACTTGAACCCCATATGGTACCCTTGGCCTTGAAAATCCAAAATTGTTAGCCAAGTCATGTCACACAAACTGTCTCACGGACCATATGAGGCCCTCCGGTATAGGTGCTGGAGTTTCATGACCCGGACCTAGGGTCTAGGAGTGACATGGCAAATGGGAAATAGGAAGTCCAAAAACAATCCTCATAACATCTACCCACACATCATTGGTTCAGAAGCGTACATGAATTAGTAAACACATAGTTCTAAGGGACGAAAACGTAGGACTCACGTTGCGGGGATATCATAGGGATAGGGATTAAAATGGATTCACATAACACATAACACATAAAGACAAAGGGTGGGTAAGTATGACTCATTCTATAGGGCAATATGGGACTTAGGATCTTCAACATCATAACATAAACTCATAATAAATCCATAATGAACATAACCATTACATAGCCATATACACAATCATAAATCTCCAAATGCAACACTTAGAATATAACATAAAGGAGCCTAAAAGATGTCCGACAATGACTCTAATCACAAGATAGGATAGGGGTCAAGACATGTCCTGTGCCACCCTCAAAGTAGATAAGATGAACCAAAAAAAGCACCATAGGGAGAGGAATGGTGGTTCATCCTTGGAAGATAGGACTCACCACAACAAGTGTCTCAAGATCCAAGCTGCCTGTCGTATGGTGGATGAAGCTAGTCTTCGGTCCCTACATGGTTAGATAATGTAGGCAAAAGTCTATGTTAGTACGTTTGAATGTACTAAGTAAGCGGGCATGCTATGCACATGAACTTACTGAAGCATTCAATATTATATGACTAGGGCACATATATAGAAAGAATCATATAACAAATGAATAGTTTATATCAATATGTCGTTACATAAATGATGCACGAAAGCGAAAATACTTCATATATAATGTTGATGGGACCGTAACCGACGTAAGGCCAACTGTGTTATAACATGGAACTCAACCATCTTTCCCATAACCGATAAAGAGGTGAGCTACTTGCCAAAGATAGAACAAATATCATTCATTATCCACAAAGCGCATAAACATGCCTATGTTACATGTACTTATAGAGAAAGGAATATGGGCCCTTAGGGATAACCCACCCTGCCTCCAATCCCATCGGTTCTAGGTCATCATCCCACTAGAATACATATATACTTATATGTGCTTGTAATAGAGGCATAAGACATTAAAATCGTCTACATGCATACTTAGGCTTGAAGGCCAAATCACATTTCATTTTCATGCATAATTAGGCTAAATAGCCAAAACATATTTCATGTAATACTTTCATGCATAGGGATACATCCTTTGGAGCACCTTCTTAAGAAATTAGTATGGACCCTTGGGGATAGCCCACCCCACCTCAAACCTCAATCGGTTCTCCATAAACATAGTGGTGTAAACACCCATAATTTCTCAAAGAGCCATAATGATAGACATTTATGTGATCATATTCTTGTCATAACCATAGTCTTATCAAAATGATATACGCAAACATAATTCAACTAAACCCACTTCATAAACTTTATAAAATCATAGTCATGTATGCATTTCCCCTGAATGAGATGAGAATAGGATAGGTAATAGAGATTTAAACTTAAATCAACAATACATTATGAAATTCAAGTAAAAGCATAAGTAAAATTCATATTTAAATCTTAATATAGACTACCCATGCTCAAATCAAGCTTTAAAGGGGACATGCACATTCATAACATCAAAACATCAATACAATTCATCATATTAGGGCTTAAATCACTTTAAAATCAACAATAAAGCAGAGCCCATACATCAATTGAATTTAGTGAATAATAATATTGAAAACCCATACTTAAAGTAAGTTAGTATTTAAGGAGATTGAGTGTAAAAGAGTTTGGGACTTCTTGGTTGAAAGAGACCAAGAATCAATCCCACATTCCCTAGCTTATAGAGAAGATTCAAGAAGAAATTTGAAGAAGAAAGAGCCTTCCCTTGTTTCCTAAGCTTAGTTTTTACAAGAGTCCTTTGAGAGAGTTCTTAAGAGTGACTTGAGAGAATTCTAAGTGCAAGAGTGAATTTAAATGAAAGAAATAAAGTATAGGTGATTTAAATGTCTTTAGGTAGCATAGAAAGTCACAAAAGGCCCTTAACAGAAACGCTGTTTACGGAAGCTCCATTAATGAAACGAGTAGAAAAATTGATGTCAAGGCTTCAGGGAAGGGGTATATGGTCTGTGAGGCACTATGCTGATCATATACTTTCCCATGGTCAATGTATACTTTCCCGTGGTCCAACAGTTAGAAAAATTCCACTTGATGAAGGTCCGAAACTGTAATCCCATACTTCAAAAAGTTCAACATAGGCACCCATACAGAAGGTTATCAGACAATACCAAGACACACAATCCGTGTAGTCCTCCATTAAATTTTATTTAGAAAAATCCCTCATGATAAAGTTTAGTGATGATGATCTAATATGTAGAAAAATTTAACTCTGGCACCCTACATAGAAGGGAATCATGGACTGTGAAGTACTATATGATACGCGAGAGGGGCTGTACGACGTGCCTTAGGCTCAAAACTGTGGAGTCTCAAGCCCAAAGCTATCATACGGTCTACCACACAATCCATATAGCCTCACACAGACTGTGTGGAGTCCAAGTGTGGTATGCCTTTGTCCTGAACTCCACATTAAGGCCCCTAGACACCACACAAGGCCAAAGGCCACTACAAGGAGGCTCCACAAGATTCATATAGCACCACACGGACCTTGAAAGCTTCCATGAAGCGTCATCTTGGTCCAAAACGTTTTGGAACCAAATTTCCAAGCTCCATTGATATTTTACAAAGTCCAGGTCTTACGTTATCTCCTCTATGGGAACATTCATCATCACATGTGCAAGAACAAGGCTTGAAAGGCTTGACTTAGAATATGAAACATCCAACACAAGCTATTATGCATATTTCATCACTTGAAAATCATAAATTCATTAAAAGTCATATCAAAACGTATTCAAATCATTCCAAACATTTAAAATCATTTTCATGCACATGTGTGCATGTCATCATGAAACTCAATAGTGGAAGAATTAGGACCACTTGGAAAAGGAAGAACCTAATACCTTAGGCTTGAGGAGATTGGAAAAGATGGAGATATCATTTCATCATGTCCAACTCTGGCTCACATGTACCACTCTCCTGATGTTGATTTCTCCAAAGCACCTTAACCGAAACCATATCTTGTTACGGAGCTGCTTCATTTGCCTATACAAAATCTCCACCGGAACTTCCTCATAAGAAAAGTTCTCTTCAACCTCAACATCTTACAAAGGCACAATAGCACTAGGATCGCTAACCAACTTCCTCAACGTGGACACATGAAAGACCGAGTGAAGAGAAATCAAATCTGGAGGCAAATCCAACCTATAAGATGCATTCTGAATTCACTCAACAATATCATAAGGACTTAGATACCAAGGACTCAACTTGCCATTCTTTCAAAAACACATTACACCCTTAATAGGTGAGACCTTCACATACCGGACCGAATCACCAACATGAAATTCAAGGTCCCTCTTCCTAACATCTGAATAGGACTGTTGGCATCTTTAACATCTCCCTAATCAACTTTACCTTTTCTATATCTTCCCACCAAAAATCTGGGCTAATCAAGGCCATCTCTCCCAACTCAAACCACCCTACCGGAGATCTACACCTCCTACCATACAAAACTTCAACAGGAGCCATACGAATGGTAGCATGAAAGCTATTATTATTATCAAACTCAATGAGTTGGAGATGACCATCCCAATTATGGTTGTATTCCTATACTCGTTCCCTCAACATGTCCTCTAAAGTTTGAATTGTCCTCTCAGCATGTCCATCGATTTGAGGATGAAAGACGGTACCCAACTTCACCTTAGTACCAAGTTCTTTTTGAAACAACCTCCAAAAATTGGAAGTAAATTGGGTGCCACGATCCGATATGATAGACCTAGGGACACCATGCAATCTCACAAACTCTTGGATGTACAACCTTGCATAATCTTTGGCTCTAAAGGTAGCTTTTACCTAGTGGAAATATGCCGACTTAGTCATTCAGTAAACGATAACCCAAATAGAGTCAATTGCCTTTGGGTCAGAGGCAAATCAATCACACAATCAATGTTCACTTTTTCCCACTACCAAGCAGGACTTTCAACATCTTGGGCCATACCACCATGTTGTTTGTGCTCTACCTTCACTTGTTTGCAATTAGGGAATTCAAATACAAACATAGTTATATTCTTTTATATACCATGCCTCCAATACACTTCCCTCAAACCCCAATACATCTTAGTAGATCCCAAGTGAATAGAATAATGGGAGTTATGGGCTTTGCTCATGATCAACCTCCTAGGATCATCCACATCAAGAACACATAACCAATTCTGATACCGAAGTACACTATCTCCCCCTTGGGTGAAAACCTCATTCTTCTTTTTAGCGACCAATTTCTTCAACTCAACCGATGATGGATGTATATCACTCTTAGTTTTAACATCAACAACCAAAGAAGATTCGGCCCCATTTTGAAAATAAATAACACCATCATTATAGTTGGCTAAACTAACACCCAATCTAGACAAACAGTGAACATCCCTTGCAAACTCTCTCTTGCCTTCATCAACATGAGCCACAATTCCCATAGATAGTCTACTAAGAGACTCGGCTATAACATTTGCCTTGCCGGGATAATATTGTACACTCATATCATAGTCCCTAAGGAGTTCCAACCACCTCCTTTGCCTCAAGTTAAGATCCCTTTGAGTGAACACATATTGCAAACTCTTTTGAACAGTGAAAATGTCAACATGCACCCCATACAAAAAGTTTCTCCAAATTTTCAAGGCAAACACCACCATTGCTAACTTAAAATCATGAGTCAGGTAAATATGCTCATGCACCTTCAATTTCCTTGATGCATAAGCTATCACCTTACCATGTTGCATAAGTACAAAACCTAATCTAATGTGAGAAGCATCAAAATATACGACAAACCCATCTAATCCATTCGGTAGATTCAAAATAAGAGCCGATGAAAGCCGATCCTTCAAGTCTGAAAGCTCTCCTCATATTCATCTGATCTAACCATGCAAACATGGCCTTATTTTGAGTCAACTTATTCAATGGAGATGCAATAGATGAAAATAATATTTTACAATAACCAGCCAACCCAAGAAAACTTCAAAATATTCGAAGGAGTTAGTGGTCTAGGAAAATTCTTCACGACCTCAGTCTTTTTCGTGTCAACCTTAATACCATCACCGGACAACACACGGCCAAGAAAAGCTACTTCACCCAACAAAAACTCACATTTACTAAACTTAGCATACAACTTCTTCTCCCTAAAAGTCTCAAGAACCAACCTCAAATGATACATATGCTCCCACTCACTTCAGAAAGAAATAAAGATATCATCGATGAATACAAACATAAAACTATCAAGGAATGGCTTTAATACCCGATTCATATGACCCATAAATGTGGCCGGAGCATTAGTCAACCCAAAAAACATCACCATAAATTCGAAATGCCCATACCTAGACCGCAAAATCATCTTGGGAATGTCACACTCCCAAACCTTCATTTGATGAAAACCGAATTAAGGACAATCTTTGAGAAATTGGTATCCCCTTGAAGTTGATCAAACAAGTCTTCAACCCTCGGCAACAGATACTTATTCTTGATGGTTATGTTATTCAATTTCCTATGATCAATGCACATTCGAAGAGACCTATCTCTCTTTCGTACGAATAACACCGGAACACTCCATGGAGATATACTTGGCCTAATAAATCCCTTTTCCAACAAATCTTTCAACTCAGCCGATGCCATATGACAAGGAGGAATAGCGAAAGGTTGAGTATCCGGGAGAATATCTATGCCAAAGTCTACTTCCCTCTCAGGAGAAATACCAGGCAAGTCTTTAGAAAATACATCTGGAAACGCATCCACCGTCGAAACGAATTCAAGAGTAGGTGACTCAGACTCCACATCCTTAACCCTAAAAATATAATAGATACACCACTTAGAGATCATCTTTTGGGCCTTGAGGTAAGAAATAAACCAACATTTGATAACAGAGTCACTACCATTCTTTTCAAGAACATGCTCATCCAATTTCTGGGCTTTGAAATTTATAGAGGCATAAAGAACATGCAACTAATCAATCCTGAGAATCACATCAAAATCAAACATCTTATGTTCCACAAGATCACACGGAAGACTTAATGCTACACGGAAACAAGGCAACCTGGATAAGCTCTAGGAGCAATAACAGATTGACCCATAGGAGTATAGACTAGAAAAGACACCCTCAAAATTTCAGGACTCAAAAAAAACTTAAAGCCAACAAAGGAGTCACAAAAGATAAATTGTCACCTCTATCAAGCAAAGCATAAGCATCAAAATCAAAGACTTCCAACATATCGGTCATAACATACGGAGATTCCTCCACTACTTGTCGAGCATGCAAATCATAAAACCTGTTGTTTCTGGGGGCAAAACTTGGTGGAGCTCTTGGTTGGGCTTGATTACCTTGAACCATTTGACCCTTCTTCGGTGCTCTTGGGCAATCAAGAAATTTGAGACTGATCTCCCCACAACCATAATAAGCACCCCAATACCACAAGCACTTTTCAGGGTGAATCTTACAACACTTGTCATATCATGGAGGCAATGGTCCACCCTCAACAAGTTTCTTGGGAGGAAGAGTCCTAGAATTAGTAAAATTTGCATTAGAACCTTGGCCCTGTTGGAAGCAACGAAAACTACCATCCTTGCAGCTGGAGAATCTACCATCGTAATGGGTCCTCTTAGGATCATGCACCGTCCGCTCCTTGAGCTTTTCTCCTTTGATCTATTCAGCATATACCATGAGCCTAGAGATGTCCATATCCCAAAGAAGCATAGCCGTATGAAATTCCTTCACAACCAAGTCATAAATACCATAAATGAACTTGTGCATTCTAGCATGAAGGTTAGCCACAACCACAGGAGCATACTTGGAGAGCAATGTGAACAAGAGGGCATAGTCCCTCACACTTATACCACCCTACTTGAGGTTGATAAACTCATTCATCTTGGATTCCCTAAGTTCAAGAAGGAAGAAACAATCAAAAATGCAAACTTAAACTTTTCCCGATTAATAACATTACCATTAACTGTCTCCATAAACCGTTCGGTGCACCACACTTGAGGTACATTTTTTAAATGATATGCAGCAAACTCAGCTTTCTGCTCAATAGTGTGACTCCCATAACACTCAACACCTCAGGGAGCTCATCAATAATCTTATAAGAACCTCATCAGCCTTTGACCCATAAAACTCTAGAGGTTTCATCCGGGAGAAATCTCTCACCTTAGAAGTCAGAGTGGGATCCCGAGGAAGATTATCTTGCCTAGTTTGAGTTGTCACCACCTAGGCAAGCATATTAAAATTTGTACGAAATTCAACATTAGAAATAGACTCTTCCATAGGTCCTTGGGGAACTTGGTCTTCACAGGTTGGGGCCGGTCTAGGTAGGGGAGCTCTTTATGGAGGCATCTTTTATAATGTAGCAAGGTGACCATCAGGATAAGGAACCAAATATATGGTCTATAGAACAACATATGACATGAATAAGTGAGACAATTCCTAAAATGCCATCATAACCTCCCACTCTTAGGCATGGTGCACTTACACCCGTGAATAGGGCTCTAATCGATGCGGCATGTCTCACTTCAAGGTTCACTTAAAAATCTAGTGCTCTGACACCAAGCTTGTCATGACCCGTATCTAGGGTCTAGGAGTGAAATGGAAAATGGAAACCCTAAAGTCCCCAAACAAGCCTCATAGCATCTATCCACACATCATCGGTTCGAAAGCACACATGAATTACAAAACATATAGTTCTAAGGGACAGGAAAGTCGGACTTAAACTATAGGGACATCAATGGGATACGGATTAACATTTATTTACATAAGACACAACACATAAAGACTAAGGGGACTTACTCTACGAGGGCAATACGAGACTTAGGATCTTCCACATCATAACATGAATCCATAACATAAACTCATAATCAATCCATAATTACCATAACCATTACATCACCATATCCATAATCATGAATCTCCAAATACAACACTTACCATATAATGTAAAGGAGTCCACAAGACATCTAACAATATCTCTAATCATAAGATAGTATGGGGCCCAAGGCATATTCTAGGCTCACCCTTAAAGTAGATAAGATAAACCAAAAGAAACATACATAGAGGAATGATGGTTCGTCCTTAGAAGATAGTACTAACCATAACAAGTGTCTCAAGATCCAAGCTAGCCATCGTACGCTAAATGAAGGTAGTCCTCAATCCCTACATGGCCAGATCATGTAGGAAAAAGTATGCATTTGTACATTTAAATGTACTAAGTGCGCGAGCATGCTATGCAAATAAACATACTGAACCTGCATTCAATGTTAGATGATAATGGCACATACAGCATGAGAATCATATGATAAATTAATATTTATATCAATGTCATGAGATGCATGATGCCCAAATGTGAAAATACTTCCTAGATAATGAGGATGGGACCATAACCGACTGAAAACCAAGTGAGTTATAACTTGGAACTCCATCGTCTTCCCCACAATGGATAAAGAGGTGACCTACTTTCTAAAGGTAGATCCATAATCATTCATTATCCACCAAGGGCATAAACTTAGTTATGTTAGGCACATAGTTCAAGAGAAAGGAGTATGGACCCTTGGGGATAGCCCACTCTACCTCCAATCCCGTCGGTGCTAGGTTATCATCCCACTAGAATACATATATACATATACATTCTTGTAAAAGAGGCATAAGACTTTCAAATTGTTTACATGCATACTTGGGTTTAAAGGCCAAATCAAATTTCATATTCATGCATAATTAGGCTAAATAGCCAAAACGTATTTCATAATAGGGATAGCTCATTTGGCGAACCTTCTTTAGAAATTAGTATGGACCCTTGGGGATAGCCCAACCCGCCTTAAACCTCAATCAGTTTTCAATAAACATAGTGGTGTAAACACCCATAATTGCTCGAAGAGCCATAATTATAAACGTTTATGTGATGACATTCTTATCATAATCATAATCTTATCTGTAAGACCCCACCTATGGGGAGTATGAGAGGTTTAAGAAAGTAATACTTGGAAAATTTTAAACTTTGAGATTTTACAAAGAGGTTTACGACCCATAAGATAAAGTACAAACCATAAAGTGGGTTCGTGGACCTTGCAGACTTGGTAAAATATGAGGATCTTTTAACGCTCAATCTAGGACTCATCACATGACCTATAAAGCCTTTTATGAGTTGTAAACCGTATTCTCGAATCAGAGAATGGTCTCTGAGAGTTAATTAGATGAAGCACCATCTATGGCCCGTAAAAGAATCTACAAGTCATAGATCGTGCCATCGAGGGGGAACCAGAGAAAAAAGGGTCTCTAAAGCTCGAAAAAGGGCCATCAGATGAAACCCTATATATGGTTTATAGAATAGTCTATGGCGTAAATGGGTTCTCGAAGACTTGTTTGGCCAGTTTTTAAAAGGAGAAAATTTGACATTTCTTATTTGTTAAATCCTAAGGTACGTTGTTTTACCCCTTAAACGACCCCTTATCAACCTTTCCAAACCCTAATCACCACATTCCTCCTCACTCAAAATATCTCTGAGTCTCAATCTCTCCCTCAAAGCTCTTCAAGGCACTCAAGAAAGAAAGCAAGCTAGGGTTCCAAATTCTATACAGCAAAATTAGTTTATTGTCAATTAAATCATCAAGGTATGTGGGTTTTGATTGTGATTACCTTTTCCTCACAAGCTCAACCATATCTCCTCTAGGTCTCTTTCCAAGTAATAGGTAGTTATAAAGATTTTATGAACTTTTGCATGATATGACTATGAAGAAAACTACGATTATATTATGATGAGCATTATGTTATTTGTTTTTGTATTATATTGCGAAATGATTAGTCATGGAATATATGTGATTTAAGATAAGGGTTTAATGATGCCATAACTATGCTTTGCTATGATAAGGTGGGTAGTTTTGTATGAATTGAAAAAATGATTTTCTCTACTCTCCTTGTATCTAAAGGTTCTATTCTTGCAAGGTTTTGAGCATGAATACATACCCACCATATTGTACTAAATCATGAACCAAGCTTCTTATGTTGACAAAGGCTATGTGGAAAGATATTTGATTTACTAATGATATAAATTGTGAATGACTATTATGTATGCTATGACATATGAGAATGCATGAAAGCTATGAAAAGTTATGAAGCCCTATCTTTGACATGATGAAGTTTTGGATTTGACGAGCTACTCTATGAACTATGAGGATATTACAATGCCTTACATATTGTGATAGTAAGAATAATTTGATTATTCCTTGAGATTGTGGCCTAGCACCGAGAGGATCTTCGTAAATAACCATTGTCCCATTACTATGTTGCCACCATATGTTTCAAAATAGGCTAGTGGATCCATATAGCTTAAGTTACATGATTGACAAAATTGGAAGATGTTCATGTACAACACATGTGAATCATCTACCAAAATCGGTGATGTTCCTGTAATGTTACTAAGATATGAATATCAAAATAATGTTCCCATAACGTAATTTGTGTCATTCTCTAAAATGGGTGATGTTCCTGTAAGATGAGTGTAAGGCACTCTCCGAAATAGGTGATGTTCCTATAAGGGTAGTGTTCGGAGTACCCCGACAAGGTAGGCCACTCTTAATCCGATGTGGAGTGGACATCCGGATTCCAAGTAGTAGCTCTCTTAGTCTTATATGTTGGTCATAGTCCGTTCCCATCTGTTTGAGATATGCTACATGATTGATGATTCATC
The DNA here is from genome assembly GCA_029948455.1 of Solanum rostratum. Taxonomy (NCBI): domain Eukaryota; kingdom Viridiplantae; phylum Streptophyta; class Magnoliopsida; order Solanales; family Solanaceae; genus Solanum; species Solanum rostratum. Next base: position 43,403,790 of record CM057052.1, read on the forward strand.
CTTACATGATTTGGTCATGGTATCAAGCATGCATGACATATGGAGCTTATAGTCATTGACTATGATTATGCATATTGTTCAATATGGTTTCTGTCCTATGTTGAATTTGCACCCCGCATACTTAGTACATTCCAATTACTAACACATACTTTATGCCTGCATGATCCAACCATGCAGGAACTGGAGCCCCTTACCATCCTCCTCCATTACGTGGCTAGACGTTTCGATCAGAGTTTTTCTTGGTGAGTCTTCCACATTCAGGGGAAAAATTCCACTTACTTTCTTGAATTGTTTAGACTAAGTTATTTTTGGATACTACCTTTGAGGGTGAGCTCGGGAGATTTCTAGGCCCCCAACCTATTTGAAATTTAGAGATGTTATTGGACATTATGATGGTTATGTATTATTGAGCTTGACGCCTTATACTTTTGTGTTAAGATAAACATCCCTTAGTCCCTTGGTTCCTCTTTTTTGTTAAATGCTTGTTGATGATGATAAGATGGAAGTCCTAAGCCCCTAATCACCTTGTAGTGCGATCCATACTTACCCGCCCCTTAGAAATTATTTGCTATATGATTTATGCACATCCTCTTCCCTACATTATTCCCATAGGGTGAGTTGAAAGTCCCACGTCCCTTAGATATTATGTGCCATATGCTTTGTTTTTTTTATATGCTTCCACAAACTATGGATGTGGTTACATGCTTATAAGGATTGTTTGGGATGCCACTCTAGTTTTCATTTGCCCAGCCGCATATAAGCCCTAGTCTTAGGTTGTGGCAAGCTTCATATCATAGCACTTGGCTTGTAAATGGTCCTTAAAAATCCAACACACCGCGTCTAGTTAGAGTCTTGCTCATGGATGTGAAGCATGCCATAACTATGAGTGAGAGGCTATGAGGCGTTTTAGGAAATGGTTCACTTCTTCATACTCTACTTCTTGCTAAATTTAACATAAGGTTTCCCACCTCTAATGAGCATCTTTTTTCCTCTTTTAGACTATACTGCCGAGACTCATGGCACAAAGATCTTCTACTCTTGAGGATGAACCAGCCCCTCCAGCCCCACAAGTTCCTCAAGCAGAAGGAAAAAGGGGTCACCCATGTCAAGTACCGGAATGTGGTAACCCTCTTTGCAAGGGGCGTGTCCAATGAAGGGGTTCAAGCTCCTCATGATTCTACACCAGCCTTGAGTGTAAGGGATTTCACAACAATGAATTCCATGGAGTTCCATGGCTTAGAGGTAGAGGAAGACCCCCAAGAATTTATTGATGAAGTGTATAAAGGTTCGGCTATCATGGGGGTAAGTTCGGAGGAGAAATGTAACTAGCAGCCTACCAACTCAAAGGCGTTGGTCAAATATGGGATAATCAATGGAATATGGAGAGAGCGGATGATGAACCTATTCCATGGGAGGAATTCAAAATTTCTTCCCTGGATTGCTTCTTCCCAATTGAGCTAAGAGAAGCAAAGTTGACAGAGTTCGTGAATCACAGGTACAATTCTATGAGTGTGAGAGAGTATTCCCTTAAGTTCAACAATCTCGCTAAGGTTTCTCCTCATTTTGTTGCTGACCCTTAGGCAAGGATGCACAAGTTTGTGTCGGGTGTAACCGACATGATCAATGAAGAGGGCCAAGCTAACATGCTCATTGGGGACGTGGATATATCGTTGCTTTTAACATAAGCGAAAAACCTTTAAACGGGTGAAACTTAGAAAGAGAAGAATGGGGGAGTCCAAGGGAACTTGACTTTATGGTGGGTTCCAAGGTGCTAAAGGTGAGCATCTCCGACAAGGACGCAAATTTCACGGCCAAGGGTACTCCAATGCCCAAGGCCAAAGTTTTGCAGATGACAGGGTTCCCAACCAAATGGATCAATGTGGTAATGGTAGTCAAATTTCACTTAGATGTGGAAAGTGTGGCAAGAACCATGGAGGTAGATGCTACAGGGATGTTGGAAAGTGTGGCAAGAACCATGGAGGTATATGCTACAGGGATATTGGTGCTTGATTCAGGTGTGGCAAAATAGGACACAAGGTTGCAAATTGTAAAATTCCAGGGTAGGAATGGGTGTCCCCAAGGACAAGGTGCTCATGGTGGTCAAAGGGCATAAGTTGGAAAACAAGGAGCTACTCCTCGACACAACTGGTTCCATGCTCTTCAAGGGAGACAAGGAATCGATAAGGTGCCCTATGTTGTTACCGATATATGAAAGATTTGCAATCTTGATGTTTATGCTTTATTGGATCCAGGTGCCACTCATTCTTTCATAACTCTATTTATTACTAATTGGCTTAATATGTGTCTCGAATTGTTATGTGAACCCTTTGAGGTGTCCACCTCCGTGGATGAGAAATTCTTACTAAAAGAGTCTATGAAGATTATCCGATGTCTATATGGTGTCTATATTGCATAGAGGTTTTCCTGGTGATTATGTTGAACTCAATATGGAAGATTTTGACATCATTCTTGGTATGGATTGGATATATGCATATCATGCTACTATTGATTGTAGGATTCATAAGGTTAAATTTAAAATCCCAAATGATCCCATCTTTAAATGGGAAGGTCATCATTCGGTGGTCAAGGGTAGATTCATCTTTTATCTTAAGGCACAAAAGTTGATTTCCAAAGGCTATATCTACTATCTTGTGCGGGTTAGGGATGTTGGGTCTAGGGTCCCTCCTATTGAGTCAGTCCTGGTTGTTAATGAGTTTCTTGATGACTTCCCCCATGAACTTCCTAGTATTCCTCCCGAAAGGGAGATAGATTTTGATATAGATCTTCCCCCCAATACCTAACCAATTTCCATTCGTCCCTATCGAATGGTTGTAAGGGAGTTGAAGGAATTAAAGTAACAATTGAAAGCTTTGTAGGAAAAAGGGTTCATAAGGCCAAGAAAGTCACCTTGGGTGCACAGGTGGTGTTTGTGAGAAAGAAGGATTGTTCGCTGAAAATGTGCATCGACTACCGATGACTCAACAAGGTCACCATAAAGAACAAGTATTTATTTCAAAGGATCGATGAACTATTTGATCAATTTAAAGGGGCTAGTCACTTCTCAAAGATTGACCTTCGGTCAGGTTATCATCAATTAAAGGTAAGTGAGTACGATATTCCCAAAATGGCTTTCCGGACTAGGTATGGGCATTTTGAGCTTGTGGTGATTTCTTTCGACCTAACTAATGCTCCGATGATATTTATTAATCTCATAAATAGGGTCTTCAAACCCTACCTTGATATGTTTGTTGGGGTATTTATTGATGGCATATTGATCTACTAACGGAAAGAGGTGGAGCATGCAAATCATTAAAGGATAGTGTTGCAAACATTGAGCGAAGAAAAGCTCTTTGCTAAGTTCGACAAATGTATGTTTCGGTTAAAGGAAGTTGCATTCTTTTGTCACATGGTGTCGGGTTATGGGATTAAGGTAGATTGGAAAAAGACAGAGGTAATATGAAGTTGGGTTAAACCCTTGACTCCGACGAATATTAGGAGCTTCTTGGGTTTGGGTGGTTACTACTAAAGGTTAGTGAATGGTTTCTCCATAATTTCTTCCCCTTTGAAGAAATTGACCCAAAAGAAGGCAAAGTTTGTATGGACTGATGAATATGAAGGAAGTTTCCAATCCTTGAAGGACAAGTTTAAGCCCGCTCCTATTTTGGCTCTATCGGAAGGGTTAGAGGGATTCATAGTGTATTGTGATACTTCAAGAATTGTATTGGGGTGTGTGCTAATGCAAAATGACAAACTCATCGCCTATGCTTCTAAGAACCTAAAATTTCATGAGCGTGATTATCCCACTAATGATTTGAACTAGCAGACGTGGTATTCACCTTGAAAATATTGCGTCACTATTTGTATGGGGTTGATGTGGACATTTTCACCAACCATAAGAGCCTCCAATGTGTGTTCACCTAAAGAGACTTGATCCTGAGGCAAAGAAGGTGGCTAGAGTTCCTAAAGGATTATGAGATAAGTGTGCATTAACATCCAGGCAAGGCTAATGTTGTGGCCGATGCCTTAAGTCAGGTATCCAAGGATAGTGTGGTGTATCTTGAGGATAGAAAAAAGAATTAACGAGGGAGGTCCATCGATTGGCTAGGTTGGGAGTTCGATTGAATAAAGATGAAAATGGAGGTTTGGTAGTTATTGATGGTTCCAGATCTTCTATTTTCGAAGAGGTCAAGTCAACGAAAGATCTTGCCACCGCCTTGGTGGAGTGGAAGTCATTGGTAAGATATGGCAAAGTGAAGGCTTTCTCCCAAGGGGGAGATGGTGTTCTTTGGTACTAAGTTAGGTTATGTGTTCTCAATGTTGATGACTTGAGAGAGAGTTGATTTTGAGAGAATCCCATAATTCCTCTTACTCTATTTATCCCGGTTCTACCTAAATGTATAAAGACTTTAGGGAAATGTATTAATAGAGTGGTATGAAGAGAGATATTGCCAAATTTGTAGTCATACACCATAATTGCCAACAAGTCCAGGCCGAGCATCAAATGCCGGGTGGTTTTACCCAATACATAGAGATTCCTACTGGGAAGTGGGAAGAGATCAATAAGGAATTTGTAGTTGGCTTGCAAAAGACTAGAAGGCATTTTGATTCCATTTGGATTATTGTTGATAAAATGATGAAGCCAGCTCACTTCCTACCAGTTAAGGCAACCTATAATGCCAAATATTATTCCAAGTTATACATTCCTGACTTAGTGAGATTGCATGGAATTCCATTGGCTATTATTTAGGACTGCAGTGCTCAACTCATATCGCATTTTTGGAGGTCCTTCAAAAAGGGACTTAGTACTAAAGTAAAGCTTTACATGACCTTTCACCCACAAACGGATGTCCAACCTGAGATAACAATACAAACTCTTGAGGATATGTTTAGGGCTTGCGTCTTGGAGTTTAAGAGTAATTGGGATGAACATCTCCCGCTCATCGAGTTTTCTTACAGTAATAGCTACCATTCTAGTATTGGGATGGCCCCTTTTGAATCACTTTAACGGAGGCATTGTAGATCCCCAGTTAGTTGGTTTGAAGTAGGAGAAATGGCCTTGTTGGGTCCCAATTTAGTCGTGAGAGCTTTGGAGAAGGAGAGGGTGATAAGGGAGTTGAAGGAGGCTCAAAGCCAGAAAAAGTATTATGCCATCACTGGAAGGAGAGACCTTGAGTTTGAAGTTCAAGATTGGGTGCATTTAAGGGTTTCATCGATAAAGGGTGTGGTTCACTTTAGAAAGAAGGAAAAATTAAGCCCTAGGTACAAAACGTCTTACCGGAAATCAAGGCATGTTGGTAAAGTTGTGTATGAGTCAGAGTTGCCCATGGAAAGGAATATGGTCCATTCGATTTTTCATGTCTCCATGTTGTGAAAGTGTATTAGAAACCCTAGTTCTACTGTGCGCATAAAAATTGTGAATGTCTAGAAAAATTAACTTATAAGGAGGTCGCGGTGGAGATATTGGATAGGCAAGTTAAGTGATTGAGAAGTAAGGAAATACCCTCTGTCAAAGACCTTTGAACGAACCAACATGTAGAAAGTTCCACATGGGAAGCTGATATGAAGAAATAATATCTTTATCTCTTCCATTCTGAGCAAGCTTGAGGTAATACAATTTTTCTATCTTAGAATCCCCTTCCTTAGCATACCATTCCCATGTCATTTATGCATGTTTATGTGATTTTGAGGTTTGCATTATAAGTACTATTTTTAACATGGTTTAAAGATTTTAAATGTTGCACGTATGGTATTTTGTGTGCGGTTCATTGGCATGTGCTGCATAAATCCATTCCTTAGAGCTTGCCTTTACACATTAGGGGATGAATGTCCCCAAGGGGGGATATTGTAAGACCCCACCTAATGGGAGTAGAAAAGGTTCAGGAAGTTAGCCTTGGAAAATTCAAAACTGTGAGATTTTATGAAAGGTTTTACGACCCGTAAGATGAAGCATAACTCGTAAAGTTGGTTCGTGGAACCTGGAAGACTTGGTGAAATTTGAGGACCTTTTGATGTTCAATCTAAGACTCATCAGACGACCCATAAAGCCCTCTTTGAGTCATAGATTGTATCTTAGAATGAGAATTAGAGAAGGGGTCTCTGAGGGTCTATCTGATGAAACACCATCTATGGCCTGTAAAAAGATCTACGAGTCATAAATTGTGCCGTAGAGGGAGGACCAAAGAATATGGGGTCTCTGATGTTTGGAAAAGGGAAATCAGATGAAACCCTATCTATGGTTGGTAGAATGGTCCACGACACGTAAATGGAGCCTCATAGACTTGTCCGGTCAGTTTTTAAAAGGGACAAATTTGAATTTTCTTATTTTTTAAATCCTAAGCTACGCCATTTTATCCCTCAAATGACCCCTTATGATCCCTTTTCCACCAGAATTCACCCATATTCCTCCACACTCAAAATATCTCTAAGTCTCACACTCTCTCTCAAAGCTATTCAAGGCACTCAAGCAAGAAAGCAAGCTAGGGTTTCAAATCCCTAACACCAAAATAAGATTTTTGTCTATTGAATCATCAAGGCATATGGGTTTTGATTATGATGACCTTCCCCTCACTAGCTCAACCATTTGTCCTCCAAGTCTCTTTCCAAGTTATGGGTATTTATAAAGATTTTACGAACTTTTGCATGATATGACCATGAAGAAAACTATGATGATATTATGATGAGCATTATGTTATTTATTTTTGTATAATATTATGAAATGACAATTCATGGAAAATATGTGACTTAAGATGAGGGTTTAATGATGCCTTAACTATGTTTTTCTATGATAAGGCGGGTTATTTTGCATGAATTGAAAAAAAAGATTTTTCTTCTACCCTCCTCATATCTAAATGTATTGTTCCTGCATGGTTTTGAGCATGAATGCATACCCATGATATTTTACTAAGTCATGAACCAAGCTTCTTATGTTGAGAAAGGCTTTTTGGAAAGATATGTGATTTACTAATGATAAAAATTGTTAAGGGCTATTATGTATGCTATGTCTTATGAGGATGTATGAAAGCTACAAAAAGTTATGAAGCCCTATATTTTATATGATAAAGCTTTGGATATAATGAGCTACTCTATGAACTCTGAGGATATTACAATGCCTTGTATATTATGATAATAAAAATAATTTGAGTATTCCTTGGGATTGTAACCAAGCACCGAACGGATCTTGGTAAATAACTGTTGTCCCACAACTATGTTACAATTATAGGTTTGAAAATAGGCTAATGGATCCACAAAGCTTAAGTTACATGATTGACCAATATGGGAGATGTTCTTGTATGACACATGTGAATCATCTATAGAAATGGGTGATGCTGCTGTAACGTTAATAAGATGTGAATACCAAAATGGGTAATATTCCCGTAAGGTAATTATCAGTTATTCTTTAAAATGGATGATGTTCCCATAAGATGAGTGTGAGGCATTCTCTGAAATGGGTAATGTTCCTATAAGGTGAGTGTTCGGCCTACCCTGGCAAGGTAGGTCACTCCTAATCCGATATAGAGTGAACATCGAGACTCCAACTAGTAGCTGTCTTGGTCTTATATGTCGGTTACGGTCTCTTCCTATCTATGTTTTATATGCTACATGATTTGATGATTCACTCTCACATTATTTTACTATGTCATCGAGCATGCATGACATATTGAGCTTACATTTATTGACTATAATTATGAATGTTGTTAAATATGGTTTATTTCCCTTGTTGCATTTTCAACCAGCATACTTAGTACATTCCAAGTACTAACGCATACTTTTTGCCTACATAATCTAACCATGCAGGAACCGGAGCCCCTTACCATCCTCTTCCATGCGGCTAGACATTCCGATCAGAGTTTTGCTTATTGGGTCGTCCATCTTCGAGGAAAAAATTCCACTTACCTTCTTTCCTTGTTTAGTTATAGTAATTTTTGGATACTATCTTTGAGAGTGAGCCCATGAGATGTCTTGGCCTCCAACCTATTCGATATTTAGAGATGTTGTTGGATATTGTGATGGTTATGTATTATTGAACTTGACTCCTCACACTATTGTGTTATGATAAACATCCCTTAGTCTCTTTCTTTTTTTGTGTCAAATGCTTGTTGATGATGATTAGATGGAAGTCCTAAGCCCCTTATCACCCCGAAGCATGAGCCATACTTACCCGCCCCTTAGAAATTATTTGTTATGTGATTCATGCACATCCTCTTCCCTACATTATCCCAATAGCGTGAGTCCATAGTCCCGCTTCCCTTAGATATTATGGGCTATGTGCTTCGTTGTTTTATTTATATGCTTCCAAAAACCAAGGATGTGCGTACATGCTTATGAGGCTTGTTTGGGACCCCAGTCGGGTTTCAATTCGGCGTGTCGCATCTATGCTCTAGCTTGGGTCTTGACATTATCAAAATCATATGCGTAAATATAATCGGGCTTAACCCACTTCATAATCTTCAAAAACCATAGTCATGTATGCATATTTCATGAATGAGATCAGAATAGCATGGGTAATAGAGATTCAAACTTAAATCAACAAAACATTATGAAATTCAAGTAAAAGCATAAGTAAAATTAATATTTAAATCATAATGTAGACTACCCATGCTCAAATCAAGCTTTAAAACGCACATGCACATTCATAACTTCGTAACTTCAATGTAATTCATCATATTATGGCTTAATCAGTTTAAAATCAACAGTAAAACATAGCCCATACATTAATTGAATTTAATAAACCATAATATTGAAAATCTATACTTAAAGTAAGCTACAATTTTATTAAATTAAGTGTAAAAGAGTTTGAGTCTTCTTGGTTTAAAGAGACCAAGAATCAATCCCACATACCTTAGCTAATAAAGAAGATTAAAGAAGAAATTTGAAGAAGAAAGAGCCTTCCCTTGATTCCCAAGCTTAGTTTTGACAAGAGTCCTTTGAGAAAGTTCTTAAGAGTAACTTGAGAGAATTCTAAGAGTAAGAGTGAATTTGAATAAAAGAAATAAAGTACAGGTCATTTGAATATCTTTAGAGAGCATAGAACTCACAAAAGACTCTTAAAATAAACCATAATTATGGGAAAACCATTAATGAAACGAGTAAAAATATTGATGTCAAGGTCTTACAAGGCAAAATACAGTCAGTGAGGCACTACACAGACCGTATACTTGCCCATGATCTAACACATAGAAAAATTCCACTTGACGAAGGTCCAAAAAAGTAAACCCATACTTAGAAAACTTCAACATAGGCACCCATACAAAAGGGTTATATAGACTGTACAAAGCCACATATTCCGTCTCCTCCGTACCACTTTACTTAAAAACATTTCCACGAGAAAGTTCTGAGACGATGGTCCAATACTTAGAAAACTTTCACTCCAACATCTAAATGGAAGGGCTTCACGGACAATGAAGCATTATATGGTCCGTAAGAGGGGCTGTATCACTTGCCTTAGGCTCAAAACTATGGAGACTCAAGCCCGAGGCTACCATACGGTCCATCAGATGGTCTATATGGCCTCACATGGACCGTGTAGAGTCCAAGTGTAGTACGCCTTTGTCCTAAACTCCACATTAAGGCCGTCACACCCTACAAAAGGCCAAGGGCCATATCAAAGAGGCTCCACACGATCTGTATAGAACCACACAGACTATGAAGGCTTCCATAAAACATCAACTTGGTCCAAAATATTCTAGAATCAAGTTTCTAAGCTCCATTGAGGTAGTACAAAGTCCGGTCCTCACATGGAATGAAACTTTTCTATGTATTGGATCATTATCTCGGAACATTGCTGCGAATAAATTTTCTATGTGAAGTGGTACGGAGGAGGCATATGGTCCGTAGGTCTTGGTACAGACCATGAAGCCGTTCGTATGAATGTCTATGTTTTATTTTTCCAAGTATTGAATTACCATCTCGAACCTTCATTCAGAAGAATTTTTCTAAGTATCAGATCATGGACAATGTATATGGTCCATAGACTCTAACAAAGAACGTATACCCCTCCCTGAGATTCCTGACATCAATCTTTCCACTTATTTTATTAATGGCATTTTCATAATTATGGTTTGTCCTAAGGGTCTTTTATGATGTTTTATGCTACCCAATGACATTAAAATGACCTATCCTTTCTTTATGTTATTCAAATTAACTCCTATACTTAGAATTATATTGAACTCTCTCTTAAGAACTCTCTCAAAGGACTCTTGTGAAGAATATCATCGAAATGAAGTGAAGACCCTTTTCTTCATCAAATTTCTTCTTGAATATTCTCTATCAGATAAGGTATGTGGGATTGATTCTTTGTCCCTTTCAACCAAGAAGATCCAAACTCCTTTCACTTTAATTTCATGAAATTTTGCTTACTTTAATTATGGGTTTTGAATATTATTGTTTATTAAATTCAATTGAAGTATGGTCTACGGTTTATTTTTTATTTTAAGTTAATTGAAGTCATACTATGTTGGATTACATGATTATATTGAAGATTTGAATGTGCATTGTCTCTTTAAAGTTTGATCTAAGCTTGGATAATCTAAATTGTGATCTGAATAGGTATTTTACTTTTGGATTTACTTGAATTTAATATTATATAATTTATATTAGATCGAATTTATATTATCCATGCTAATCTAACCTGATTCATGGAATATGCGTTGATGAGGGTTGAATTTTACAAAAATTATGAAGTGGGTTAAGCCCAATTATGTTTATGTATATAATTTTGATATGATTTTGGTTATGACAATAATGTGACGACATAAAGGTCTATGATATGGCCCTTTGAGTATTTTGGTTGTTTACACCATACCGTACGTGTGAATGAGCTAATCTTATGCACGAGCAGAACGATAATGAACTATGATTTGGCTTTTGAGCTCAAGTATGAATGCTAATGAAATGTGTTTCTCATTTGAGCCAAGTATGTATTGAAATGAATTGAAATGACCTGTACATTGTTTTGAAAGTATGTATATATATAAGTATTCTCATGTGATATTTGACTTATTACTGATGGATTGGGGGCTCAGGGTTATCCCCAAGGGTCCTCTCTCTTTTCTTGAACTATGTGCAAGCATAGGTGTATAGTAGCCATTACCAAAATGAGTAGGTTGTAAGGAATGATTACATATTAATATGAAAAGATATGATATTGAATTGGAAATCCATATGAAATGATTGGATTGTAAGGAAGGTGTCCATCCACAAAAATGACGAGGTCATAAGGTGTGATGTAGATTACCCTTAGCAAGTAATATTCTCCTACCCATGGGATGTCTTCATCAAACTAATTCATGTAATAGCTCACATGAATTTGATTTGTCGGTTATAGTTTATTCCCACTACATATGAGCATTATGGCATCTCATGCATCATGATATTCATGGCATATTGTTATACTACTTCTCTTGATATATGTAACTCTTTCTATATTATGTGTAGTTGCCATATAACACTGAATGAAGGTTTGATAAGTCATATGCATTGCCTACCTGCTTACTTAGTACATTCAAACGTATTAACAGATACTTTTGCCTAAATGATCTAAACATGTATGGAACGAGAACTACCTTCATCCTCCATATGACTACTAGCTTGGATCTTGAGATACTTGTTGAGGTGAGTCCTATCTTCCAAGGATCAACCATCATTCCTCTACCAATGGTGCTTTTGGTTATGTTATTTACTTTGAGGGTGAGCCCGGGGCATGTCTTTGTCCCTATTATATCGTATGATTAGAGGCATTATGTGACATCTTATAAACTCTTTACACTTATGTGCTATGTGTTGTATTCGAGATTATGTTTATGGATATGAGAATCGATTTGATATCGTTATGTGGATTGGCTATGAGTGTTATGATGTGCTTTGATGCTATGAAATGAAAGATCCTAAGTACTAAACTACCCCTATAGAGTTAGTCATACTTACCTACCCCTTAATCTTAACGTGGTACATGTTATGTGGATCCATGTTATCCCTTTTCCTATGACATCCCAATAGCGCGAGTCCTACTTTCTCATCCCTTAGAATTATGTGTTTACTATTCATATATGCTTCTGAACTGATGAAGTGAATATGGATACTATAAGGCTTGTTTAGGGACTCTTGGGTTCCCATTTACCATGTCACTCATATACCTTAGGTCTGCATTGTGATAGAACATGACCTTATCTCACTATGATTTGCCTCAGGTGATGTGAATCGAAGCACCAAATTCCTATCCTAAACATGTTATTTCTTATATACATGCTTATCAATTAATGAGGAAGGGGTGTTCGACATACTTGGCTCATGTTTGGGTTATTTCTTAGGAATCCCCATCGCCGGAGACTACCAGGGTTGCTAGGGAGTTTATGGACGTTTTTCCAACTAATTTCTTGGTGTTCCTCTAGATCATGATATTGACTTTACTATTGATATGGATCCGGGCACTAAGCCCATATCTCTAGCTCCTTATCGGATAGACCCGACTGAATTGAAATAGTTAAAGGAACAATTGGAAGATTTGTTGAAGAAATTCTTTATACGTCTGAGTGTGTCACATTGTGGTACTCCTATATTACTCATGAGAAGAAATATGGCACTATTGGTGTGTGCATTGACTATCTTTAGCTTAACAAAGTGACCATCAAGAACAACTATCCCTTGCCTCCAATTGAGGATCTTTTTAACCCGTTGCAAGGTGTCTTGGTATTCTCCAAGATTGACTCAAGGTCCAGTTATTATTAGTTGAGAGTTTGAGAGTCCGACATATCGAAGACAACTTTTAGTTCCTATTATTGGGATAAAGAGTTCATGGTTATGTCATTCAGGTAGACTAATGCCCCAACTACTTTTACGGAGTTGATGAACCAAGTGTTCAAGTCCTGTTTAGACATCTTTGTGATTGTGTTCATAGATGATATCTTGGTTTACTCAAAGAGTGAGGCAGATCATGTGCAGCACTTGAGACTTGTACTTTAGAGATTAAGGGGAGAGAATTTGTATGTTAATTTCTCGAAGTGTGAGTTTTGGCTTGAGTATGTTGCATTTTCTTTCCATGTTCTATCAAAAGAGGGTATTATGATCGATCCTACTAAGGTAGCAACTGTTCATGAGTGGGGTAGGCCTACTTCTCTGATTTAGATTCGGATTTTCCTAGGTTTGGTACAGTATTATTGGCATTTTGTTCATGGTTTCTCATCTATAGTAGCCCCGTTGACTAGATTGACTCAGAAGGCTGTGGCATTTCAGTGGTCGGATGATTATTAGGCGAGCTCCCAAAAACTTAAATTTTTTTCACTTCAGCACCCATTTTTGCTTTACCCGAGGAGGTAGTTCTATTTGTAGTATATTGTAAGGCTTCAGGTATGGGCTTGGGTGGTGTATTAATGTAAAAGTGAAAGGCGATAGCCTATGCTTCTAGACAGCCAAAAGGTTCATGAGAAGAACTACTCTACCCATGACTTGGAGTTAGTTGTGGTTGTGTTTTTGTTGATATTGTGGTGACATTATTATTATGGGGTGCATCGTTAGATCTTTATCGATCACTAGAGTCTCAAATACAACTCTTCTCGACCTAGTTGAACATGAGATAGCGTAGGTGGTTGGATTTGCTTAAATGCTATGATATCTCTATTCTATTTCACCTAGGGAAGGCCAATATAGTAGCAGATACTTTGAGCTGAAAGACTACTAGTATGGAGAGTTTGACATTCTTGATGGCTGAGGAGAGTCCCTTAGCGCCAGAGGTTCAATAACTTTCTACGCAGATGGTCCCTTTGAACATTTCTCCTCCTCCAACTATTTTGTCCATTGTTGAGGCTAGATCTTCTTTGTTTTATTAGATATGTGCCCACTAATTTGAGGACCCCATATTATGTATGATTCATGACAAAGTGTTGAGAGGTGAGGCCAAAGTGCCTACTATCGGTTCTGATGGTGTTTTAAGGGTTAATGGTAGAGTTTATGTGCCTAAAGTTGGGAATAGGGTGTGATGGACACTAGAGGTGGCCCATTGTACTAGATATTCTAATCATCTGGGTGTGGCTAAGATGTATTATTATCTTAAACAACATTATTGGTTGTTTGGCAAGAGGAGAGACATAGTTGTGTTCATCGCGAAGTATTTGAATTGTCAACAGGTAAAGTATGGACATCAAAAGCCCAGTGGATCAAAGAAAAGGATACCCATTCTTGAGTTAAAGTGGGTGACAATGACTATGGATTTTGTTATAGGTTTGGCGATGGCCTTGGGCAAGTTTCATTATGTTTTGGTAGTCGTTGATCAATTGACCAAGTTGTCATATTTCCTACCGGTAAGGACTAGCTATAGTGCGGAGGAGCTAGCTAGGTTGTATATCCAGGATATTGTTAGATTGTATAGTGTACCATTGTCTACAATGTTAGACAGAGGGTATGTATTTACTTCTCACTTCTGGTGGGCTTTACAGTATGTTTTGGCTACTAGATGGGATTTGAGTTAAGCTTTTTACCCTCAGACTAATGGTCAGTCAGAGCGCACCATTTAGGTATTAGAGGATATGCTTAGGACCTATGTTATTGATTTTGGGGCTCGATAGGACTATCACTTAACATTTGGCAGAGTTTGCATATAACAACAGTTATATTCCAGCATTTAGATGGTATCATTTGGGGCCTTGTATGGTCGGAGGTGTAGATAACCCATTGGATGGTTTGATTCAGGTTCCGCTGAGGTGTTGAGTGCTAATTTACATTAGGATGTCGTGGATCGGGTATGACTAATTCAGAGTAGACTGTTGACTGCCTAGGGTTGCGAGAAGAGTTATTCTACTAAGAGGGTTAAGCCTCATGAGTTTTCTATTAGTGACAGTGTTTTGCTGAAACTTTTATTGGCCTATTTGAGATTTTGAGGAGAGTTGGTGACGTTGCCTGTGTGCTGGCTTTACCACTAAATTATTCTCTGTACATCCTATTTTTCATGTTTTTATTCTCCACCGATACATTCAAGATGGATCCCATATGATTTCTTATGATTCTGTGTAGTCAGGTCCAAATTTGTCTTTTGAAGTGAACCTATAGCTATATTAGACAGGGAGGTCCAGAGGTTGAGATCCAAAGATATACCTTCAGTGAAGGTTCAATGGAGACATCGTTTTGTTGATGAGTCTACTTGAGAGTTGGGGTCTGACAAGTGGGTCAAATATCCCAACCTTTATTAGGCTTCAGGTACTCCTTTTATCCTTATGTTCGTGGGTGAACATTCTTTTTAGTTGTGAATCATGTAATGACCTGGTTGGTTATTTTTGGCATCCTCTGTGAAAAATTATAATTTTATCTTTTCGTAAGTTGCCTTAGGAATATTTTGAACTTAATGGCTGGAATTGGAATCCCGAGATTTAAGTGTTGCAAATATGAATTTTTGCATTTTTGGAGGCTTAAGTTATAGAAAAAGTGAAAATTTTATATTATTCTGAGTTTCAGAGGTTGGATCGAGGATCCGTCGATTCCATTAACTCTGGAATGTTGTAAATGAACTATGAGAAGTTACATAACTGAATTTGGAGTTAAAATGAGTTTTTTAAGCCTAATGTTCTGATTTTAATCATTTTCAAAACCAAAGTTTGACATTCGGAGTTTGCAAGCTTGGATAGGAATTCTGAAAGATCCACTAGTTTTAGACGGTGAACTTAACGCTAGAAATGATTTCGAAATAATTTTTGGAGTTGTCAAGGGTAGTTTTGGTATTTTGAGTTTTAAACAAGTTTTATCGACTTGCATTGATAGATGTGGAGAAGGGCCCATGAAACTGAATTATGATGATTCTGTTGAGTCCAGATCACCATTTCTAGTATGGAAACATATTTGGTTTGTGAAATTCTGAGTTCGAATATGTTTTAGGGATCCATTCCTACTAGGGAAATTGGACTTAGCATTGCTAGTTTGTTGATATCTGGTATAGGTGGATTTTCTTCTCCGCCTTACATGCGTCTGCGTTCGCAGAGTTGTGGGTCTACTGAGCTCTGCATTCGTTGGTTTCCTATGTTCACGAAGTTGTGGCCTATTGGTCTCTGCATTCATGGTATGGCCTTCGCGATTGTGCAGTTGTTTTTATACCAGGACAATTTTAAACTCGTAAAACACAATTTTTAATCCATTTTTAACTTCTAAACTTTTTGGGGTAATTTTAAAGAAAGGATTTTGAACATTTTTGTTGGGTATGTGATTATAACACTAAACAAATCATTTTCTATGAGTTTTATGTTGATTTTATCTGTGATTTCATGAATTAAAACACAAAAAATAGAGGACTTTGGACTATGTTTACAAAACTTTAACTATTGATTTCTCATTCAACTTAAGCTTGATTTCAATGAAATTTTCACGCATGAACTCAATTTTTTTGTGTAGAACTCGATTTTGAAATTAATTTCCAGATTTGAGACTTTAAAATTTTAGCCCTAATTTTGACCATTTTGACTCTAAGCCTAAATTATGCGTGTATGAGTATCAAAATGCTTCCCTTGATGAGTAGTATCTAATGTTGATAGTGGTTGATCGAATTGATGCATCAAACTAAGTACTCGAGTTAAGGGAAAGCTTGTCTAAGTGCGGTTTCTGCAACGAGGTAGGTTCGACTAACCTTATGGAATTGAATTTGGGTTATTGATCTTGTTCGTGCGGTAATTGTGAAATTATGATGGATAAATGTGTCATTTAGTTGATGTATTAAAATGATAATGGAAAAGAGATTTCAGTTGAGCCAAATTGTTGCAAAATTTTGATCCTATTGATGATCTGAGATGAATTACGATGAAATGATGAGGACTTGATATAGAATGTGACTAAATGAGACTTGTGAGACTAATTAAAATGAGTAAGGTCTTGTATTATTGATATACTTGCATTGTTTGGATGAGTTAGGTCCTGTTTCATTGTTATATTTGTATATATTGGACGAGTTAGGCCTGGTATCATTGTCATACATTAATATTTGGGGCAAGTTAGGTCCAATAATATTGATATTCTTGCATACTTGGGACAAGTAATTTCCGATATTATTGACACTCTTGAGGATTGATATAGGTATGATGATCTAATATATGATGACTGTGTGTGTATTAGTCGTATCACTTGATATTACTCCATGAGTACATATTATTATTATGAGTTTCATGTATTGGTATTCCTGTTGTAATGTTATTTCGTTTTTACTTGTGCATTTGTCTTTCTCTTTATATTTGCATTGTGTGTGCATATTCCATCCCTTGACCTGGGTAGGAGACAAGAGCATTATGATTCATATTGATACCACTCCCTTGACCCAGGTAGGAGGAAAGGTGAGATTCATACTTCATATACCTTGGCCACAGGCAGGTGGCTAGGACTTGGCATTATATTATTACTTGACCATGGGCCGGTTGCAAGATTGTGACATTCTGATATTACTTGACCATGGGCAAGTGGAAAGGTTATGACGTTCTAATATTACTTGACCACGGGCAGGTGTCAAGGTTGTGGCATTCTTATATTATTTGACCACGGGCAGCTGGCAAGGTTGTGACACCCTTAGTATTTTGATTTATGAATTGCATTAAATTTCACATTATGGTTATATGGAATCATGGAATCTTAATGATATTTTAGCTCATTATTGTTGTATATATATGTATATATTTATCTTGTGCTAATCTTTTTGGATGCAGGGATAGGGTTCTTCTTTATTACATGTTTGCTTCAATTTCTCTTACCTAGTCGGTTGAACCTAAAAGCTACATTTTGGTATACTCACCCATACCTGCTTTATCTATGTAGATTAAGCACAGAGACTCACATAGGATAGCTAATACACTATTTTGGACTTTGTTGCATCCATCCTGATCTTACTAGTGAGGCTCAGACATCGAGTCGCCATGGATCCTTGCGATTTCCTTACTTTCTTTTAAGACTTGTGTCGGATTATATGAGACAACATTGTATTTTCTTTTGAGACAATTGTATTTATCCTTCACTACTGTTTTAGATGCTCCCTGCACTCATGACTCCAGGTTTTGGGAGATTTTTATGTCTTATCAATTTGTTTCTGCTTCATTCATCTTTCTTTAGTTGCGATCTCTTTTGGATCATGAAAGGATCACCCAAATACGGGATGAAATAAAATGAAATACTCTCAATGTTGAATGACTAAAAAAGTCATGAAAGGTTTTCCTCAAGTCATAAGGACTCACTAATCAATAAGTCTTCAAAGCGACTTAGACTTAGCATGGATAGTGTAAGATGTAGACTGAATGTCTAAGTATGTATAAATGTATTAAACATGTGAGCAATCCAGTGCATGACATAAAAATGATGTTACAATGATTAATATTAGACCACATGATAAGTCAATTATTTGAATAAAAATAGTAGGTCATGACCAAGGCCAACGTCTTTTCAATAATAATACAATCATATAAAAACATTCACAATGCATGGATGATCATCAGTCATAGAAATATTTGTAAAAGCTTTTAAATTTCATATGTCATAGTGAAAATCATATAGAGAGTCATAAAGCATGGTAAGTGTGATAAAGCTTAGTGAGCGAGATCATAATCGTCATAAACCATGTAAGTTAAGCCATGGAGTCTCGATGTTAATCCTATACCGGAAGATAGGGAAGTCTTTTTTGCATGGTAGATTTTGTAATGCCCAAGTGGATCCACTATTAGTTTGTGCGAACCTGATACTCACCCCAAACTCTTAGACTCGGGTACATACCTCCAAGCTTTAATTTTGGGAACTCACCTCTTAAAATTTGGGTAGTCGCTTCTAATTCCTTTGGTGGCACATAGTTTTGGGACATGAGTATTCACTTCTAGTCCAACTAGATTCTAGGTAGTATTTTCACAACAATATGAAAAATCATATTTCACAATGTCGTAGTCATGTGGGAGGGAAATTGTCCAATCACCAACCCTTTTTTTTTTTTATCATAGATTCATATTCTTAGGATGATAACTTAGTAATTGATTAGGTGAGAGATCCTCCACCATAAAATCATAATCAAAGGTCATAATTTAGGTATGAGATTTTCACCATCTTTTATTCATAAGCATGGGTCGTAAATTAGGTGAGAGATACTTCAGTATCATTCATTCATATTTTCATTCATTCATCATTGAAGGGACTTCATAAAAATAATTAAATATCTTTTATAAGCCGTAAAAAGAAGTTCTTATCATCCATGATCAAGATTCATTAAAAACATGGGTAAATTATGTGGGTTAAATGCCAAAACAAATTTAAAATGTATAATTCATTAAGATTATGCATAATCATGAAGAACTATATTAATTTGAATCATAGACAAAGGAATCTGCAATGTACATTCATGAAACCTTATATCTTATAGAGAATTTACACAAAGATCATCAAAATTATGAAATTAATTAGTAATCCATACATAATCAGGTAGACAAATTTCAATTGAATAATAAATCATTCAATTGAAAGAGAATTGATCAAAATAACATGGAACGGATACTTAGAATCATTTGGGAAATAGATGATCTTCTAGCCTCCACAGATGGAAGGGACATCTCA
This sequence comes from Solanum rostratum, assembly GCA_029948455.1. Taxonomy (NCBI): domain Eukaryota; kingdom Viridiplantae; phylum Streptophyta; class Magnoliopsida; order Solanales; family Solanaceae; genus Solanum; species Solanum rostratum. The sequence goes on from CM057052.1 coordinate 43,423,329, forward strand.
ACTAAGATACGCATACCTTAATGTAGAATATAAGAGAAATTTGTCTAAATTATCTTGATATTTAATGAAATTTGCTTGATCTTCAAGGAGACCCTTGTTTGGAGAAGAAGTAGACCTTGAGTGAACTTTTAAAGAGACGATCTTTCATTTCGAGAATTGGATGTCAATAATAGTGTGAGGAGGGCTTAGATTATTTAATAGTTAGGTAATTAGTCCTAAAAATTGTCCAAACACATTAATCAATAGATTGGAAAAAGAACAAAGTGTCCGTACAAGAATTTCTATTAAGGTATGTTTTACGGGAACGTTTACAGTCCATATAAATCATCACGGGTCATAGAATGGTCTGTGGGAGCAAGCTGGAAAAGGGGTTCTAGATGGATACTCACCACAACCTATGAAGCTCAGGCTGTGGTATAGGTCGTGAACATGTGATTGTCAGATAGGGCTTACTAAAATGGGCTAACGTTTTACCCCAAACAAAAAATGAGGCAAACTCAGTGGCATTGGAAAGAGAATTCAGAGATCTTTAATTTGGTAGTTCATGGGATACCTAATTTTTTTGTGCTAAGAGATGTGATCATTTCATATGGACTCACACAAAAACATAGCTGATAGGAATAATTTTGACTTGTCTTGATGTAAGAGATACCTTATGACCCTAAATCATATCCAATATACTTTAAATACTTATAAATTGATCCTAACACATATATAAAGATAGAGTTATCAAAATCATGTTTATATGCATAAAAATACGGCTGGAGTCATAGCCTATATTCGGGGCGATATAATATCTCACCCTTGGGAATATTAGTCCTCGAATGAGATGAAAACTAGCTTGAAGATAATGGAATGGATAACTAACAGTATATCATGAATGTAATAGTACAAGTTAAAAATCAAAATCATGAAATCTCCAAACTTTGGCTATGAATATTATTTAAAGCTCGTTTCATAATTATGCATGCATATGTATGACATATAAGATATATAATGTGGGGAGGCATGAATATCATTATAACATACCAGATAATGTACCATGCTATATATGTGTAATAATAGAGGGATAGGGCTATAATAGTCAATGACTATCCTTATAATTCATTGCAACCCAAGGGCAATGCTTCAACTTATGATAAGTCACACCACATTTAAAACATATACCCAAACTGGCTAAAAATACACCAATGGTGCCTTCCTATCTTTTTGCATGTGGGAAATATTTGATACCTAGGGATGGTCACCTTATCCATATGATACGTAGGAACCAAAACACTATCAAAAGATGATCCACTCTCAGTCTAGACCTTATCAGTTATTTAGGACCCCTCTTAAGATTTTCTTCATTAATTTGATCGTCATGAATTATCAATATAGAAATATCCATTTGCTTCACTAACTATGTTGTCTTACACTTTTTATAACCAAGTAAAAAATACCTGACATAAACTTACTTATTTGGGTGATAGGGTCAAACAATAAGGTCAGTGCATACTTGGAAAACATCATTAACTGGAGGGCATTCTCACTCGCAGTCATACTCCATTGATTCTGGTTTATACACTCCATCACCTTTGTCTCCCCCAACTCTAAGGTAATGTAACAATTAAGAAATTCATCCTTGAATTCTTCCCAACCAAGGTGACCCTCTTAAATTCTTTCCTCCCTCCACTGATTGCACCACACTTTAGAAACTCCCATAAGTTGGTACACTGTTGATTCCGCCTTCTACTCTAATGACACCCCCCATAATATCCACAATCCTCTATGTAAGGTCCTGCATATTGGAAGGTGTAAAAGTACCTGAGAGATAAAATATAGAAATTTTCTAAGCGCTAGTGGGTCTATAGAAGAGCCTACAGGCCATAAGTGTCACCACAAGTTGTATCGTCAGCTCGTGGAAAATTTGTCAAACTTGGTGAAAATAATGATTTCTAAAGTTGAGTATATGAGATATCAGATAGCTCGTAGATGGACTTACAAGGCGGAAGTCCTATCATTGGTTGAGGATCAGAGATGATTTTTTGAGGGACCAAATCTTATTAGATGAAATCCTCTCTTCTACGACCCATAGACTGGACCATAACCCGCAAATGGGGTCTAATAGTCCAATCCTACAAAACTTTATAAATGGTAAATCTGACATTTTCTATTACCCTAATGTTATACTACATCGTCTAAGACCCCTTATCAGCCCTTTGCAACCCTAATTCACTCCATTCTAACTCATTCTCGAAATTACCCATGTATAACTTCTCCGAAACACATTGAAGCAACTAAAGACATTCAAGCAAAGGGTGCTAGCTAGGGTTTCATAATTTCACTACTTTCCAACAAGATTTTTCATATCCAAACAACCAATGTTTGTGGGTTTTATTGTTGAAACCTTCCCGCCACAAGTTTAACCTTTTCTATCTCTTATCTACTCAAAGTTTTGGATATTCATGTGTATTTTTATGAACTCTTTGTATGATATTATTATGAGGAAATTTATGGTATTTTACCTACGTAAATTATTATGCATTGAAAAGCCATGTGCAACTTATGGATTTTATAAGGGTTGATGATACCCTAGCTAAGTCTTCTTATGTTTATGGTGTGTTATTTTGAATAATGTTCTGATGGTTCCATTTTACTCTTCTCAAGATATTTAATTTTGAATTGCATGGTTTTAAACCTATGTACATACACCCATCATCATTTGATTAAAGTTGTATACCAAGTTTCTATGATGTTGAGGGTCTTATGGCAAGATTATGCAAACTATGAATGATATGAATATTTTGAAAAAGCTATTATGCATGTTATGAGATATATGAATATGGTGAAGGTTATTGAAGTTATGGGGCCCTATATTTTATATTATGAAGCTTTTGTTTTGATGATCTACTCAATGAAAGTATTATGATATTATGATGCTTTGTATATTATTGCAATTAGCATGATATTCTTGGTGATTGTGACCTAGCATTGAGTACCATCATAGATAACTTTTGTCCTATAACTATGTTGCTACTATAGGTTGGTGAATTAGTTAATGGATCCATATAGCTCTTGTGAAATGATTGACAAAAAGAGTGGTGTTCTCGTACGAAACATGCTTATTAAGTGTTGAAGTGGGTGGTGTTCCCATAAATTTGTTATCATAAGTTAACTGAAATGGGTGGCGTTCTAATAAGGTGTTTAGGAAGCACTTTTTGAAATGGGGGAGTTCCCATAAGTTTGGTTTTTCTTGGCAAAATAAACCACTCCTAGTTTGGTGTTGAGTAAACATCAGGAATCCATATAGTAGCTCACTTCGTCTTGATTGTCGGTTATGGTCCCTTCCCATGTATGTATGATATGTCAAGCGATTTGATGATTCCTTATGCATATTTTGAAAAAGGCATTGAGCATCCATGACACATTAAGCTTATAACCATTGTGATTATGCATACTACTTAATTGTGGCTTGTGTTTTTTGTTGCGTTGCACACCGCACATAGTACATTCCAAGTACTAACTTATACGTTTTTCCTACATATTCTAACCAAGTAGGGATTGGAGCTCCTATCCATTCTCCTCCTCTACGTGGCTAGACGATTTGATTGAAGATGACTTTGGTTGAGTCCTTCACTTTGAGGACAATAGGCATTTACTTTCTTTCATTATTAAGAGTTGTATTTTTCTATTGATATTATATAATGAGAGTGAGCCCAAGAGATGTCTTTGCCTAGTTATATTAGTACTAGAGGTTTTGTTAGATATTTTGATATATATATATTGAGCCCGACTCTTATTACGCTATGTATTATGTATGAATTTCGTAGTCCCTAACTCCCCCCTTATGTGTTGAATGCTTGTTTTATGGATGAGATGAAAGTCCCAAGTCCCAAATTTTCCCCATAGCGTAAGTCTTACTTACTCGCCCCTTAGAATTTATTGGCTATATGATCCATGCTAATCCTCTTCTTTACATCATCCTCGTAGAATGAGTCCAAAGTCATGTTTCCCCAAGGAATTATGTGCTATTAGCTTTAATATAGATTTTCGCAACCAAGGATGTGTTATGAATGCTTAAGAGGCTTGTTTGGGGTTCCTTCGGCTCATCGTATCATGTCTAGGCTCTAGGCTTTGATCGTGATAAAGCGTGGTATCTAAGCACTAAGTTCGTAAATGGTCCTAAAAAATCAAACACACTGCATAAATTAGAGTCTAGTTCATGGATATTAAGCGTGCAACAACTATAAATAAGAGGCGTTGAGGCATTTTAGGATTGATTAACTTCTTCAAATTCTATGTATTACTTTAGTCTTAACTTAAGGTTTCTCTTATACTAATGGATGGTTTTTTTCTCTTCTAGATAATGCTTCAAATACTAGTGGCTTGAAGAGCTCCCACTCTCAAGGAGAAACTAGCCCCTCCAGCTCCACAAATCCCCGAAAGATGGGAATGAGTCACTCATGTCGTGTACCATAATGTCTTTGCATTGTTGGAAAGGGCCATGGCCAACCAAGGAGTTCAAGATCCTACTCCTCCTACCTCAGCCTCAAGTGTGAGGTATTTCATAAGAATGAGTTCTTCAGAGTTCTATGGCTCCAAAGATGAAGAAGACCCCTAAGAGTTCATTAATGGGGTGTACACAGTTCTAGACATTATGGGGGTTAAATTGGAGGAGATGGTGGAACTAGAGACCTATTAACTAAAAGGCCTTGCTAAATTATGGTTTGTTCAATCGAAGGGCTGGAGAGAGGTTGGAAAGTCTATCACATGGAACGAATTAAAGGCTCCATTCCTCAACTGTGTCTTTTCGATAGAGCTAAGGGAGGCAAAGATGATGGAGTTTATGAACCCCGATCAAAGTTCGATGAGTGTTAAGGAGTATTCCATAAAGTTCAACAACCTCTCAAAGTATGCTCCTCACTTTGTTGCCGACCCTATGGCAAGGATGCACAAGTTCGTGTCAGGAGTGTTTGGCTTAATAACCAAAAACGCTTGCACCGCCATGCTCATAAGGGATATGGACTTGTCTTGAATCATGACTTATGTCGAGCAACTTGAAGGGGAAAGGATTAAAAAGATGAGGAGTGGAGAGTCCAAGAGGGATCAGTATGATGATGGTTTCCAAGGTTCCAAGGGTTGTTGCTTCTAACAAGGCCATAAATTCCATGGTCAAGGGTCCTCCAATGCTCAAGGTTAAAGATTTTTTAATGATAAGGTACTCAACCCTACAACTCAAGGTTGTAATGGTGGTGAATTTATTCCTAGGTGTGGAAGTCGTGGTAAAAATCATGGTGATACATGCTAAAAGGACATGGGTGCTTGCTTTGGGTGTGGCAAGATGGGCCACACGATTGCTGATTGTCCAAACAAAGGTAGAGAGGGTCGTTCTCAAGGACAAGGTGCTCATGATGTCCAATAGGCACAAGGTTGCCAACAAAGAAGTGTTCCATGACACAATCACTTTTATGCTCTTCAAGAAAGTCAATGGGTGGATGCGATGCCAGATGTTGTTATTGGTATGTTAAAGATCTACAATCTTGATGTGTACACTTTATTTGATCTGGGTGTCACTCTCTCTTTCGTTACTCCTTTTGTTGGTAATATACTTCATGTGTATCTCTAGCTTTTGTATGAACCCTTTGAAGTGTCTACCCCCATTTCGTGAGTCCATTCTTTCCAAAATAGTCTATAAGGGTTGTCCCGTGTCTATATTGCATAAAGTCTTACCTTGTGATTTTGTTGAACTTTATATAGTAGATTTTTATATTACACTTTGGATGGATTTGTTACATGCATACCATGACTCTACTGATTGTAGAACATACAACGTTAAGTTCACATTTCCTAATGAGCCCGTCCTCTAGTGGATATGTCATGAATCGATGGTTAAGGGTAGATTTTCTCTTGTCTTAAGACTTGGGAATTGATTTTCAAGGGTTGCATATACCATCTTGTGAGGGTTAGGTATGTTGAGTCTAAAGTCCCTTCTATTTAGTCGGTTCTGGGGGTTGATGGATTTCTTGATGTCTTTCCCAATGAACTTCCAAGTATCCCTCCCGAGAGGGAGATAGATTTCATTAAAGACCTCTTCTCTGATACCCAACCCATTACTATTCCTCCTTACTAAATGGCCCCGACGGAGTTGAAAGACCAACTAAGGGATTTGTTGGAGAAAGGTTTCATACGGCCTAGCAAATCATCTTTGGGTGCGGCGGTGTTTTTTGTAAGGAAGAAAAATAGCTCCCTTTGAAGCTCCATATGGGAGGTGTTATAGATCACCCGTTGGGTGGTTTAAAGTGGAGGAGATGGATTTGTTAGGTCAAAATTTTGTTATGGAAGATTTAGAGAAGGCAAGGATAGTAAGGGAAAGATTGAAGACGACCCTCAATTGGAAAACGTCTTATTCCCACAATAGATGAATGGACCTTGAATTTGCAGTTGATGATTTCGTGTATTTGAATGTTTCGCCAATGAAAGGAATAGTCCGAATTTGGTAAGAAGGGCAAGTTAAGCCCTAGATATGTAGGGCCTTATCAGATCTTGAGATGTGTATGTAAAGTTGCATGCGGATTAGAGTTGCCTATAGAAATGAGCATGATTCATCTGGTATTCCATATCCCCCACATTTCCACACCATTCTAACTCATTCTAAAAATAACCTAAGTCTAACCTCTCCTAAACTCTCTTAACCTCCTTAAGACATTCAACCAAAGGGTGCTACCGAGGGTTTCAGAACTTCTCTATTTTTCAACAAGATTTTCCATATCCAAAAACCCAAGGTATATGGGTTTGATTGTAAAAACCTTCCCTCCACAATTTCGACCTTCTCTCTCCCTCATCTACTCATAAGTCATGGATATTCATGGGTGCTTTTATGAACTCTTTGTATGATAATATTATGAACAGATTTATGGTATTTTCCCTATGTTGAAAAGTGAAGGGAAACTTATGGATTTTATGAGCATTGATGATACCCTAGCTAAGTGTTGTTATGCTTATAGTGGGTTAGTTTGAATAACGTTTCAACAATTCCATTTTACTCTTCTCAATACATTTACTTTTTAATTGCATGGTTTTAAACCTATGTACATGCACCCACCATCATTTGATTAAAGTTGTATGCGAAGCTTCTATGATGTTGAGGGCTTTTGGGTAAGATTATGCAACCTATGAATGATATGAATTTTGAAAAGGCTATTATGCATGTTAGGATATATAAGAATATTGTGAAAGTTATGGAAGTTATGAAACCTATCTTTGATATTATAAAGCTTTGGTTTTGTTGAGCTACTCCATGAAAATATTATAATATTATGATGCTTTGGATATTATGGTTGTAAGTATGATTTGAATATTCTTTGGGATTGTGACCTAGCATCGAGAAGACCTTGCTAGATAACCATTATCCTATAAATATATTTCCACCATAGGTTTGTGAGTTAGCTAATGGATCCATATATCTCATGTTACATTATTGACAAAAAGGGTGGTGTTCCTATACAACACATGTTAGTTAAGTACCGAAGTGGTTGGTGTTCCAGTAAGGTTGCTATCATAAGTTTACCAAAGAGGGGGTGTGCCCCTAAGGTGTTTATAAAGTACTTTTCGAAATGTGGGAGTTCACGTAAGGTGAGTATTTAGTTTACCTTCACAAAGTAGACCACTCCTAGTCCGATGTGGAGTGAACATCGGGATTCCAAGTAGTAGCTCGCTTGGTCTTAATTGTTGGTTATGGTTCCTTCCCATTAATGTATGATATATCATGCGATTTGGTGATTCCTCATGGATATTTTGAGTAAGGCATTGATCATCCATGACATATTAAGCTTATTCCCATTGATTATGATTATGAATATTGCTTAATTATAGTTTATGTTCTTTGCAGCATTGCACCTCACATAATTAGTATATTCCAAGTATTAACGCATACTGTTTTCCTATATGATCTAACTGTGTTGGTACTGGAGCTCCTATACATCCTCCTCCTCCATGTGGCTTTATGATTCGGTTGAAGATCACTTTTGGTTAGTCCTCAAATTTAGGAACAATAGCCATTAACTTTCTTGCCTTATTAGGACTTGTATTTTTCTATAGATATTATCTTTTGAGGGCGAGCCCGGTATATATTTCGTCCCCCGTTCCATTCGTACTAGTGGTATTATTGTATATTTGGGTATTGAGCTCGACTTTTATTATGCTATGTATTACGTAAGACTCCCTTAGTCCCTTACGCCCCCCCCCCCCCCCATGTGTTAAATACTTGTTGTATGGATGAGATGAAAGTCCCAATTCCCAAATTTCCCCCATATCATGGGTCACACATACCTGTCCTTTAAACTTTATTGGCTTCACGATCCATGCTAATCCTCTTCCCTACAACATCCCATAGCATGAGTCTAAATTCTCGTTTCCCCTAGAAATCATGCTATTTGCTTTAGTTTATGCTTCCAGAACCAAGGATGTGCCACGTATACATAAGAGGCTTATTTGGGGTGCCTTAATGTTCCCCTTTATCCATGTTATGTTCACGACCTAGGCTTGGGTGATGTGCTTCAAAAATACAACACTTTTTGATACTTAAAACTTTTGATTTCTGTGTTCGCAATGAAACTTTATTTGTTTTTATGTGTTTTTGTGTCTATTTTGTAGGAGTACAGGTTGGCCAATAATTTTGGCGAAAGTTACAAAAATGTTACAGATTTGCTGTTATATGAGACACCTTACATGTTGTAGACCATTCTATGAGCTATAAGGTCATTTTGTGAGGAATTCCAGTATGGGTCCAAGTTTTTGAAGTTACTTCTATGAACATGCAAATGAGCCATAAATTAATATATGAATCGTAAAAGAGGTTTCGTGCTATCAAGATAAGACAATGAAGACTTTCTAATGTTCATCAGACGAAACCTCCTTTATAGGTCGTAAATCATTCTATGAGTCATAAAGGGGTATCGTAAAGGAGAACTCTAGTTTTCCAACAACAATATACGAGACCCCTATTACAGGCCTTGAACTTTAATACGGGCCGTAAAGTTCTGTCGTGGAGGTTGCCGACTAGTTTCCCTAATTTGTTTAGAATTTGTTTTTAATTATTATAAGTAGTTCTTTTAGGTTATTTTTCATGAAGAGACGACCAATTTGCGACAGATTAGCTTAGTTTTAGGTTAGTGCTCAGAGAACTTAATAATCTTAGAGAGAAAATTGCGAAAGAGTCTTTGAAAACACTTATGGTTTAATTCAATCTCCAAGCTTTTGATTTTCATTGACACTAGATTTGCTTGTTCTCAATTCAGTTGTCTAAGTGTTTGATTATGTTTTCTAAATTCATAATCTCTTCATCTACACAAAGCATGAGTAGCTAAATCCACAACTAGGATTGTGGGAACCAATAAGAACTAACAAAGTAAAACCATATAATTTACGATTCTTGGAAGGTGTATATGTATGCATTAATTAACTCTTTTCATTTTGCATGTTTTCTTATGGTGGCTAACATTACAATCCGCCTAGTGTTACTAACTGGACTCAGGTAATAATGAATAGGAAAAGATATTAATTAACAATATTCGATTAATGTATTCTCGTCTAATATACTAAACTGGGCCAAAGGAAGGTTGCACTGGGACTTATAGGTAATGGTTAGTAATGCACATTATGGAGATGGACCAAGTCGCATAGTGAAATTCACTTCTCACCTTTGACCAAAGGGCTTAGAGAACTTAAATTACCATCCTGCATGCTATACAGCAGACAAAAATTAGGTTATCTAGTGATACTGAGTTGGAAAATCATGGGGACTATAATACCCTAGTTTCTCTCCTTTGTTGATATTTCACTCGTGCTCTTTAGTAAGCTTATTTGTCTTATTGATTTTCGTAAAAACCTTCCTTTTGGGGAATTGAGTTGATTAACTACTTGGATTACTTATTGGTGAATTTGTCTTAGGTCTAGATATTCCCTGTGGGTTCAACCCTATATTTGGTTAGGTTCTATTTCTTGACAGTGACCGCTTTATATTCTAAAAAGGAGGTGTAACTTGGGCGACATCAAGATTTTTGTGCCATTGCGGAGAATACGGCTAGAGTTAGTGAATTTATAAGTAATTCGAGTGTTAATCCTTATTTTCTCACATTTTATGTTTGTTTTTGTTTTTGTTCTTTTTTTATCTTCTTTTTTATTAATATGAGACCTTCTCTTTAAGAAATATTGGATGATTTTAGTATTGGTATGAGGGGGGTTGTACATAATTTTTTGAATCTCAATGTTTACTTCTTGAAAATATTTGAAAATCTCAACATAGACAACTATGTGCTTTTTTCGGATGTTCATCAATTTTACTTGGATGTCCATATTTTAAGTAGTGAGTTGAGCATAAAAGTTGATATGTTTGATGCTCAACAAGCTAGTTATGAATTGTGAGGAAGAAAAAATGCTTATAAGCCAACTTGAAGAGCTAAAATTGGAAGGTCAACTTCTTGATCATACTATTATTGATGTTGTAACTGTTATGAAAAGTACACGATACTTATGTGAAGAAGTAAATGATATTATCCTTAAAAACTCTAGTGTGTGTAAACATGAGGGTGTAATAATAATATAATTCATGAATTAGGATGCATTGGACCTCATTCCAGTAATTTTCTACATTATGTTTAGATGATGAGGTATTAATCGAATCATCTGAGCGTATAGATGAATGTAAGGAGGAGGAAAAATATAATTATAGTCTTGAATTTATTGAGCACAAATAAAAAAATTACATTCCTAATTTAAAGGCAAAAAAGTACAACATGCGGTTTCTATTGTTTGCTTCCCTTATTTTTATACTACAACAATTTGAGCATAATGTAAAATTTGAAAAGAAATTAGAGGTACAATTCATAAGTTTAAGATGGAAGAAGAAGTGGAAGGTCTCCACCTAGTAGTCTAAGTTCTTATTTTCTTTTTTTATAGTCCTTTTGTTTTTTTTTTGTCAATTTTATTATTTTAAAGATTAAGGGGTATTCTAATTACCCTAATTCGAAACTTGGATGGAAATCCAAGGAACACTGACGCTTAGGCGCCGAGGTATGCATTTTGACCCCTTATGATCTATTTTGTTTTGATTTTTGACATTGGGGGCAATGCACATTTTTTTTCGATGGGGGTGTGAGTAGTTATGGGCCTCAGTCAAGTCTGGGTAGCTTGGGTTTTCAGCTACCCCAATTTTCAATCCCGAGGTTTTCTTGCTTGTATTATTTTCTGTTTGGATATTTAATTTTTGTTGAACTACCACGTTTAGGATCTTTAGATAATATTTGTAGCATATAGTACAAATACTTGTGGCATATAGTATGTTTTTGTGTTTTGTTTATAAAAAATGGTGTCCGCCAAAAAATTTGATTAGTAGTTAGATAGTAACCATATATGAAGTTGTTTGATATTATCTGTTATGATAAGTAAGGATAAATTGAGATAAGATGCATGATATATGAGTCTTTCGTTTATAATGTAGGTGCCATGTGAGTATGAGCTTTATTTGATAGATTCATGTGTTATGTGCTAATTCAAAACTTGCTTGGTTACTCTAAGTTAGATTGTAGATTAGTGGGATTAGAAAAGGATCTTAGGCCATTGTTCTTAAATAGTCCACTTTAGACTAAAAATGACCAATCAAATCGATGATATATCCCTTGTTGCCAATATTTGAGCCTAACATATACCTATTCTTTGAAAACAACCGACTAACCCAGCCTTATCTAGTGAAAAATCCTTAATTTGGCCTTGGTCCTTCATTAAATATTGTGTAACTTGACTGAGGCAAAAAGCCTAAGTTGAGGGTAGCTACAAAAAGTTGCCCTGGTTCGGAGGATGGATAGTGCTCACCTCAACACAGGCCAAATGCCTAAGTTGAGGGAGGCTGGTGTAAGGGTAAAACACAAAAATAAGGGAGGTAAGTTAGGAATACAAAGGAAAAGGAGAAAAAACACATACTAGGCGCAAGAAAAATGAAAGACCCCTTAATTAAGATCTAAAAAAGAAAAATGAAGTGTAAAAACAAGGCAAAAAGCTGAAAAATGAAAAGAAAGCACCCAGAAAAGCTTGAACATGGGAAAAGGGAGTATAAGGTGAAAATAACAATGGTGGTAGTGCGACGGTGTAGAAAAAATGAAGTTTCATGGAGGGTCTTTTGTTACTATTTTTCAAAAATAGCATGCCAAAGCCCTTGGCCCTATGTTACAAGCCTTAAAAATCCTAGTGTGATCCTAGTCCAATTAGTTAAAGGTCTGATTCATGAATATAGGGGCAAGCTTATGGTATTAGTCATTATGCATGAATATATGATGTGAGAGGGTGTGAGTTTGCATACTCCCAATGCCAAAACATGAAAATATCATTGAGTGTCAGATATGGGACGTCTTTCTATGAGGGCACTTGCATTGCATGATTAGCATTAGACTTGTTCAATGATTGTGGATTGTTGATAATACCTTGCGTGTCGCAATTGTGTTGTGACATGCACCAGTTTGCATTGGTTTGCTAAATATCTATCCCACCCCGTTTAAAGCATTTGTGTAGGTATCTAAGTCTGAGATGTATGTGATGTATGCCATTGAGTTGAGAGGTGTGTGTGACTGTATTGTCTATATAGCTTGAGTCTGTCGCTTTAGGACAACCAATAATTTTAAGTTGAGGGTGTTGATGTGCTGGAAAATACACCACTTTGATGCTTAAAAGTTAGGATTTTGTATGTTCTCAATGCGACTTTAGTTGTTTTTATGTGGCTTTGTGTCTATATTTGCGGGATTACAGGTTGGCCAATGATTTTGGGGAAAATTACAAAGTTGCGGTAGAGTCGCTGTTATACGAGAAACGTTACAGGTCGTAGACCATTTTAGGAGCCGTAAGGTGGTTTCATAAGGAATTCCAGTGAGGGGCCAAGTTTTTTAAGTTACTTCTACAAATCTGCTGACGAGCCGTAAATTAATGTACGAATCATAGAGGAGGTTTTGAGCCCTGAGGATTAGAGAATGAAGACTTTTTGAAGTTTATCACACTAAACTCCCTTTACGGGTCATAAAACATTCTATGAGTCGTAAAAGGGTTTAATAAAGGAGAAGTCTAGTTTTTCAAAAATAATGTACGAGACCTCGACTATGGGCCGTGAACTTCAATAAGGACCGTAAAATCCCGTCGTGGAGGTTGCCAACAAATTTTCCTAATTTGTTTAGAACTTGTTTTTAATTATTATAAATATGTCTTTTAGGTTATTTTTTAAGAAGAGACAAGCACTTTACGATAGATTAGCTTAGTTTTTGGTTACTACTCAGAGAACTTAATATTCTTAGAAAGAAAATTGTGGGAGAGTCTTTGAAAACACCAGTCGTTTAGTTCAATCTTTAAGCTTGTGATTTTCATTGACATTGAATTTTCTTGTTCTTAATTTGGTTGTGTAAGTATTTAATTATGTCTTCTAAATTCATAATCTCTTCATCTACACAAATAATTAGTAGCTAAATCCACAACTAGGGTGGTGGAAACCATGAAGAACTAACAAAGCAAAATCGGATAATTCACAATTCATTGAAGGTGTATATGTATGTATTAATTAACTCTTTTCGTTTAACATTTTTTCTTATGATGGAAAACATTAGAACCCACCTAGTGTTACTGATAGGACGAAGGTAGTAATGAATAGGAAAAGAGATTAATTAACAGGATTTGAATGATGTGTTCTCATCTAATCAACCGAATTGGGGCAAGGGAGGTTGTACTTGGACTTATAGGTAATGGTTAGTAATGCACACTATGGAGATGGGTCAAATTGCATAGTGAAATTCACCTCTCACCTTTGACCTAAGGGCTTAGTGAACTTAAATTACCGTTCTACATGCTATACACTAGATATAAATTAGGTTATCTAGTGATACTGAGTTGGGGATTATGGCGAACAAAATACCCTAGTTGGTTCCCTTTATTGATCTTTCTCTTGTGCTAGTTAGTTAGCTTATTTTTCTAATTGATTTTTGCAAAACCCCCTTTTTGGGGAATTGAGTTAATTAACTACTCGGATTGCTTGTTGGTGAATTTGTCTTGAGTCTACGTATTCCCTGTAGGTTCGACCCTAACCATGTTTAGGTTCTATTTCTTGAAAACAACTGCTTTATCCTCTACAAAGAGGTGTAACTTGTGCAACATCATTGGATCATGAAAATCTTGGTATCAAAGCACTAGGTTTGTAAGGGTTCCTTTGAAATCCAACAAACCACGTCAAATAGAGTCTTTTTCATGGTTGTTAAGTGTGCCACAACTATTAGCAATGAGGCATTTTAGGAATGATTCACTTCATCATATTCAGTGTCGTGCTTTTTAGAATCAAATTGAGACTTCTTATTCCTAATGGGTGATCTTTTACTATTTTAGATCATGCCCAAAGAAGAGCGGCCCAAAGAGCTCCTACTTTAAAGGACAAATCGGACCCTCCGGCTCAACACGTCCCCCAAGGAGAAGAAGGGGTCACTCATACTAAAGATTAAAATGTGGGTCACTTTATTGGAAAGACCCATTGCCAACAATGGAGTTCTTGCTCCTTATGCTCCACCCCTATTTCAAAAATGGATATTTTAAAAGAATGGGTCTTGTATAGTTCTATGGCCACAAAGTTGAATAAGACCCCAAACATTCATCAGTGAGGCGTAAAGAATTCTAGGCATGATGGGGGTATGATCGGAGGAGAATAAAGAAATAGCAACCTATTAACTAAAAGGCCTTGCTCAATTGTTGCTTATTCAATGGAAGAGGAAGAGGAAGAGAGGGAATGGAGAATGTTAGGGAGTATTCTCTTAAATTCAACAACCTCAAAGTTTGCTCCTCACTTGGTCACTAATCTTAGGGCATGGATGCATAAGGTTTTATGGGGCGTGACTTGATCAATGAATAATGCCACACCACTATGCTCATACGAGTTATGGACTTGTCCGGGCTCATGACTTATGCAAAGCAACTTGAAAGATAGAAGGTTAGAAAGAGTAGGAGTGGAGAACCTAGGAGGGCTCGTTATGATGGTGGATTTCAAGTTTCCAAAAGTTGTGAATTCCAACAAGGCCAAATATTTCAAGGTCAAGAGTCCTCTAATGCTCAAGGCCATAGGGTTGGTAATGATAGGGTGCCAACACCAGAGCACAAGGTGGCAATGGCGGGATGAATCTCCCAAGGTTCCTAAAATGTTAAAAGTATCATAGTGGTGCATATTTGAGGAATACGACTGCTTGCTTCGGGTGTGGAAAAATGGCTCACAAGATTGTGGATTATCCAAATAAGAATAAAGATGGTCATCCTCAAGGATAAGGTGCCCATGGTGATAAGAAGACACAAGGTGGTCAATAAGGGGGTGCTCCACATCATAATCACTTTTATCTTCTTCAAGGGAGGCAAAGGATGGATGAGGCGCCCGATGTTGGATCCAAGTGGCACTCTCTCATTCATTACTCCTTTTGTTGCTAATATACTTCATGTGTGTCTCGAATTATTATGTGAACCGTTTGAAGTGTCTACCCCCGTTGGTGAGTCCATTGTGGCTAGGAGTGTCCATAAGGGTTGTCTTGTGTCTATATTACATAAAGTCTTGACTTGTGACTTTGTTGATCTTGACATTGTAGATTTTGGCATTATTCTTAGGATGGATTTGTTACATGCATATCATTCTTCTATAGATAGTAGACTCGCAAGGTTAGTTTCAATTCCCTAATGAACCCATCCTTGAGTCGGTAGGTCACGATTTAGTTGTTAAGGGTAGCTTTATCTCTTGTCTTAAGGCTCGGGAGTTAATTTCTAAGGGTTGCATATACCATCTTGTAAGGGTTAGGGATGTTGAGACTAAAGTCCGTCCTATTTAGTCAGTTCCAGTGGTTAATTAGTTTCATGGCATTTTTCTCAATTAGTTTCATAGTGTCCCTATCGAAAATGAGATAGATTTTGGCATAAAATCCCTCCTAGATACTCAACCTATTTCCATTCCCCTTATCATATGGCCCAAGCGGAGTAGAAGTATCATTTGAAGGACTTACTGGAGAAGGGTTTTCATAGGCTTGGCAACTCGCCTTCGGGTGCGCTGATGTTTTTTGTAAGGAAGAAGGATGGCTCACATAGAATGTGCATCTACTGGCAACTCAATAAGGTCACTGTTAAGAACAACTATCATTTGGCAAGAACAAGTGAGCTATTTGATCAACTTCATGGGCTAGTCACTTTACAAAGATTGGCCTTCGGTCGAGTATCATCAATTGAGGGTAAGGGAGTGTGACATTCCTAAAATGGCCTTCCAAACTAGATATAGGAATTTTGAGTTGTTGGTGATGTCCTTCGGCCTAACTAATGCTCCCGCGATATTTATAAATCTTATGTGTAGGGTCTTTTAACCCTACCTCGACATTTTTGTGGTGGCATTCATTGACTATATTTTTTTTTTGTTCCCAAAGTGAAGAAGAGCATGTGAAACATTTTAGAGTAGTTGTTGCAAACGTTAAGAGAAGAAAAGTTGTTTATCAAATTTGAAAAATGTGAATTTTGGATGAAGAAAGTTGCCTTTCAAGGGAATGTGGTATGGGGTGAAGGGAACAAAGTGGATCCAAAGAAGAAAGAGGTGGTAAGGAACAAAGCCATTAACTCCAACGGATATTGATAGTTTCTTGGGCTTGGTGAGATATAACCATAGATTTGTTGAGGGTGTCTCTTCAATTGCTTCTCCTATGAATAAGTTGACCTAAAGGAAGGCCCGATTTCCGTGGACCGATGAATGTGAGAGAAGTTTCCAACCTTTGAAAGATAAGCTTACATCCACTCCTATTTTGGATCTACTCAAAGGGTTAGAAGGGTTTTTGGTTTATTGTGATGCTTCAAGAACCGTCTTGGGGTGTGTATTAATGCAAAGTGGGAAAGTCACTGCCTATGCTTCTTAGAAACTAAAGGTGCATGAGCATAATTACCCCACCCATGATCTTGAATTAGCGGCCATGGTATTTGCATTGAAGATATGGCATCACTATCTATATGAGATTGAATCTTTGTAGACATGTTCACCGACTATGAGAGTCTCTAATACATGTTCACCCAAAGAGATATAAACTTAAGGCAAAGGACGTGATTGGAACTCCTTAAATATTATGACATGAATGTGCATAATCATCCGCAAAAGGCCAATGTTGTGGTCAATGCTCTTTATAGCGTGTTCTCCAAAATTTTATTAGATCCCTTTTTGATTTATACCTCTATCAGTGAGTTGGTTCAAGTAAAAAGAGTTTTAAGAAATCGTCCCATGTCGATCTTGCATTAAGTCTTTCCATGTGATTTTGTTGAGATTGATTTGACCGAGTTTTACATCATTCATTTTATTGATTAGTTGAGTGCTTCATATGCTCTAATTGATTATAGAATCTTCAGGGACAAGTTTTAGTACCCTAATGAGCATATTCTTGAATGAAAGGGTAATAATATAGTGTTGAAGGGTTGATTCATCTCAAGACTAAAAGCCTCAAAATGATCTCTAAGGGGTGTGTTTACCATTTAGTGAAGGTTAGGGATGTCCATTCCAAGTTCCTTCTCTAGAGTTAGTCCTTATTGTAAATGTCTTCCTAATATATTTGTCAATGACTTGCTTGCTATTCCCCTTTAAAGATAATTGACTTTAGTATAGATCTCTTCTCTCATATCAAGTTTGTCACGACCCAAGACTATGGCCAAGTCATGACATGGCAAGTGAGGAAAATGAAGGCACATCACTGAAGCCTATTCATCAAGCATTTCATAAGTAATGAACATAAACAAAAACATAATTTAATGAGTGAAACATGACTAAGGAGAACATAAAATCAACTCAAGTCATATCCTTCATCATCATACATGTCCAATCATACCTCTAGTTTAGACTTAGAGGGGGCGAAAATGTTACTTGCGAATCCTCAAACAGAAGTAACAGAAGAAGTACATTAACATAATCATAAAGTCTGAATACATGAAGCTTGATTGAAATGAAATAATGTTTATTAACTAGAGGACTCACCCAAACATGTCTTCAAATGTCCACAAACTAGCTAGGTATCTAAGGAGGAGAATAACCGGTCACTACATGGTGATATCATGTAGGCAACAATATGCGTTAGTACTTTAAATGTACTAACTATTTGGGATGTAATGAAATAAGGGAATCATAATATTATAATAAGCAAGATGCATAAATATAACAAAAGAAGTAAGCTCAAGAGATATGAATGATTAATGCATCTTTAAAACATGATTTAAAGAAACATAAAGATCTTATGTCATCATGTACATACCTATGTAGGAGGAGTCAATAACTTACATTTAAGTCCATGTGAGCTACTTCATGGAATCCATTCTATCCACCTACATTTACTCAGGTAGAGTACTAGACATATAGAGCTCCAATCAAAACTTGCACGCTTCTTTCATTCATTACTAGGGCTTTGTGGATCTAATACACTAGCCTACAACGGATTACACGGTGGGAACGTAATTTCAAGAAAGAGGTTGTTACTAGGATTCTCTTGGGTAGATAATATAAAGGCCTATTGAAGTAAACCCCACCTCAAGTCTTCTCGTTGCTAAGTTAAGTGTTACGAAATATTTATAACATAATCATACACTAATAACATTAATAAACTTGAACCATAAAGTTATCATACTAGGTGTAGCTTTTTAAAACCTTAGGAAACCATTCAAGTGAGAACTTTCCTTTCATAAGAGGATCTATCTTTTGTGAAAATGGTCCTTTCACCATCTTTGCTAGCATTATTAAAAGGGCTTCATAAATACTTTATCTTTCATAAGCTTTCATACCTTATAGATGAAATCCTTCATAATTCTTAGTCATAATTCAATAGAGAAGTTAACAATAAACTTGGTGGGTATAATGCATGTAAGCTTGAAAACATATAATGCAAGAGGAAAATGCATAAACTTTATAAACTCATCATTTAAGACTATTCATGAAAACTGATGTTATGAAGTTTTAATAATTTAACAAACCGTGGAATTAGGGAACAGATGAGAGATCTGACCCCATGTGAGCTATGAACCTTAAAGTAACACCCGATAAATAGTACACTTGCCATTTCATTATTTGTTGATGCACATCATCCTGCTCTGAAGAAATTTTCTATTCAATGAAATTTCTCTAAATATTGTTGATGTTGGGTATATATACCCAATCTTTCTTGAATAAAATGTTGAGCATTATTTTACACATATTTAGTAAGTGTTCTTGGGGGGATCTGGAGTAGTACACTTAGCAAAATCAGAGTTGTTTTTAATTTGTGTACTTTATTGTACACAAATGGTGCTTGTATCTTATGGATTTGTTCCGATATTAAAGGGATCCAATATTAGGCAAGCATTTTACTCTTCATTGCTAGAGTCAGATATGGTGAGTGTTGAAGTCTACGTTTCCTAGAGTTAGTCGACTTAGTGGGTAACGGAGTAGCTACTTAATTATCTCATACATGTGATAGAGTCATCACAGTGAGGGGGAAGGGATCTAGAGTTGGGCTCCTTTATTGCAAGAGCATATGATCTAATGTTTTGCTCCCTTCATGTTAATGGTGATTGGTTGAAATCTTATGAGTACATATCATGGTTTTATCCTTCTTTAAGCTAGGGAGTTTCGACGTAAAAGAGCTTGTCCTATTTTACTTTGTTGCTTGTACTATTTTATCTATTCTTTGTTTAAATCTGTTTTGATGAGGGACCTAGTCTGCTTACGCTTAGTGGAAACTTAAGTTAAACCAATTGGTATGAGAGCAAGTAATATCTAAGAGGATAACACCTAGAGATAATCTTGAAAAGAAAAGGAAGTTCCACAGAATCTAGAAAAGGGAAAATCAGCTACCAGGCCTCTTGCTTTAATGGGAAATTTTATAGTTCGATGAAGACTCACATGCATGATTTTCTCATGGAAAGGGATAGTGAGCTATCAGATATTATTCTTGATGGTCCTTATGTACCTACCCTGGAGATGAAATATGGTGAAATCACTTTATTAGTCCCCAAGACTAGACAACAGGACAATGATGCTGATCAAAAGAAGATTGAAAATAATTACAAAGCAAAGAAGTTGTTGGTCTGTGGTATTGTGACTGAGAAGTACAATAAGATCTCGTCTTGTGAGTCATCCAAGGAGATGCTGGGATTGTGTATGCATAACTCATGAATTTTCTAAGCAAGTGAAGGAGTTTAAAGTTGATATTCTCACTTCTAAGTTTGAAATTTTTACCATGATAGTCAGTCCATTCATGATATGTATACCAGGTTCTCATCCATTATAATTGAGCTTAGGTGTTTGGGTGGATCCGCTCACCCATGCAAGCAAGTAGGGAAGATTCTTTAAATTCTTCCTAATACTTGTGCTAGCAAAGTTGAGCAATCACTGAAGCCAAAGGTCAGAAGTTGTTGACAATGGATGCCTTAATTGGTAAACTCCAAACTCATGAGGTTAATAGAGCAAATGAAGATGCTAAGAAGGGAAAATCATTAGCTTTAAAGGAGGCACAAGGTGAAGAATCTAATGAAGATAAAGATCAGATGGAATATCTCAGAAAGAGATTTCATGAAATTATAAGGATGCATGGCGGTTTCATGTAATGACCTGACCCAATAGTATGAAGTATTCTTCGCTCTTGGGCCTAGCCCATCATGGATTTGTCCCTTTGGGCTCACCTCAAAAGGCGTCTCACAGCATATAAACCAGTACTTTACTAAATAGCCTAGGACTCTTCTTCACTTTTCCAATGTAGGATTTGCCTAAGTGATCTAGGAATTACATAACACCGTCTTAGGCCTAGCCCATCATTGATTTTTCCCTTTAGGTTCACCCCGAAAGGAGCCTCACAATATAAAAAATAGTCCTTCACTTAAATAGTCCAGGACACTCCCTCTTTTTTCTTATGTGAGATTTTCCTACATGAGCCAGATATTACGTATTGTCATCCCTGCACTAATTGTAATGCCCCAGAAGTTGTAAGATCAGATAAAGGCAAGAAATTTTGTTTCTCGAAATTTTTTTTTAAGTATTCGAGCATCATAACGGTGAATCAAGGTTGGACATTGTCTTTCCAAGATCTGTTTAATTTGGTCTAGTCCTTTAACCTCCCAAAATTAGTTCTAAGCTTCTCATGTCACCTTGTATCTCTCCATAATACTTAATTCCTCATTAACTTGCTCAAAACATTTTTTGATTCCTCCTATAAAGCTCTAATCGAAGGATCTCCATGGAACATTCAAGCTCAAGCTAAATTCACTTTCAATCATTTAATCCAAGGTTATTTATGTGGTTTCGGGTCATCATGGGTCTCCTACAATCAAGCCAAGTTAAAAGAATTTCCATTGGCTATGTGCATGAATAAGTATAAGGATCAACATTAAATGATTATCTCTCCTTGCACAAAAATAAATGGGTATCGAACGACCAACAATAATATCCCTTCTAGTCATCTTTCTAACGCATCAAGTTTCACCCAATTCTGAGTTTGGAGCATGATGTTATGCCCATTTTGTTAACACCTTTCACGGCTGGATAAATGGGCTTTCATGAACTGTGAAAAGCTTCACAGCTAGTAAAGCCATCCGTGGCGTTTTCGGGATAAACTTCAAAGGCTCATTTTAAGGTATTTTTGATATTTTAGCCCATTCCCATTGATTTTTAACACCTTTATGCCTATCTTTACACTCATAAACAACACCTATCCTAATTCTAACACTTCATTAAAGATTTTCACTTTGTCTACTCCTATGAATTTCTCTCCTCGTTACATCTTCAAGATTCAATCTAGGATTCAATTGGAGTTTTAATTTCAAGCTAAATTCTTCTCAAACTTATCTTTCTAGGAAAAGTATGTGGAATTGATTCATGATTACCTTCCAATCATGAACACCCAAAACTCTTATTTCTCATTTTCATGAATTCTAATTCTATTTTGCAAATGAGTCTTTTAAATTAGTTTTATTTTGGTTAAATTGAGCTATGGGCTTAATTTAGTTATTGATTTTATGATGATTTGAATCTGATTATTGTGATTTACATGGGTTTTATGACGAATTAAATATGCATGTCCCTTTAATTTATGAATCTGTGCATTGGTAAATTTAGGTATGCTTTGATTGTTGATTTCATAATGGATTTACTATGATTTTATTTTATAATGATGTTTTAACTATGAATTTCTAGTACCCATGCTATTTATTCATTCCTCATGTAATATGCATGCATGAACAAGTATTTTCATGAGATTTATGATGTGGGTTAATACCCAATTGTGATTATGACTATGATTTCAATAAAGTATGGTTATGACTTGACGTGTGATCACATAATGTCTATGATATGGTTTTTAAGCACTTATTGGTGTGTATACATCATCATGTAGAAGTATGAATGAGCTACTCCAATGGATGTATTCATATATTAAAGTATGATTCGGTGTTTTAGCCCAAGTATGCATGCTTATGAAGTATTATTTGGCCTTTAAGCCTAAATTTGCATGGTTATGATTTGAAAAGAGTAATGTTCCGATTTAAAGCATGTATATGTATATGCATATGTATTTCCATGGGATATTGACATAGCACTGAGAGGACCTTGAAATTGAGGCTCATCCAATTAGTTGAGGCATAACCTGTTAGAGGTGAATCTCATTGTCCTATAACTACATGCCACGATAAGTTAAAGGATCACCCGTTAGATGAGACTAAATCCTTAGAGGGATGAAACGTTAGATGAGGCTTGATTCCCTATATGGACAACCCGTTAGTGGAGGCTTGGTCAGATATGCAGATTTAGTGGAT
The DNA here is from genome assembly GCA_029948455.1 of Solanum rostratum. Classification (NCBI taxonomy): domain Eukaryota; kingdom Viridiplantae; phylum Streptophyta; class Magnoliopsida; order Solanales; family Solanaceae; genus Solanum; species Solanum rostratum. The sequence continues at coordinate 43,446,147 of CM057052.1, forward strand.
CCACTTAGGTGTTATGGTAGTTCACCTTGACAAGTGACTCCCCTTTCCTTCGATGAGGGGTAACATCAGGATTCCATGTAATAACTCGCATGGTCTTACATGTAGATTGAAGTCACATCCCCACTATGTTTAAGTATTATGGCATTCATGCATCACAGATTTAAAGAATATTGATATGATATTCTTTCTGTATATAGTTTTTTCTATATATGTGCCCTTGTCATCTAACATTGAAATGCAAGTTACCGTGTTCATATGAATTGCATATCCGCATACTTAGTACATTCAAATGTACTAATACATACTTTTGCCTACATGATCTAACCATGTAGGGACCAGAGTCTATTCTCATCCACCTCTCATGGCTATATTTGATATGTGAGATTGTGCTTATGGTAAGTCCTTTATTCCAAGGACAAGACTCACCTTCTATCTTCCTACTTTATGTTATGTCTTTTATGTTGACGGTCAGCCTGGGATATGTCTTAGCCCTTTTCTTATCTATGACTTAGAGGCATTTTTGGATGTCATGTAAACTTTATGTCTGAGATTTCTATGTTGTTACTCATGGAGGCGATGCTTATGTCTATCTTATGATGTCAATGTAATGATGTCATTATGATGAGATGTGGGAATGTTGAAAGTCCTATGTCCTTTCTATTCCCATAGCGGGAGTCATAGTTATTATGTGTCCCTTAGTCTCTATTTCCTACGAGAATTCATGAAAATCCCTTTCCCTATGAAATTCACATAGCTTGAGAGGAAAGCCCCATTTCTCTTAGAAATATGTTTGTGTTATTTAATTATGCGCTTCCGAATGGATGATGTGTATATGGATGCTATGAGGCTTGTTTGAGGATTCTCGGGTTCCGATTCACCATGTCACTCCTAGTCCCTAGCCCCAAGTCATGACATTTCAAGAAGAAGGGATATCCTATCAGAGTTGTTTTTGCTAATGATATGTGTCACAAGTATAGAAAACTAGGACATTTCATCAGAGGTTGTCCAAGTCATAAAATAGAGTACAAATACTATGCCAAGCCTAGAGGCAACAATGATATGTCACGGCACCCGATCCTTGACAAGAAAAGTTGAAAGGATGCAACATACTATGCTGTGATGGAAAATCTTTCTGTTTGGGGAAATTCCACAAGTGAGTCAGAAGAATTTGAGCACACGGAGGATGCTACCTTTATAGTTTTGAAGATATATAAGAATATCTTCAATCCAATGTTTTCATTCATAGAAAAGTCTAATGATGGTGATGTATTTGAGGAAGATGTAACCCTATCTGATTTTTAGCATAACTTGCACATTATTCCTATTAATATGTTTGGAATGTTAGTTGTGGTTCTTATTGATTCAAAAACTATGTTAACTACTAAAAAAGATGTGTTGAATAATCAATTAGATCTTCTTCATGATGAAAAGGGTGCCTTAGTTTCTAAGTTATCTGAATAGGAGGAATATGTGCTAGATCTTAAATTAGAGAATATGGCTCTTTGTAAAAAGTTAATGAAGAGTCAAGGGGTTATCTTAAAGGGAATGAAATGGCTAGTAGATTGCAACTGGAGATTTAGTATAGTCTGAATGAGGCTGAAACTAAGTTAGCATAGCTCTAGAAAGGAATATTCAGTTAGAGAGAGACCTAGTTCAAGTCAAAGAAGAGTTGTCCAAATCAGTCAAATAGACTACATCTTCTGAAATTCTAGATATTCTAACTCATCAGGTAACAAATAGCATGAAAGGTTTGGGGTTAGTTAAGACAGGTTGGTCTCATACCTTTCATAGAAAAAATATCAGTAGGTCAAGTCTGTTTATGTGTACTCGTTGTGGAAGAGATGGGCATCTGAAGACTAACTTCCTTGCATCAAAAAGGACTAAAGAATGTTTTGCAAGATATTTTGAACAAAAAAAGAAGAGAGCGTCCTAGTCCTAGGTTGAATTCTTAAAATATTTCTAAGCTGAAGAAAGTGGTGTTAACCCATGGACAATAAAAGTGTTATTACACCCTTATTTGCTTATTCAGAATCCAGATTGAAATAGGTTCCTAAAACTAACAAGTGATCTCCTACAAATAAGTGAAGGAAGCAACAACCAATGTTGGTACATGGATGATGGCTGCTCAAAGCATATGGTTGGAAAATTTTAAAGCTTCCTTTCACTCAAAGCACATCAAGGTAAATGAACATTCAAAGCAGAGGAGGAAAGAACTTGGAGTAGACTAATTTTTATTTTGATGTTTTAGGTGATGTAGGTGTTCCTAATGGGGGGCCTATTCCTGAACCAGTTGTTGATAATTAACAAAGCTTTACTGCACAATATGAAAATGCAGATGATGGAGAGGCTAGTGCTAAAGATGAGGAAGAAAATAAAATTACCATAACATCCCTATGAAGACTCAAATCTGCTCATCCCTTCGATAATATCATCTCACCTTTTGATTTTGGAGTTCAAACCAGATCCAAGATGAGGAACATGGTTGCATTATTCGCTTTTGTCACCTCTATTGAGCCTAAAAACATGAACGAGACTATGAATGATTTTAATTAGGTGAACTCCATGCAAGAAAAGTTCCAGCCGTTTGAAAGAAACAAAGTGTGGAACCTGGTCCCCATGTCATCTGATAGAACAATTATAGGAACTGGGTGGGTCTTCTGGAACAAGCTAGATGAACATGGATCCATTGTTCATAACAAGTCAAGGCTAGTCAAAACAGATTACAACTAGGAAGAAGGAATTAATTATGATGAGACATTTACCCCAGTTGCTAGAATAGAATAATTAGGGTTCTCATAGCTTTTGTAGCATTCATAGGTATCACGCTATATCAAATGGATTTCAAGAGTGCTTTATTGAATTGCTATCAAAAGGAGGAAGAGCTTGTTAAAAAACCTCCTGATTTTGAATATGTTGGTCACCGTAACTATGTTTTCAAATTGGATAAGGCTTTGTATAGGTTTAAATAGGCACCTAAAGCATGGTATAAAAGATTGTCTAAGTTCTATCTAGAGAATGGTTTCAAAAGAGGCAAAATAGACGACACATTGTCTTGATAGACAAGAGGAAGGGACCTGCTCATCAAACGAATCTATGTTGATGATATCTATAATGTCCTAATCTAGGGACCTAGTTGTCACAGAACGAATGAGATACTCGAAGGCACCTCATCCAAGCCATCTCTAGCATCTTAAGCATTCATAGGCATTGAATAAAACCTTTGCAGAAAAAGTAAGAAAAAATGGACTAAAGGCCAATTTAACAATGAAGAAACATTAAAAAGTACTTGTTTTTCCATGTGCATACCAACTATATCATAAATAGATGGGACCGGTATCGTCAATCTCCATCAAATATAAAGAAGTTTAAAATAGTGCAACATAGAATGTGAAATCCTAAAAAGGGATACAAATAAATTGTCTTATACAAAAAAAGATACAAGATAGAGGAATAAGTAGAGGAGTCCCGAACTAAGAGCTCACCCGAATAAAAATTTTAGTTTCAGACGCCAAAAACTAGCCTCGAGCCGGTGAGGGTGTGCCTGTTCCTACATGGTTAAATCATGCAAGTAAAATATGCGTTAGTACGTTTGAATATACTATGTATTTCTGATGCAATACATACATTAAATCCTAATTCAAATCATTATTAAACATAACATATAGGAATATGTAAGATAAATAATACATAAAATACTTACACATGCACAAGGAATATGGCTCAAGATCAATAGGAGACAATGCATAAACAAGCACATAAAGTGAAAACATACTGTAAGATCATAAGCTTGTGGGAACGGACCTTACCCGATATACGAGACCACGTTATCTACTACATGAAATCCAACATTACCCCCTATGTTGGCACAGGAAGACCACTTGCTCTGTGGAGCTACATCAACCTTAGCATGCATCATAATAACATAAATAGCCTTTGTGGATCCACTAGCCTAGCATACAAGGGATTCTATAGTGGCATAGTTAATATGACAAAGGATTGCATCTATGTTCCCTTATCGAACCACGTTGTAACGCCACATTCAATTCTAACTCTTCCCACAAATTCTTCAACGTTCAACTTAGAATCATCAGCAGCAATCATAGGATAAGCTTCAACTTAGGAACCACCAAGTGAGAATTGTCCTTTTATCTTGGCGACCTTTCTTAAACATCTTTTAGGGCAATTAACATCATACTCATATCTTTTCTAAACTTAGGTTTCAGGCTTTTCATTAGTTCCCTAATCATAATTATAAGTCATACAAAGCTTTACTCGATAACTAGTGTGCTTAGCGTTATATAGAATAATCATAAATTGCATTAGTTATAGGAAATTTCATTTAAAAGGAACATTGAAACCGCCCAACCTTTATCATATCAAAAATCATCATGGAATCAATATCATACTTCAAATATGCACACTACTTAGCAAAGTAATTGTCAACTTCATAAGTATCATATAATGGCATAAATATTATAAAATCATCATAAGCATGCATATTAACTTGAGGATATTAAAGACAAGGTAAAATACTTACTAGGGAGCTTCATCGTTAAAGGATGCCCATAAAACAACTCATATACCATGGAAGAACTAGAGAGAAACAAACTTGTAAGATTGAGGAAGAAATCTTGGAAACCCTAGACTTTTTCTTGAGAGCACATTTTTCTTTTGAAATTTAGAGAGTAAAGAATGGAAGAGTGAATGAGGAAATTAGGGCCTAAGGGCTATTACAGGGTGCCTTTCTTATCCCTCAAATTGCATAGCATAGGAATTGAAAGGACAAAAATGACAAAATTGCCCTCATTAAAACTAACAGAATCAACATACGAGACCTCAATTACGGGTTGTAGGTCACTCCACGTTGCATAATTCTCCTCATCTTATAACATACCCGGATATCCTAAAAAAGTTACTTTGCTGGACTCAAAACCATGAAGCATCAGTATTGTCCGTGAAATATCTTACAAGTCATGCTTGGACTCGTAGAGTCCTTCCACCCCTAACCATTTTTACACATTTCCTTGGTCATAACCACAAAAGGATTCTATGGGTTGTAAACCATTTAACGGGATCTCTGATATGCGTAAGTCACTTTCCTAAAAACTCTAAGTTCTATTCATGTCTGGGGTCCAATTCCTGAAACCATCTATGGCCTTAACTATCCTATGGGCCGTAACTTGGTTGATGGCTTACCGCACACTTGGAAACTTTTCCCCTTCCTGAAGTTCTATGTTTAAGAACCAAACCTGCGTGTCGTAAGTCAACTTATAAGGAATAAGTTGCCCCGTAAACTAGGCATCAGGTCAATTTCAAGACAACTTTTCTCTACTCAAGGATCCTAAACTGGGAGTTGTTACAATATCACCCCCTTGGGAATATTCATCCCCAAATGTACTTAAAGACGAGCTCTAAAGAGTAAACTGATAGTTAATAAACTACTATGCATGCAAAAATGCTAGTCAAACATCATTTTGCAAAAACTAGAGATTTCACACTTTAAACATGTCTTAAAATAGTTCATAAATATCAAAATAAAAATGCATGGAATTTGAGGTTTCTTGAAGAAATTCTTAAAAACTAAGGGTTGAGTAGAGTGGAATAGATTTGGATAGCACTTCATTATTTCTGCTTTCACTTCCCGTGTAGCACCCTCAACTTGTTGGTTTCTCCAAAGCGCCGTGATAGATGAAACTTCCTTGTTCCTTAGCTTCTTCACTTGTCGGTCTAGGATTTCTACCGTTACCTCTTCATAGCTAAAATCCTCTTCAATATTCAGATCATGTGAAGGAACTATGGAACTTGGGTCACCTATGAATTTCCTTAACATTGATACATGAAAGACTGGATGAATCAAATGCAACTAGTTTGGTGGATCTAACTCATATGACACTTTCCCCAATCTTCTCACCACCCTATTGGGTCTCACAAATCTATAACTCAATTTTCCTTTCTTACCAAATCGGAGCACACCTTTCATCGGAGACACCTTCAGGTAGATCCAATCTCCAACGTGGAACTCAAGTTCCATTCTTCTCACATTAGAGTAAGACTTTTTTGTGCTTTGGGCTTTATGCAATTTCTCCCTTATACTTTTATTTCTCCATAGCATTTATCAATAAGTTTGTTCCTATTAATGTCACATCACCGACTTCAAACTACCCGATGGGCGATCTACACCGTCTCAAATGGTGCCATCACAATACTTGCATGAAAGTTAATGTTGTAGGGAAACTCGATCAGTGGCAAATGTTCATCAAAACTCCCCTTAAATTCTAATTCACAAGTTCTCAACATACACTACTAGAAAAGTGCTTTTTAACGATCATTTGTTAACGTCAGGACATATATACAGTCGTAGAAAATACATTTATAACGACGAAATTTTTTTTTGGTCGGAAAAGTTAGCATTTAGGTTATTATAAGCGAGGGGATAAATATTTAGTCGTTATAAATTATTATTTCGGTCGTTAAAAAAGTAATAGTATATATATAATTCTTTTCATATTTTAACATTTCTTGAAGATTAATCAAAATTTTGGTTAAAAATTGATTTTACAAATAACATAAACAAAAAAAAAAGAAATTTGATGAAAATTTAAATCAACAAATAACATAAAACAAAAGGGGGGTATTTTTCCCTCCATATATTTTGGTACATGTTTTTTCCCTCCAGAGCAAATAAAATTATTGAGCATATTTCATCTTCCCACAAAGAGATTCATCTTCTTCCCAAGCTTCAACTTACAGAGAAATTGAGAAATTCATCTTCTACAAGATCAACAGTAAGTATTTATTCTCCTTTTCTCCGGTAAATATCGTGAAGTAACTATTATATATCTAATTGAAAAATTATATAATATAAATTATATATGTATAATAATCTGCCCTGCTCTCTCTCTATAAAGAATAGTTGCTCCCTTTCTCTCTATATATACACGCTACATACAGCACTGCCGCCGGTGTAATCTGCCCTTTTCCACGGCAGCGTGCGATTTTCGGCTAGGGTTTTCACCACCACCATGATTTTTCGGTACCCATAATCCACAATTGGGGTTTTTCTACCCTAAACATTCATATAAGATGATTTCCCCAATTTTTCAGTCCCTAAATTTCGGTGACTGGAATACTTCACGACTGCAGCTGGAGATGGTTTCAGGTTGAAGGGATTAGCCATCACTAGCTTTCTTTGAAAGCAAAAGCTGAAATCATCCCTGATCTACCTTCCATCATCTCTCGTTTTGATTCCGTCACCAAGCGCACTCTCCGATGTGACCGAAGATCGGTAAGCATCAACGATGAAGGTTTGATCCTTATCTCCCACCGTTTTGTTCACCTAACGCACCTAAAGCTTCGTGGCTGCCGGGATATCACTAGTGTGGGAATGGCTCGTTTTGTAAAGAATTTTATGAAATTGAGGAAATTCTCTGGTGTGTCTTGTATGTTTGAGGCTGAAGGTATGAATGCTTTACTTGATAACAACATTTCCCTAGAAGAAGTCTCTGTTGAATGTTCATAATCTATGGGTCATGGTGTATCTGTTGAACCAATTAGATTGGATGTACTGCCGTTTGTTTCCTTAAATCTATATGTTTAAAAGAGCTTAATAATGGACAATGTTTTGGACCTTTGATCATGGGGTCGAAGAATTTGAAGACTTTAAAGTTGTTGCGATGTTTGGCTTTTTATATGCTATCTGATCATGCTTGCTCATTTATCAAATATTTTTTTATTTCTGGATTTCAATTTTAAGTGGAACTAATTTTGAGCGCTCTAGGCCATCAATTTGATTGAGCCGCTACCTGTGTCAATAAAAATGAAACAAAGTGATCATCTCTAATAAGTTGAATGACGATAGAAACTTAAATTCTGGTGTCAGTGGATGTCGTTACACATAGTAGCAAGTAATGGCTTTTGGTCAAGTGGAAGTATGTAGAGACCCCCTTTCTCCTTACCAATCCCCCTCATCTTGCCACTGCAAAGGTCCTGAAATAGTCAGAAAGAAGAATAAAAAGACACACAACAATTTAGCTCCTTAGTAAGTTTAGAAATGGACAAGAGGTTGTAAAGTTAGGAATGTACAGAACATTATGCAACTCATTGGTATCAAACAATCTGACAGAACCATTGTGAGTCACAATAGTGGTTTGGCCATTTGGTAAATATACAGTGTTTGAGTTAGGGGTTACAGGTGTTGGATTAAGTAATGTGCCCAGGTTAGAAACCATATGATCAGTGGCTCCAGTGTCCACAACCCATGAAAGCATATCATTTCCTGCAGTACAACAAGCATTGAGTGTAGAGGAGTATTTATGATGTATACCTACCATGTTAGCAACAATTTCATGTGAAGAAGCCTTCTTATTAATCAGGTTCACTAGGTGATTGTATTGATCAGAAGTAAAAGTTAGTACAGTTTGCAAAGAAGAGCTATCAATAATGTTATTGTTTCATGTTTCAAGTCCTTCAATGTAGTTTGCATTGGTCATTTGAGGCCTTCTACTCTCTCCTAGATTATGTTTCCTATGAGCAGTGTGTTGTTATTAGTACTAGCAGTATAGGTATAGAGTTTAGTTGGAAGTATAGGTATATGTACTAGCAGTATACGTATATGTTTCGGTGTGCTAGCAGTATAGGTATATGTTTCAGTGTACTAGCAGTACAGGTATATGTTTTAGTACTAGCAATATAGGTATATGTTTCAGTGTGTTGTTATTAGCTTTTCCCTGTCTTGTTGGAAGTTTCTTGTCACCATCCTCAACCTTCTCTGCCCCAAATTTTCCTCCAATTGCTTTTGCTTGGAATGTTATTCATCTTTTCCTGTCCTTTCTCTTTGTCTCTTGCTGCTTTACCTACCTTAGTTTTTAGCTTTGCAATGGTAAAAAAGACATCTCCTTATAGAGTTATGATATGCCCGTCTTGGAGTAGAAACTTACTTGGATCTTCTTAACTACCTTAGCTGACTTGACTATAGATAATCCTGCTTTTCTGGATAATTTAACATATGATTTCAAGTTTGTTGACCTAATGAAGTTCATGTATAGCACAACTCAATGGATCTCTTATATATAACATGAAATAGCTAATATGTGTAGAATTGACCTAAATCTATAGTTTTTTTTCTCCTATTACTTTTTGCTTTGTTGTGAATATGAACTGATATGGTAAAGACCTTTAGATATGAACATATGATTAGTGTATAAGTGGAAACTTACTTCCGGCTGACTATGTTTACTCTAACTTGTTTGTATGATTTAATATTTCTTGGCTCATTAAATATATTTTTAATGGTCGCACTTTTTGTATTTTTGTACTGTTTTGATGCATATTCTATTGCCAAGACTATGGCACCTGATAAGCAGTGGATGCAACTTATTCATAATAGACTTGATGATGCTTATATACATGGGGTGGAAAGCTTTTTGGATTACACTTTTTCAAGATTGAGGGAAGCGAATGAAATAAGATGTCCATGTGTTAGATATTGTAATGCAGTTTCTAGAACACGAGAGATGGTTAGATCACATTTGATAGTGCATGGAATAATTCAAAGTTATACTTTTTGGTATCACCATGGAGAGAGGGCAGGGGAGATAGAAGAATCTGATTCAGAATCTATAAATGATGACAATGAAATTAGCGACGATGAGGAGGAGGATGAAATACGGGAGATTCTTACTGATTTACATTCTAATTGTAATATGGATAATATAAATACAAATGGTGATGATTTTCTAGAGGAGGAACCAAATCCTGAAGCAAAAAAATTCTATAGTCTTTTAAAGGATTTTGACCAACCACTATATGAAGGTTCAAAAATTTCTACTTTGGTGAAATTGCTTCATATTAAAAGTATTGGTCGTTGGAGTAATGCTTCATTAAATATGCTACTGAAGATGCTAAAGAAAGATCTATTGCCTGATGATTCAAATTTGCCAAATTCATATTGCGAAGCAAGGAAGCTAATTCGAAGCCTAGGGCTTTCATATGAAAAGATTGATGTTTGTAAGAATGATTGCATGTTATATTGGAAGAATGACAAGTTTATTTATTCTTGCAAAATTTGTTGTGCATCTAGATGGAAAGAAGATACATGTAATGGGGAAACCAAGTTCAAAAATGGAAAAAAGATACCAAACAAGATCCTACGCTATTTTCCTCTAAAGCCAAGGCTTCAAAGATTGTTTATGTGCTCAAAAACATCTTCTTTAATGAGATGGCATCATGAAAACAAAGCTAATGATGGAATTATGAAGCACTCGACTGATTCTAAAGCATGGAAAAAGTTTGATGAACTTCATCAATCATTTGCTGTAGAGCCTCGTAATGTTAGACTTGGACTTGCTAGTGATGGTTTTCAACCATTTGGAAGTTTGAGAAATCCATACAGTATTTGGCCTGTGGTACTTATCCCTTATAATTTACCACCTTGGTTCTGCATGAAGCAGGAAAATTTTATTTTGTCAATGCTTATTCCTGGTCCTGGAAGTCCTGGAGATGCAATTGATGTTTATCTCCAACCTTTAATTGACGAATTAAAGGAATTATGGGAAACTAGAGTTGGTACCTTTGATGCATCCACAAAACAGAACTTTACATTGCATGCTGCTTTGTTATGAACTATTAATGACTTTCCAGCTTATCGGAATTTATCTGGTTGGAGTACAAAAGGAAAATTGGCTTGCCCAATTTGCAATAAAGAAATTTCCTCAAATAGGTTGGAAAATGGTAAAAAAACAATGCTATATGGGTCATAGACGCTTTCATCCTCTTAATCTCAAATGGAGGAATGATAAAAAGTCATTCGATGGTACCAAAGAGTGGAGATTACCTCCAAATAAATTGTCTGGTGATGACATACTCGATCAAGTGGCTGATTTACATGGGCTACCTCTAACAAATGATCAAAAGAAGAAGATTAAGGTGTCACATGAGAGTAGAGGTGATAATTGGAATAAGAAAAGAATATTTTTTGATCTTCCATATTGGAAATTAAACTCTATTGTTGCGACATAATTTAGATGTGATGCACATTGAAAAGAATATATGTAATAATATAATGGGAACAATCTTAAATATCAAAGGTAAAACAAAAGATACCTTGAACAGTCGGTTGGATTTGCAAGCAATGAAAATCAGGAAAGAATTACATCCAAAAATAAATGGAGATAAATATGAGTTACCAGCAGCATGTTTCACATTATCTCCTGAAGAGAATCACAATTTTTTAAAATTCTTGAAGGATTTGAAGGTTCTAGATGGATTTTCGTCGAATATTTCTCATTGTATCAATCTGAAAGATCACAAAATCTCTGGATTAAAAAGTCATGATTGTCATGTTGTTCTTCAACATTTAATTCCACTTGCCATACGTAGTTTGCTTTGTAAAGAGGTGCATGAGGCACTAATTGAGCTGCCGATATTTTTTAATCGACTTGGGGCAAAGTGTTTAAAACTTGAGGAGTTGGAATAATTAGATGCACAAATTTCTCTAACTCAATGCAAGCTGGAGAAGATTTTAATTCCTGCTTTTTTTTATTTTATGGAGCACCTGCCAATTCATTTAGCTAACGAGGCTATGATTGATGGACCTGTTCAATACAGATCAATGTATCCAATAGAGCGGTGGTTATATTTTTTGAAGCTATTTATTCGTAGCAGATCTTGCGTTGAAGGTTCTATTGCAGAGGGATACATAGCAAATGAATTTACCACTTTATGTTCAAGGTATTTGCATACAATGGAGACAAAATTTAATCGCCTTGAACGAAATTACGATGGGGGTGCTTTAGAATTTGATGGAGATTTAATGATTTTTTGTCAACCTGGAAAAGCCTTAAGAGGTGGCAAGCCACGTCGACTTAATATAAAAGAAGGGGAGCAAGCCCATATTTATATTTTGAAGAACTGTTATGAAGTTCAACCATTTCTCGAGTAAGTACTAATTTTTTCAAATAATTATCTTAGAACTCCTCCAAAATGATTATTAGATCCTAATTATTTATTATCGTTTAATCTTCTGTAGAGAGTTTTCTCAAATTCCAGGTGATTCCTCTCAAAGGAATTCAGATAGGCAATTCATCAATTGGTTTAAAGAAAAGGTAAATACTAAATAAAACATATGATTTTCAAATCATATAAATAATATTTGTTAAATTATGTTCTTAATGATAATAGGTTGCAAGATTATATAAACATGAGAAGAGTAAGAAGATGGCAGATTTTCTTGCATTGTCGCGTGGTCCCATGAAATATGGGACAAGTTTCAAAGGCTACATTATTAATGGATATAGATTTCATGTACAAGATTATGATAAAGGTTTGAAGACTCAAAATTGTGGAGTCATTGTTGCTGGTGAGACGGATGAAGAAGATAGATTTATTGATTACTATGGAGAACTAACAGAGATTCTTGAGTTGCAATTTGTTGGGGGAGAAGATTGGTTTTGTTTAGATGGATTTGGTTTGATGTGTATGAAAAAGAAAGAGGAGTTAAAATAGATGAATATGATTTTGTAAGCGTTAATCCCGAACGATTTTTGAAAACTAATGAGCCTTTTATATTAGCCAATCAAGCATCACAAGTATTTTATGCTAGCGATCATTATAATAAAGGGTGGAATGTGGTGCAAAAGGTTATGCCTCGTGATTCTTTTGATGATGTGCAAATTAATGATAATGATTCCGAGGATTTACTTGATTCAAGTGAAAGGAAAAGAAAAAAAACTCCTACAGGTTTGGAACTTTATGTAACTTTTGTGATGGTCTCATAGCTTTGACTAGTAACATTTTAATTTTTGTTTATTTATTCTAGATATTTTTATATTTGTTGTATGTTAATATGCGTACTAAAAGATAATTAACTAAACATGTTCTACTATTGAATTTTATGACAGGATGAAATGGATCCTTCAAACTTTAAGAAGTCTGAAATGGGATCAAGTTTAAACAACTTAAAGCAATCATACCTTCCACCTGGTGCCTTAGCTAGAGGACGAGGGAAAAGCTTCAAATGTTTGGGATCTATAAGAGTAATTGCTGAAAAGAGACCCTTGATTGGTCCACCAGACATTATGCAAGAGACCCTGAGAAACACATCTGGTATTGTGTTTTATTTTCTCATGCTCTAACTTTATAGAATCTTGTATTGAGAAATATCAAAGAGGAATTTAGGTTGTTGCTTGTACTGATTAAAGATTTATAAATGGAAATAAAACAGGTTTAAATTCTGCATCATATGATAAGAATATCATTACACAGAAGACTAATGTCATCCCTCTTCATTTTGATTCAATGGAAGATCACAATTTATCTCCTCATGAGGATTTTGAAGTAATGCAAAAGACATGGAAAAGCAAACCAGGTTTCTAATCTTATTTTTTTCTCAATCTATAATTTTTTTAGTGGACTGAACTTGTTTTAATGCTTGATTAGCAAAGGAGCAAGCACAAAACTTCACATCTGTGAACTCTGTGAGAAAGTGTGCTGTAAAGAGAACTTTGAATGGCAAAAGAAAAGATTCTGAAACTGCAACTCACGATCTGAATGAACTCTCACACAATAATAATCTTGTTCCCTCATGGTTGGATCAAATGGAGGATGATCTTACCCTCCCTCGAGATGAAGTTGAAGTGGTGCAAGACCCCAGGAGAAGCAAAACAAGTAATTAGCTGATCTCTTAATTTGCATAAATTATTCGTTGTTTATATATTTAAAATTTTTATGTTTGAATTGTATCAAAATTTGTAGGTCCTTGTGAATTCAACAAGGTAAAAAAGGTTAGAGGACCAAATTTATGTAAAGTTGTTACAGGACTCAAACCTGGAGAAAACCTTAGAGTCATTTTTTATCATAATCGAGTTGTTGGGGATCATCATGCTTTATTTTCAAGACACTTGGGTTCCTTAGTTCGTGATCGTAATATGTGTCCTTTGCGGGTACACTCATGGGCAGACATCGAAGAAGCTAAATTGGAACACTTGTGGGGAGTTGTCACTGGAAGCATTTAAATGACTATTACTGATTAAATTACTATTTCTTAAATCTTGTTATTGGGGAGCTGTCACTAAGTATTTTCCAGTAAGCAACTATCTTTGCTATCTGCTCTGGCTGGCTGATCTGGCTGTACATGTTTGTATCACTGGTTGTAAGCAACTATCTTTACTACTGCTCTGGCTGGCTGCTCTGGCTGTACATGTTTGTATCATTGGTTGTAAGCAACAATCTTTTCTATCTGCTCTCTGCTCTGGCTGTAGATGTTTGTATCACAGGTTGTAAGCAACTATCTTTGCTATCTGCTCTGGCTGGCTGCTCTGGCTGCACATGTTTGTATCACTGGTTGTAAGCAACTATCTTTGCTATCTGCTCTGACTGTGTTTGTATCTCTATGTTGTCATCCAATAGTTGAGTGATTGTCAGCTCTAGACAAAATATTTTTTTTTCAGTTCCAAAAACTTATTTTGAATTTTTGTAACCAAATAGATCTCTTTCTGATCTACTGCCACATAAAGATCTAGAAACTGCAATTGTTACAGTTAATGCTTTAATACATTAACAAACTGCAATTGCTACAGTTAAGTGCCTCTTGACAATCACTCAAGAATTTTACATAATCATGTCTCTTCACCTGTTGCGCAGTTATAAAGTATATATGTGAAATTTGTTAATCAGAGAGTGTTGACTAAGGAATTGAAGATAATTTAGAATATAATATCACATGTTTTATTGAGTGCAAATGTTTTTTGTATATATGCGCAGATTGTGGATGAAATTGTACAGTTTTTTTTTTAGTTAGAACTTTGTTCGGAGCAATTGAAGATTGTGAGAAGAAAAGGCTTTTATCGTTAATATGTCTTTGCATCTCTTGAAAAGGGATATTTATAGAACTGACAGTTCATTTTAATATATAACTTAAGTTCTATAAAAATTTATTTTATAGAACTAAAGTTGTATCACATTTCTGGTTTGAGACTTCTTTCAAATGTTTGTCTTCATTTAAATTATCCTGCAGCAACACTCTTCTCAAGAGACTGTAAAGTATGTTTATCATTTAGTCATCTTCTTCTCTTCTTTTTGTAGTGCTCTGTTGTTTGTCTATTACCTACAATTATCTCTCTGTTTTTGTCCATAATCTACAATTGTTCCTCTGCTTTTGGACCATCCCTTCAAGTGTATAAATAATGTTCTAATTACCATTTAAAAGCCTTGCTGACTGCACATTATTTTTCAGCTTTCTTTTAAAATTGTGAGTCTCTTATTCAGTGACATAAGTAAAATATATCAGGAAAAATTTGATAGTGATGACATGAATAGTCATAAAGAAGATGTGTTGAAACATATGAGAAGGTTATGGAATAATTGGAGAGGATCGCTTCACATGAAAGCAAAGTCTAAAGCACTGCAAGACGTTCTAAAAGATGTGCCTCAAGGGGTCGATAAAAGCGATTGGGAATGGTTGGTCAAAGAGCATTTTTTATCTGAAAAATTTAAGGTAAGATACTTATTATCAACTAGTCATTTCAATTATTTATTATAATTTTGCTAATGTGTTGTTTATATAGGAAACAAGTATGCGAAACGCAATGAATAGGTTCTAAGTTGAGTATGCCTCATCTTACGGGTAGCAAACCAATTAGAGAGATAATTTATGAATTGGTGCATATGTGATTTCTCTAATCTAGTTAAGACAGCTCTCCTTCATTTCAAATATATGACTATTTTTTTAATTTTGAAGGGAGGTATGCATGGTAATCCACCAGACATAGCGACTATCTTCTTTGAGACTCATAAGAAGGACAACAAACTTCTTGATCCTGAAACCAATCAAAAATATGTATGTTAATTTAAAAAAATTATTTCACATACTTTTACTTAATATATTGCATTATCTATAAATGTGTTGTATTTTATAGGTAGAAATACAAGATGTACTACAAGCTAAGCCATCTCTTACTAATATTGAGGTAGTAGAGAGATGCTTTGGACCTTAGAAAAAGAGTCATATGATTGGATTTGGTGGTGGAATAACTAGTAAGGATTTGAAAGGAGGTAGCTCCGCAAAGAGTGCACTGTTAGAAGAGCTAAATGTGAGTCGAAAGGAAAAGGATGCACTACTAGAAGAATTAAACGCGAGTCGAAAAGAAAATGAATCCATGAAAAAAAGCATGGATATCATAGAAAAGAAATGTGAAATGTTTGAAAGTACAATGTTCAGAGACCCTTTATCAACCTCGCCATCATGTGAACAAAATACTGATTGAATTACATTACAGGTTAGTAATATTTCTACTACTTATTTAATGAATTATGATGCAGTTTCACAGCCTTGAATTATGATGCAGTTTCACAGCTTTCCAATTTCTCTATGGGTTTTCATTTAATACTCTTTAATATATATCTGTTGATCGAATTATGATGCAGTTTCATAGCCTGGCTCTGCCTAAATATTTGTCTATCATGTTTTTATTTGGAAGTTACTCGTTTGCCTAAATATCATTTGGCAGATAATGCTTTCAAAAGCATAATTTGTTGAATTGAACGTGATATTTGTGCAAGTTGCTTAAGATTTAACAACACTATTTGAGGCTTATGTGAAAAAAATAGTAGCAATTTATAATCGATACAATAGTAGAGGTACATTATATTTATGTTGCAAGTGGACAAAGCCTCCTTGATATGGATGTTCATCTTTTCTGCGCAAAGCTTTTCAAGTTAGCAATGATACCTTTTTTTGTTCCTTTGCATAGTATACGTTTCTTTTTTGTTTTTTTTCATAGTAAAATCATCAAGTGTGTCTGTGTAGCATACCAGTTGAACAATTCAACTTATGCAAACTTTTATCCTTGCAACAGGTGATCAAGACTTCGAAGTCATGATGGATCTTCAAGTGGGGAACGAGTTGAACTATTGAAGTGCAGAAAGTTAATTAAATCTATTTTACTTATTAATTATCTAGGCTATGTGTTTACAAATATTAACTACCATCTCGACATATATATTCTAGATTATCATTTTTATTCTTGTAGGATTTTTAAAACATCTTTGTTCTTAGTAATGAACTTCGTACAATGCTTAAATTATTATGAACAATTTATAATACTATTTTATGAGTTTGAAATGTTTGTTTAAATACATATTAGGGGTGGGTTCGATTTTTGCGGTTCGATTTTTCCCTAAAACCAAAGACAGAACGGAAGGTAATTTGGCGGTTCGGTTCTGTTCAGTTTTGCCCAAAAAAAGGTAATCCATTGGCTTTTCGGTTCTGTTTTTTTTGGTTCGCTTTTTGGTTTTTTTTCGATTTTTTGGTTTTTAAAAATAACTTTTTGAAGTAAAATAATATGTTGGGTAGAGACATATCATCGTATAGATATGCTAAACAATTGATAAAGAGTAAAGTTTGGATTAGTACAATTATCACAATATAAGAACTACAATTATCACCAAGAAAATTGCAAACATATGTTCTAGAAAAACAAATATCAAATACTCCTTGGAAGGTTCAAGTCAATTGTGTGTAGCCAAAAGAAATTATCAAACAATTATCAAATACTCCTTGAAGTATCAATTAGTTGCAGGTGACAGTAGCCAAAGACTTCTCCTTGGAAGCTTCAAATCTATGTCTCTTTCGTGCAACAAGAAAGACTTTCCTTCTTAGCCATGTAGCCTATAAAGTATAAACGATGTAGTATAGCAAAATCGGTTTTTGACGGTTTGGTTCGATTTTAGAAGACCAAAACCGAAATCGAAACCGCTCAAAATCGGTTCGATTCGATTTTTTGTGCTCGGTTTTGATTTTTTACGGTGCGGTTTTTTTTTGGTATTTTTCGATTGATTTCGGTTCGATTTTCCGTTTTTGGTTTTACGGACCCATATATATTACATATTAAATAATTACTTTTATTTATCAATTATGAAAGGGAAAAATGTTACTTTTTATATAATAATATTTATTTTTAAAAAATCATCAACAAATTAAGAAAAATTTGGTTGTTAAATTATTGATGTTATATAATATTAATGACCGAATTTTGGTCACTAAAAAAGCTTATAATATCACTTTTTGAAGTTATCTCGTGACCAAGATAAAACATAACGACGGAAAAATGTGATCGCAAAAAGAGATCTAACGACTAAAGTTCTTGCCGTCACTAATGATTTATTAACGACAGGATCAGAATTTGGTCACCTACTTTTAACGTCGGGGCTACTAACGACGGGCGACGACCAATTTTTTTTAGTCGTAAATGATCATTAACGACTGGATTGTCACTTTTAACGACTAAATTTCCTTTCGCTAAAGGCTCATTCTCTTGTAGTGATATCCTATATTCTTTGAATAGTCCTTTCGGCTTGCCCGTCGGTTTAGGGATGAAAATACGTACATAACTTCACCCTAGAACCAGGACCTTTTTGAAAAGATTTCCAAAAGTAAGAAGTGAATTGAACACCATGATTTGATATGATAGACAATGGAACCCGATGCAACCTCACCAACTCTATAATATACCTGTGGGCATTTTCCTCGGAACCGAATATAGTCTTGAGCGAAAAGAAATGAGCCGACATCATCATACGGTCAACTATCATCTATGTGGAGTAAAAATGCTTTTTGGGCTTTGTCAACCTAACTATGAAGTCCATGTTGATCTTTTTCCACTTCAAAGTATTTACTAGGCCATCCTGCCTTTGGTGTTCAACTTTAACCTATTGGGAATGGGCACACTCAGACACGAATTGATTAATGTCCTTTTTAATTCCACTCCACCAATAAATCTCCCTAAAGCACTAAATATCCTTGTAGTACCGGGATGACTGAATTATGAAGAGTTATGATCCTCTTGCATGATCAACTTCTTCAACTCACTATCATTGGGCACACACAACCTCAATTGATACGGGAGTACGCCATCTCCCCCTTGTGAGAAGACTTCTACCATTCTATCTTTTACTAAGGTCTTCAACTCAACTAAGGCAGGATCAAAGGCCTTATTTAGCCTAAACCTCATCAACCAAAGAAGATGTGGATCCATAACCTCATCAACCAAAGAGGATGTGGATCCATGAAGAACCATTGCACCACCACTTAAAGGCTCACTCAATTTCACTCCCAATCTACCTAACCTATGAGCATCTTTTACTAACTCTCTTTTTATATGATCATCCATATGGCAAACACTAACCATGGAAATCATACTAAGGCGCCAATTACCGCATTGGCCTTTTTGCGGTTGTACTTCACACTCATATCATAATCCTTGAGTAGCTCTAACCATATCTGTTGCCTCAAGTTTAGATCCTTTTGTGTGAACATGTGTGGGACACTTTTGTGGTCGGTAAAAACATCCACATGAAATCCATATAAGTAATGTCGCCAAATGTTTAAGGCAAACACCACCGCCACAAGCTCAAGGTCATTTCTCATGTAATTCTTCTCATGCACTTTCAACTGCCTGGAAGCATAGGCAATCATTTTACTACTTTGCATTATCGCATAACCCAATCGAATCCTTAATGCATAACGATACACGATAAACACATCATTCCCTTCTGGCAATGTTAATACACGGGATGAAGTCAACCGATCTTTTAAAGTTTGGAAACTCCTGTCACATTCATCCTTCCGCATAAGCTTAGCCTTCTTTAGAGTTAGCTTGGTGAGTGGAGACGAAATAGTGCAAAAGTCTTACACAAACTATTTATACTGACAGGCTAGACCCAAGAAACCCCTTATGTCAGTAGGAGTGAATGTCCTACGCCAGTTTCTCACTACTTCTATATTCTTAAGGATAAACTTAGATGCCCTCTCTAGGTACCACATGCCCAAGGAAGGCAACCTCATCTAGGTAAAACTCACATTTATCAAACATTGCATAAAACTTATGTTCCCTCAAGGTTTGTGATACTACTCTCAAATGTTCTTGCTTACATTAGGAGTACATAAGAATCTCATCAATGCACACCAGAATGAACATGTCAACGTAAGGCTTAAACACCCTATTCATGAGCTCTAGAAATATCGCTGATGAATTAGTAGGGCCAAACGACATCACGACAAACTCAAAATGACCACACCTAGTTCGGAAAGTCATGTTAGGGATGTCACTTTCTCTCACCCTCAATTGGTGATGAGCGGATCTCAAATCAGTTTTAGAGGAATGAGTAACCCCTTATAGTTGATGAAATAAACCATCTATCATTGGGAGGGGATACTTTTTCTTGACGGTGAACTTGTTGAGTTTCCGATAATCAATGCACATAAAGAGCGACCCGTCCTTCTTCCTCACAAATAACACCAGGGCACCCCATTGAAACTTACTAGGTCTGATGAAACCCTTTTCCAAAAAAATCCTTCAATTGCTCCTTTGACGCCTTCAATTCTCTGGGAGCCATTCTATAAGGAGGGATTGAGATAGGTTGAGTATTGGGTGTAAGGTCTATACCAAAGTCTATCTCTTTTTTTGGAAGGACACCTGATAACTCATCTGGGAAGACATTCGGGTATGCACATACAACGTGGACTGACTTAAGAGAAATAACTTTTGAAGATACATCCTTGACCCTCAACAAGCTGTAGATGCACCCTTTGAAATCATTTTGCGGGCCTTTTCAAAAAAAATAAATTGACCCCTACATGAAAAGTTACTACTATCTCATTCATGAACTAGCTCATATAGGTAATTTGAAGTTAACTAGCTCATTACGGAATTTGAAGTTAACCCTACGGGTTCTACAGTTAGTGGAAACATAAGAAGAATTAACCTATCCATTCTAAGAATCATGTCATAGTCTACCATGGAAAATGCGACTAAGTCACATGGAATCACTTCATTCAAGATAGAAATAGGACAACTTCTACAGACTCTGTGCTATGATAGACTTACCTACAGGGTTACTCACCTCATAGGTCTCCTAGAGGACCTCGGGACTTACATGAAATATATATGCAGAGAATAGGGTCATAATAGATAAATTGCTCTCGAATCTTGAAGTGCAAATGCATCATAAAAAAAACTCTTGACATACTGGCAACCACGTTCGAAGCTTCCTCGACCTCTTGGCGACCATGAAGAGAATAGAACTAGTTAGTCCTTTGGGTGCCTTGGAATGGAGCCCTTTGGCCTTGAGGCCTTGTGCCTCTACTCCTGTCATCCTTATGATGGTGGCCAGGCATCCCATAAGTAAAACAAGCATTTGTCTCGACTAAGCATTCTCCTTTGTGAGGATTCCCACATTTAGGAAAACTTGGACTTTGACGCTTGGGAGCATCCCCCTTGTCCCTCTCAGGAGGAGAAATGTTGGTTGTTCCTTGCCCACCTTGCCTTTGGCCAACTTGGAACTTGTGACTGCAACCCCTTTGGTGAAAACATTTCTCACCATCTGTATGAGCTATCTTGGACTCCCTTGACCATTCATAAAACTTTTCCTTTTCAATTTACTATGTGTATGTCATCAAGATGGAAATATCCATCTCCTTTACCAACATGGTCATCTTGTATTTCTTGGAGACCAACTCAAAGACACTCGAAATGACTTTTCTCATGCGATCTCTCTGATCTGCGACCTTGAATGGAGCACATTTTGAAAATTTTGTAAAGTTGAGGGCATACCCCTTTACACTCATGCTCCCTTACTTTATGTTGATGAATCCTAGACCTTTGCCTCTCTAAGCTCGATACGGAAGAACCTATCCTAAAAGGCACATTTGAATTCCTCGCAACCAATAGCACCTACTCTTTGGAATCTCTCGTGGGACCATTACTTGAACCAAATCTTAGCCACTCCTTTGAGTTGGAAGGCTACCAACTCGACTTTCTCTCAAAATAGAATGCCCATCACCACAACGACCTGGTAAGCTTCCTCAATACACTCAATAAGATCCTCGTCTGTCTTCGACCCAAGAAATTCTAATGGGTTCATCCGCATGAATTCGCATACTTTTGTGGCCGGTGTAGGAACTTGAGGAGGAATGACCACCTCTCGATTTGCTTTTTTGGCCAAGACTTGGGCCAACAAAGTAAATGTGGCTTGGAACATAGCATGAGGAACTCCATCATCCTGTTGGAGTGGAGGGACATGTTCCTCAGAAGTACCTCACTGATGGGGAGATCTTCATGGCAGCATGATCTAGAAATAAGCAAAAGCCCATCATTAGTAAGAAGTAAACCTTATTCAACCCCAAGACACGATATGAATAAGAAATAAGGGAAGACTTCCAAAAATCGTTTCATAGCATCTCACTCAAGATAGTAGCGTACTTCAAAATCTTGAATTAGACTCTATGTTATGGGGTATGTATGGACAAACGAGGAATATTCTAAAACCTCATGCTCTGATACAAAATTTATAATGACCTAGCATAGTGGCCTAGTCGTCACATGAGAAATAAGCTACTCGAAGGCATCTCATCCAAGCGATCTCTAACATCTTAAGCATTCATGGACATTGGGTAAAACATTTGTAGAAAAAGTAAGGGAAAGGGGACTAAAGGCTAATTTTATAATGAAGAAACATTAAAAAGCAGTGGAAATACAATAATGACTTGTTTTCTCTGATGCATACCATCTACATCATAGACGGATAGGACCAATATCTAATGATCTCCATCAAATATAAAGAAGTCTTAAATAGTGCAACATAGAAAGTAAAAGTCTCAGTAGCGCTTTAAATGCATTGTCTTAAATAAAACAAAGATACAAGAAAGAGGAAAAAGTGGAGGAGTCCCGAAATACGGCCTCACCATAATAAAACATCTAGTCTTGGACGCTGAAAACTAGGCTCAGGCCAGTGTGAGAGTGCCTGTTCCTACATGATTAAATCATGTTGGAAAAATATGTGTTAGTACGTTTCAATGTTCTATGTATTTAAGATGCAATTTTATCAATCAAATTGTAATGCCATCATTATTAAACATAATATATAGGAATATGTAAGATAAAAGGTACAAAGAAATTCTTAAACATGCACAAGGAATATGGCTGAAGATCAATATGAGCCAATGCATAAGAAAGTACACGAAGTTAAAACATAGCATAAGACCATAAGCTTGTGGGAGTGGACCTTAACCAAAATATATGACAACGTGAGCTACCACATGGAAACCAACATAATCCCTTATGTTGGAATAGGGAGACCACATGTCGGGTGGAGCTCCTTCAACCTTAGCATGCATCATAATAACATAAATGGCCTATGTGGATCCACTAGCCAACCTATAAGGGATCGTATGGTGGCACATAGTTAATGTGACAAAGGGTTGCTTCTAAGGATCCCTAACCGAACCTCACCATAAGGTTACGTTCGAAGCGAAGTCTTCCCACAGAATCTTCAAAGTTCAACATAGAATCATAAATAGCAATGATAGGAATAGCTCGAACATAGAAACCACCAAGTGAGAATTGTCCATTCATCTTGGGGACTTTTCATGAACATCTTTTTGGGCAATCAACATCATACTCATATCTTTAGTAAAATTAGAGTTAAAGCTTTTCATTAGTGCCATAATCAAAATCATATGTCATAAAAATCTTTACTTGAAAGCTAGGTAGGCTTAGCTTTATCATGGAATAATCATAAATCGTATAAGTCATAAGAAAGTTTTTTAAAAGGAGCATCGATAATGCCAAACATTGATAATATCAATAATTATCATGGGATCAATATGATACTTCAAATATGTATACATTTACTTAGCAAAGTAATTGGAAACTTCATAAGTATCATATAATAACATAAATATCATTAAATCATCATAAGCATGCACATTATCTTGAGGAACTTAAAAAAAAGGTAAAATACTTATTGGGGAGCTATATATGTGAAAGGGTGCCCATAAATAGACTCACATACTTTGGAAGAATTGGAGAGAAACTAACTTGTCGGATTGATGAAGAAATCATAAAAACCCTATCCTTGTTCTTAAGAACCCATTTTTGCCTTTGGAGTTTAGAGGATGAAGTATGGAAGACTGTAAGAGCAAATTAAGACTTAATGGATGTTTTAAAGCCCCTCCCCCCCAATGATGTAGCATTTGAATAGAAAGGGTGGAAATGACAAAACTTCCCCTTATAAAAACTTCTGGGATCGTCCTACGGGACCTCGTGTATGGGCCGTAAGTCTCTTTGTTTGATAACACATCTGAAAATTTGACTTTTCTAGAATCAAAACAATGAATCATCGGTACAAGTCGTGAAACGTCTTATGGTCCATGGTTAAACTCATAGAGTCTTTTCACATTTAACAATTTTTGCTCATTTCCTTGGCCTTACCCACAAAAGGATTTTATGAGCCGTGAACTATTTGACGAGCTGTGTGATATCCTGTAAGATACTTTACTTAAAACTCCAAATTGACTTCATCTTTGGGGTCCAACTCATGAAACCATCTATGGGTTGTAAGGTAACCTATGGGTAATCACTTGGTCCATGGGTTACCCCACACTTGGAATCCTTTCCCTTTCCTAAAGTTCTATGTTTGAGAACCAAGTCTATGGGCCATATGTCAATTTACGGGCCATATTTTTCCCCGTAAACCAGACTTCACGTCATTTTGAAGGCCAAGTTTTCTACACTCAAGGCTTCTAAACGGGGGGTCATTACAATATCTTATTTGGTTCTACTTCATGGTTTATGTGTGATGAATTCTCAAAGTTTATTGCGAGTGAGTTTGAAATGAACATGATGGGTGAATTTTAGTTTCCTTTTGGGTTTGTATATTAAATAAATTCTTGAAAGGAACCGCGATTAGAGAAGAAAAGTACATCAAGGAGTGGTTGAATAAGTTTCAAATGAAGGATGCAAATCCTATTGACACACCTATGAGAACAAATTCCAAACTAGATGCTGATGAACCTGCTCCAGTGTTACTGAAACTATGTACAAGGATATCATAAGATCATTATTGTACTTAACTACAAATAGACCATATATTATATTTAGTGTTGAACTGTAAGCTAGGTAGCAATCAAAGCGTTAGGAAACCCACTTGAGGGCATCTAAAAGAATCTTGAGATATTTGAAGAAAACATGGAACCTGGTCATAAGCTATCCTGCAAGTTATTATTTTGAGTTGATTGGCTATGCTGATGTTTATTATGTTGTATATCAAGTAGATAGAAAGAGCACTTATGGAATGGTTCACTTCCTTAGATTATGTCTTGTGTCTAGGGGAACCAAGAAAAAGAATTCTGGTTATTTTTTAACTGTTGAAGCTGAATATGTAGTTACTACCTCTTGTTGTGCTCAATTGCTATGGATAAAACAACAACAAATGATTTTAGTGTCATCACAAACACTATTTTATTATTATATGACAACCCAAGTGCTTTTGATATGGAAAAAATCTTGTTTATCATAACAGGATAATGCATATAGATGTGAGTCATCATTTCCTAATGGACAATGTTTAAAAAAGAAATTTATGCATGCAATTTTTCAAGGCTGAAGATCAAATTGCAGATATCTTTACAAATGCTTTGAGTGGAGATAATTTTGAGACGAACATATTGATGCTGGGGATGTTCAAGCTTGAGTGAGCTCTTCGTTTTTGGGTGCAAATCAGATTCTCTTTGGCTAAGAATAGAAGGGCATGTTTCCTTTTATTTTTATAATACTTTCTATGGAAAAGACAATTCTAGTACCTTTTTTGTAGGTATATATTCATTATTGATTTAATCAAGATAGACAAAAATATTGTTGTGCATAACATCTAAAACTTCAACGAGACCTGGTCCTTTCTTAATTCTTAGCACTTTGTTTATTACATTTGATTTGCAACTGAAAACCATAATTATTGTTCTGTGTCAGTTTTGTGTCGGTTGAGATATCCCATCAATCTTGGAAAGCTAATCACTCCTTTGACCTTCTAATGAACATAAAATCCCTTTCTTATACCTATTTTTGCCCTTTACTAAGCTAAAGTACCCAATAGCACCTTATATATTGATGTTCGTTCATTGAAATTCTTCTAAAAATCCCCTTTTTCTCTCTTAAACTTCTTGTAAGTCTTTTCCTTATTATTTAAGAAAAAGGATCATGTCTTAATCTTCAAACTCAAATTAGGAAAATGCACTTTAATTGAATGAAATCTTTCTATCTATAGGTCTTGTTAGCGAGAATCTAGTTCCTTCTTTCCAAAACTCCATTGTTGAAAGAAGCAAAAAGGACCCATTTTCTTCTCCCCAAAACCGCCAGTCTGAGGAACATTATGAAAATCCTGATATTCCTGATCTTAATATCTCTCAATATCCAGTTCCCCTTGACTCTATTCAACCTGTGCTCCTTTAAGGTTGGTATATGACTTACTTACAACCTTAACTTGGTTCTCCCTAAAATTTCTCCTCCGACTTGATCGTAGACGATGGCCTACATGAGGACAAAGGGGTGAGTCAAACATACTCATTGCAAGTGAAGAACTTATAGTGAGAATTCACTACAACATTTTAGTCCTAAGACTACACTAAATCTAGACAACACTTATAATATGTTTCCTATAATGTTTTTGGGTACGCTTTTAAAAGGTAGCCTTAGTTTTTGGCTTTTGGCCATAATGCTATAGGCAACACTTGTAAAGAGTTCTCATTAATGGTATAGGCTACACTTTATAAGTGTTGTCGTATCATCATATAATTGTCAACACATATATAAACATATGAGTACACTTTTAAAGTTTGTTATTTTTATAATTCAAAAAATAATATTGTACAAGTGTGCCCTTATAATTTTCACAAAAATATTATATTCCATCCAACTTATTTAACTTTCCCTCTTTTAAAAGAGACCAAAATAAATTCAAAAAAAATTAAAAAAAACTCAAAAATCATTTCTTCAAGAACTCTTTTTCACCTTTCTTTTCCTCAATCAGATCGACTTTCTTCAGATAAGCAGAAAATTTAATCAGTAATTAGACTTTCTTCGCCTCAAAAGTCATCGACTCAATCCTTTCAACATCTAATCAACTTTCATTTCCTCAATTTTCTTCGCTTGAAGGTTTCAACTCTTAAGAAAATCAGAAACATTGCCTCAAGAGTCTCATATCTCTTTGCCCCAAATCTGAACATGTATTTCTTCAATAATTTCAATGTTTTAGTGTAAGGTAAATTGAAGAATAATTTAAAAATAATTCTCAGAATTTCAGGATTGTTTGATATACAAAAATTTCATTTTACAATTGATGTTCTTTAGCTCCATTCTTGGTTGTTTACAACCGAATATGAAAAACTCTCATAAATAGTGGATGAGGGTTTCTTGAGCTCCATTCACACAATGGTGGATGATTCGAATAAGGTGGATATGGAGAAGCTAATCTCCTTTAGTAAAGATCTTATTCAATTCTTGAAAGAAGATAAAGATGTGAACTTCTTGAAATAGTTAAAGAACTATATGATGCCCTTCAATCACACTGCCACACTAAGTATTAGGCCCTTCATAGTTCCATTGATGGTGGATTTTCTTGAATTTCTTCTTCAATTCTATAGATTGGGGGTTTCCTGAATTTATTAAGTGGCTCAAAGTTTGAATCTTTCCTAGTTGGAGTTTTTCCTAATCCCCATAAACTAAGTGAGAAAGAATAAGTTGGCTTAAAGATTGCAACTTTTAAATTGTGTACAAAATGTGCTTCATAGTCAATATTGAATTTTTTGGAAATGGTAGAATAGTGACTGAGTGAACCTCTTTCAGATTAGCGTTTGGCCATGGGAATTATGAATATCTGAAAAATAAATAGTCTTTGATTTCAAAGTAAAAAGGATATTTGAAAATTGAAGTTGGATTTTGCCATCAATACACACTAGAGTCCTTTTTGGAATTTTTGTTTGTAATTTATTGTGAAAAAAATTTGTTTTATATTTTTTGAATTCTTGAAGTTGAATTCCCTAATTTTACGGCTGAATGTGTTTAGATGAAGGTCAACTCCGCGAAAACTGAAAAATATTCATGACCAAATACTCCCCTTTGTATATTGTACTAAGAGACAACCCATTCGCCAAGAGGTTAGACGTTGAGCTGCAGATCACTGTGGTGTCACTCATAGTTAGCTTTAGTTGTGCCTGACCAGGCCTTCCCTACATCCTATGAATGATATGAGAGAAAAAACACAGTTGGCTTAAAGATTGCAACTTTAAATCTGATATAGATAGAGTTTACAATGCGCTTTGTTGTTGAATAAAGTTGTTTTTACTTCTGCTTTATATATACTTCTTTTAACCTGAAACCTTAATTTTTGATGATTGTTATTTTTGGATTTTTCATGTAGTGACATTCATTTCATGGAAGAGTAAAATGGGGTTTTAGTCAACTTCTTTTGAGGTTAGTTAGTATAAAGATTGTTCCCAAGGGGCATCCCATGGTGAAGAGGCTATTTGGTGATCTTTCCTCCTCTCTCGCTCTAGGTGTAATTGTTTGAAATGCTTCTTCTTTAAAGGATATTTCATGTATATGTTTAATTTCTGGAAATTTTCCCCATTTATTTTGTATGATGAAGCTATCACTGTATGCCTCTATTACAAGTATCATTTCGGACTTTGATGATCAATCAAAACTATAAGGTCGTATCCTAATTACTGTGCTTGCTAAGATTACATTTCTGATTCTTTTCTTGTTTCACCTTGTGTGTGTTTTTTAAGTTTGTGAAGAAATTTACTTCACCTTTAATAATCCTAGATATTGTGGAGAGAGTTAAAAACGAGGTTGAAAATTTTTAGTTTGATCCATTAAACCTGACTGCCTTTGGCACTTGTAACAACATCTGGAAGACGATTGATTTGTGAGAAGTGGCATTGCTCAGGCATAGTTGTCAAGAGTACCTCATTGTCTTGGTTGATCAGAATCATACTACATTTCATTTCCATGTTGCATTGTAGCTTGTGTTATTTGAAGAACAACTTGTAAAGGACCTATCACTTCTTCTATGAACTCCCTCAGTCAGACAATGTTTTTTCTTTTTTAACTATGTGTTCGAAATCAATATTATGTTGCATGGTATTTAGTGTCATTATTCGAGCATTAATTTTTATTGTAACAGGGATGTACAACTTTCTGAATTTGAAAGTATTAAATAACTTATTTCAAATCATTACATATATTCAGATTATCAAGGAAAGATAAATATGTCTAGGTAGGGAACAACAAAAGCACAATCTGAAGCTGCTGTAGATGCTGAAATAGATAAGCTACAAAAAGAGTTAGAACAGGAAATGCAGAGAGAATAACTGCTAAAGGAAACACTTAGATTAGTATAGTCAACAACATGAACTACATGTATTTGTATTTTTCAATTTATTTAGTGTTATGCTTACTGATTGACACCTTTTAAACACAATTTTAATCAAAGAAATCAATGATTTAGATCATCATAGAGAATCTATTGAGGAGCAAAGGAAATTTCTCAAGAAACATTAGCGGGATCAACTTCAAGCAGTGTATGTAATCAGAACCTCTTAGGTTATTTTCCAAGGACCTTGCATAGAAGCTTAGACTTAGGATGCGAAGAACATAACATAACAAAATTGTCCTTTTCTCTGCTGTATTTAACGATATTTTGTTTAGTATCCGATGTCTCACCTTCATGTTTAATTTCCTCATCATTAGCAGGAATTGGTTGTGGTGTGTGATAAGCCATGCTTGATAGTCAACTAATTGCACATATGCATTCATCTTAAAATTTCTATTTTGATGTGTCATCTATTGCTCTCATTGGAGCATATTTCTGTATAAAATATTCATTTTTTTCAGATTAAGGGAACTTGAAGGTTGGTGGTATCCCATAGGTTTCTTGATAATTGCTAACACACTAGTTCTTCAAGTCATGCCAGATTGACTAGCTAAAAAGTTCAATCATAGCTTATTTATAGATTAACTGGTGATGCAGTATCTTGCACTACCTTCAGTTTACTAACTACAGATGCAGTTTTGTTTGGAAATTGACCCATTTGTTTCTTGTATTTGTGCCTCATTTTAGTGGATCGTCATAATCTATGGATAGCTGATTTTGCTCAGTTTTAGGCAACTGCGAAGGTATACCCTCAATTCTCTATATTATGCAACTAGTTTAAGTGCTATACTCTTGTTCAATTGTTTTTAGGACACTTTGAATGTCTAAAAGTCTTAAACTTTATATGTTGATGTATGTGTAGTTTGTTACAGCTTTATAGGATGTCAGTTCTTTCATGTTTTTGACAAACCTTTTAAAGTTTGTTACAACTTTATATGATGGCAGGTCCTTCGTCATAGGTATTGCCAAGGATATCTTTTTGAATGAATAGGCTTCTGAATTTTTGAAATTATGAGTTTTTTTTGGGAGAAAGTTGATGTTACTTTCCTACCAAATGTTGGAAAAATCATTTGTCTGATCCTATCAATCATGTTTCTCAGTTGCATAAGTGTTACTGTTACACTACTGCTACTAATGTGTTGAAGAAGCAGTAAAAGTTGGATAATCAGGTTGCTAGATGATATTTGCATTTGTGTACGTTCAAGCCTTTTCCGGTCGGCAGTAGAAGAAAGTTCAGGACTTAGAGTCTTTTGGTTTAGAATGAGTGACCTTATTATGTGTACATATTTTAAATTCTATTGCATGTGTATACATAGTTTGAGACAAAAGTAATGCTTCAGTTGAACCTATAAAACATGCCTCAGACCTGCCCTTATGCCTATCAGTTTAGGCTTGAACGTTGCTCATTTTTGTTCCTGTAAATAGATAGCACCATAACAACTGATGAAACTTAATCACAACATCTCAGACATCGTGTAAGCCCATTCTCATAGAAATCTAGGCATCGTTGAAGGCCACACTCATCTTCTTCATCATACTCTGCTTCATAGTATATTTTACAACTCCCATAGCAGGTCTCACATGGCACAAACCCACTATATCCACAGCCCTCAAAAACTTCATTTTCTACCTTTTCACAGCTTTCTATTGCCTTCTCACCCCTCTTAGGTTTGTGAAGTATAAAATCAATTTGCTTTCATTCTGTTGCACCAATTTATGCTCTGTTACATCACAATTTCATTTCAGCTGATCATAAGAATATGTTAAGACATGGAAAGAAAAGCTACAAATATGATGAGGAGATTTAAGAAGATTATTATCTTCAAGATCTTCCATCCATTACCAAACATTGACGTCTCTCTGGCTCACAATTAGGAGGACTTGTAATGGGAATGTTAGGAATCCTTTTTTGGATTTTCTCATTGATCATTTGTTACTCATTGAGTAGCTTTGGTGTATTGGAGAATAGTGTGCCCTGCATTTTTGCCATATACTTTTGAAATTATGAATTCAATTCTAGTTGAAAGGTTTGTTCAAAGAAATCTATTACATTTAATTTGTTGAGCATGGTTTCTCTCTAATTTTGTTTATTTTTTAAAATGTGTAGGAAAATGCAGAGATCAAATTTGAATGGTGGCCACAATCTGTTTGATTTATTGAACTGAATGATAGGAAGTTTTTTTGAACTATTCTTATAGTTTAAGTATATTCGATTTTGTGGAATTCATTTCTAGTATGCACATATTTAAAATACTGTCTCATAAGAATTTGTAGTACAAAATATTATTATTTGAAGTTTATTGAAAATTTATACATTTAATTATTTGTAAGCAAAATTAGTGCTTGATATCATTTATAAATTATGCATAGTGTAATTAGTATATAGAAAAATTTTGGCATATAAATATTTTTTAGCCAATATTGCAACACTTTAAAAGTGTAGCCATAGGAACATCAATTATAGCACGGACATTAGCAAAGGATACACTTTAAAGTGTTGCTGTGGAGATGCTATAAACATCTACGCTTCAAAAGTGTAGCCAATAAGTACGAGACGGCCACACTTAAAAATGTAGTTGTATGAAGTAAAAGTGTCACTATATGAAATATTACAAAGCGTGGCCTTTGTACCCTATGGGTCACACATTTAAAGTGTAGATGATAAGGCAACACTTAAAAAGTGTGCCCTAAAGTCAAAGGTTACGCTTCTTTAGGCAACCCCAACAAAAGCATTGCTTAAAGGCAAAAAGTGTGGCCTTTCACCAAAGACAACATTTTTTCATAGTGTTGGCCACACATAGTGAGGATGGTTAAAAGCAATAAATGTTATAGTGTGTTTTTCTTAGGTTAAGAAGGGAGCGCATGCTCCTTTTTCTGATGAAACAGTTGAAAATTTTGAAGCTTGTCAGATTCGAATAAGGATTACACCTGAGAAGGTTGATACTATTTTTGTGGATGAGGATGATGAGGATAATCTTCCACTCTCATGAAAAATTAAGAGAAGGATAGTGTCTACTACAAGCAAAGAGAAGGAAAAGGTGGTTGGTGAGACTGAACTAAGAAGATGTCAATATCACATTAGAGGGTTAATAAACAAATTGACAAGTGATGCCATGAAGGAGAATAGAGCTCGTACCTGTGTTGGAAGAAGGTTGAGAAAAAGAAAAATTGAGAAGGAATGGGCACTTGAGACTGGTGTGGTTGATTTTCTTGAAAATCCTGTTGAAAACAAAAAGAAAAGAAAAGTGTCACTTGATAAGAAGTAAAGAAAGCAAGTAGATACATCATTAAAGAACTCATCTGTATGTCTTGTGAGGGATGAAGTTCAAAAAAAAGTCTTGAAAGGGATTTAGCAAGAGAGGAAATAGTTGAAGTTTTGAGAACACAAAAAGTTCTAAGTGGTAGAGCTTTTTGTTCTGAGGTGCTACCCAAACCAGGGATGTATGACCTTGCAGTTTCTATTGAGCTACAGTCATAAATACATCTTTTTGTTGGCTTTGTCCCATACCTATTTGAATCCCAGGTGAGGGATTCTTTTTTTGTTAAGAAGGATATAGTTTGACTACAAAGTTTTGTGAATGAAAATTGTCTTTGAAAAAAGAGGTTCATAGTAAAGTTCTCAAGGTGAAGGAGGGACCAGGTCAGCCATTATAAAGACCTGTTCCAAAAGCTTTACAAATACTTGTGAGAAGATGCCTAACTTGAACGCCTCCAGTATTCACAAGAAGTATTTAAAAGAGAGTTAACAACTTTTTTTCAAATTTGTCAACAAGGTCCTGCTAGCTCATTCTAAAAATAGGACAATTGCTTCTGCCACTAATTTGTTTCATATTGAAAATGTAAGAATGTTTGAACCAATTAATCTCCCATCAATAATATTGGAACACATGAGAAAAATTCTGATAGTGAAGGGTGCAAAGAATGGATTAGGGTATGGTTATTTCTTGACCAAATTGTTTAGAAACTTTGAATTTCCTTTTGATACTGGGACAAAGGGTACTGTCAAGCAGTCCTTCACCTTGAACACTTTGAAGTTATGTGACTGTATAAAGAGAAGGGCAGTGAAGTTAAGTAGAATGTCTGAGCTTCTGGTAGAAAAGGAGAGGATGAGAAAAGAAATTGAAGACAAGAAAGCTCTTATGAGTGATAAGGATGATGAAATAGCCTTGTTGAAATCTAAACTGGTTGTAGTGAAGATAGAGGGACCAAGTTCTAATAATGTTGAGGAGTTGAGGGCCAAGCATGATGATTTGTCTTCTAAAGGGTCCAAACTCAAGGATCAGTTACATAACCATCACATTGAGTCAAATGCTAGGCTCACCTTTGTTGTCCAATCCATAAACCAAAAACCCCTCATCCTTGTAGGTTTAGGTTTCTTTTTTGTTGTGATCTTTTTCTCTCTTTTGCATGGCTTATGTAATAAATGTTTGTGTTATAGTTTTTGTGAAATTCTCTTTTCTTTTTTTTTTCTCTCTTTTTGTATGGATGCTTTTGTCAAATATAAATGTTTTGTCTTTTGAATATCCCTTACCATATGCTTGTGTTGCATCAATTTTCGGTTTACTGTCATTTCTTTTTTTATGATTCCAAAAGGGGGAAAATGATAATGCTTTCAAAACTAAACAAATTCACTGATATGTTAGTAATAGGAGGAACTAATACAAGGACCTAGTTGAAGATCATAGTTTTTTGATAGGGGGACCATGTAATATACAGAAGAACATTGAATGTACTGAAAGTCATTGCTAGATAATGTTATGGGTTTGTAATAATCAAAAAGGGAAAAATATATTATGAAGGTTTTTGATGATTTAACAAATCATAAAAACAAGGAACACATAAGGGAACGAATCCCAGGTGTGCTGTGAACCTTAAAGCGACATCCGACAAATAGTACATTGTGCAACTACCTGTTTATTATTTGTTGGTGATCGATAGTTTGCTCTACAGAAATTTTCCAGCAAATGAAGTTGCTCCAAATATTGCTAATGTTGGATATATACCCAACCTTTCCTGAGGAGAATGTTGAGAGTTTTCACACACATTGAGTGAGCATTCTTGGTGAGGCTCTTGAGTTGTACATTTAGTAATATAAGAGTTCTTTTTATTTTGTGTACTTCATGGTGCTTAAGTAGTACTTGCATCTTGTGAATCGATTCCTATTCTATAAAGAGATCTAGTATTAGGAAAGCCCTTTGCTCTTCATTGCTAGAGTTAGCTATAGTAAGTGTTGAAGTCTACGTTGCCTAGAGATAGTCAAATTAGTGGGTAGCAAAGTAGATACTTAGTTGGCTCGTTCTTATGGTAGATTTATCACAACAAGGAGGAAGGGATCTAAAGTTAGGTTCTTTGATTTCAAGAGTTTGTGAGCCAAAACTTTGCCACCTTGAGATTAATGGAGTTTGATTGAAACTCTAAAGTTGCTTTTACTGTTTAAGCTTTTCTTTTGTTTACTGTTGTTTTGACGAGGGACCTGTCCCCTTTGCACTCAGTGGACACGTATGTTCTGTGAATCTCCCTCATGCTATCTACATTAGGAACATATAACTACCCTTTATAATGGAGGATACAATCTCCTTTTTGAGAAAAGACTTCTATTTTCTTCTCAACTACCAACTTATTCAATTTCAGCAATGTCGAGTCTATGTCTTGCTTTGCCTTGACATTTTCTATCAAAGATGATTTGGAACAATTTGACGCTAAAGCACATCCTTTATTAAAACTACTCAATCTTACCCTATAATGAACCTCCATGTCATTTTTGCATTTTCCTAATTATTTTACCAGTTTAAACATGTGCATAGTGACCTCGAGCCATTTGTGACATAGTGATGCTGGTGGTTTGGTTATTGGGTGGATCCTGTGATAGTTATGCTATTTTTTTTAGTTTAATGAAAGGTTATAATTGTATAATGAGTATTTTTGGTGAAGTCCTAGTAAATGGCCTCAGAGTAGAATATTAATGATTGCACTAGCTCCAGAATAGACAAATTAGGCAAGGAGCTTGGTCGATCACGATGCTGGGATTCCAGTATGGGTTTAACTTCGAATTTGCAAAATTAATTCAGAGATAAGTTAAAAAGAGATATTTGATGATAACCTAGGTAAACATGCTCAAAAGTTGATTCTCATGGATGGTCAGCTCTGAAACATCAAATTAAGCCTAGAATGACCTTATTTTTGGATGGTGGGGACTTTCGGATGCATTTTGACCCCATCAGTTCTTTTACATAAAATTAGCTGAAAAAGAAGTGGGACCCTCAATTTATTATGACGAGCTCTGTTGGGAATTCCAACTGTACCACTGTATCCAAAATCTCAAAATAGATGTGGTTACGTAGTTGATCTGAAAAAATGTACATCGGATGGGCCCAAAACACCCTAGAGATGATTTAAAGGGAGCTAATGCAAGAACAACAAAGCTACTCTCTTCATGCGTAGGATGTTTTGGGGCAAACACCCGTATCCGCATTTCTAAGGCTTAAGTTCATGGAGGCCTAGCAAGCCAATGCCCTACGTTCATGCAGCAATGGCCGCGTCTACGGAGGCCAATGACTAAGCCGGTGGCAGCCCTTATAAAGCCATAGTCGCGAATTAAAGAGAGAATTTTCAATCAGGCGTAACTTTTAGTATATATATCAATTTTAGGCAATTCAAAAGGCTAAATTATAAAGAATTTTGTGAGGAATGTCGTGGAGACCTTAGATTATAGCGTTGGAATGCCTTTCGAGGTAAAAATCATTCTTTTTGCCGAATGTTATACCAAAAATTGCCAAAAACTTTGTGTTGCAATATCTTAGCCATTTCTTATCTGAATTGAGTAAAATTTGAGTCTCAACTGTACTAGTTTTTGAGTCTCACACAATGGTAGATTCTGATTCTATTGGTGTGGTGTTTTTTTAGTATATTGTCACAAAAGCTTTTGCCTTAAATATTAATAAGAAATGTAACTAGATTTTTGGTCTGTTACTTAGTGTTCTGGGCTTCGTTTTGAGTCCAATTTGTGGCTATAAACTCATGTAATGTTGAGGTCATTTTACAGAGGTTGGTTTGGTATTTCGCACGTGGGCCCTATTTTAGTCGAATTTGACATATTTTGCCCTGTTGCATGAGATATTACAACACAAAAAGACATATTTATGTTTTGGTTTATGTTTTTATAGTTAAGCAGTATTTAGAGGCAATCAGGAAAGGAAAATCTCACGTAGACTGATTCGATGCACATGGATTTACCTTCCAAGTATGCTAGGCTTCCTTATTCTTATGATAAAGTTGACTATATATGTTCGATGCTTGTTTGTTGTTTGAATTCCATGAGTAAAGGTTGCATATGTTAGTTGAGAATGTCATAGTCGTATGGGCACTCTAATGGTTATATTTATCATAGTAGTTGACTATATAGTGGTCTGAGGCTGTGATGGACCTGTTAAAGGCTAAATACGATTTTGCACTACTTCTTTTTGTCTGTTTGCTTAGTTGGTTACTTGTATACCTATTTGGGTTGTCATGTTCCAGGAAACACGTTATATTAAGGATGAGTGATTATGTGTTGTCCTCCTAACTATGTATTAAAGTTCTGTTATTGTGATTCTATTGATATACTGGGCTTCTGGCTAGTTGACATAGAATTATTATTCCATTCTGAGTTTTATGCTATACCCTGGGGGTTGCATGGATTTCCTGTTGTCATGTCAGATATGTGTTACATTTGTAAGCTGGATTGCCTACTATTGTTGTACAGGGAACTTGTTACACTTATCATCTGGGATATTCACTCTTGTTCTAGGTACGTATTACACTTATCAGTTGGGTTGTCTATCATTTTTGTAGATGCTGGTGATCCTTCTTGTTATCTGCCGTTTGCTGGATCTTAACCTAGGAATAAGCCTCCGGTGCCATAGATTGCATTGTTCAGGCCCTATACTGGTACATATATGCACAATTTGACCTGAGAGGCATAGCATCTGGAAGTCTAGTTGTTCACTGACTATACCTGTGTTCTAGTCCCAGAATATTATTCCAGATTTCTAGTCCCTGATGGCTATTCTTATTGTTAAAGTCCCCGATAATGCATCATGTAGTCCTGAGTCTCGGTGGCTATGCCTGTGAGTCTGAGTCCTGCATCACACTTCCCCTGGTCCCACTCAAGGATGATGTTTTCAAGGTTTCAGCCTAGTTGATTGTTCATAGGGTTAGAGACACAGTTGCTTGTCAGACCACTTGTCCCTAGCTGATATCCTAGACTTGAGGCTAGGTCAAGAAGAGGGCGCAGTAGCTCGAGTGGCAAAAGGGGTTTGGGTCCCTATTTGATATTATGTTCTAAACAAGTTGAGATCTCATACCATCTACACAGTAGTGTGGGTATACTCCCAACCTTAACATCATCATCATAGAACATCAGGGCCTTAATCACCCTCATCATCATAACATCATTATTATCGTAATCACTAAAACATGTTTTCCATACTTAAGATCATATTCATGAAAAGCCATAGCTTTATCATAGGAAACTATGGCCATGTGTGGGTTCATAAACAATTAAGTTAGAAATCATGTAATTAGGTGAAAATCAAAGAGGAATCATGCAGTTGAAATCAATTTGGTTCTAAAGTAAGGACCCCACATCAATTTTATAAGCTCTTCATCATATAGTTGAATTATATACTTCACATTTGAAATTAGTAGAAATTATGTAATTCTCATAATTCATGCATAATTGTATATAATAACCACAGAATAACCATAATCCGTAGATTAAATTTATCATAAAAAACCCATGAGAAATCACCGTGTTTATTTTTGGAAAAGGTAGTTTTGGATTGGGCTCCATGTATGAAACTGATCTATTGTTATAGCCCTACATACCTCAAGCGAGAATCCCTAAACTTGAAGATGGAATCCTAGAAATCCTTAGGTTAAACTTCCAAACTCTAGCTTCAATAGAGAGGATCCTTTAAAGAGATTTTTGCGAGTTTTTGAGAGAATTATGAGAGCGAATGAGATATGATGAAATAGGAATAGGATTTATAGGGATGGAGTCTGTTAAGTTAGTTAGGAGATCCAAAACAAGTAGTTTAAGAGTTATATGAATTGGTAATAACCAAAAATGCCTTCATAAAAAGTTGTCGGAGCCATTCAAGGGAACCCATCTATGGGATGTAATACCAGCCACAAGTCGTGGTTGGCCTTCGTGGAATACACACTTGAGAGTAATGAAACCCCTTCCATGGTCCATAGTTCTTTTTATGGGCCCCTCGTAGAGTATCTTCTAGACATAGAAAAATTTCATCCCTCTAGGGTTCTATTTACAAAACGATATATGGGTTGTGTAAGGACCTAAATTTTTTTTAGAGGAATTTATGGATCTTTTGGTACTGTTCGAAGCAAATCTGCTAGGCATCGCTCCACAGAAGGTGCACACGAGCCGTGTGAAGCCTCCTGGACAGTGTGGCCTCTCGTGGAGGGACACTTGGTCTAGCTCACGACAGGGGAAATTTGAGATGGAGGAATTTTGGACCAAGTGAGGGTACGCGGCCACTCACACAGTCCGTGTGATGTGTCACGGGCTGTGTGGCTGTCCATGTAACTTGTACGTAAAAATTTTCTAAGTATGGATGTACCGTCTCATAACTTTGTCATGCGGAAATTATTTCAAGTGCTATCACAAGGTCCATGTCTCAACCCCTGTGGAGTCACACAGACCATGTAGCTGTCCGTGTGGTACCACTTGGCCTCAAATATATTCCATGCATTGGCACTGCAAAATATTCTAAGTGAAGGTTCATGGTCATTTTTCACGGTCCGTGTGGGGACTCACGAACCATGTGGACGACCGTATGAATGTACGGTTAATAGTATATACCCTAACAATCTCCCACATAGATATTCAATCCTGAAAATTATTAAAATACTATGTATAAAGCCATGATTAATAGTATATATCCTAACAATCTCCCACTTACACTTTTAATATGCATTTGCAACTTTCAAAGAAATTTCATTTATCTGAATTATCAAAAGGATCTTACCAAGTTTTTTTGTTATGAAACTCTATTCGATAGAGCTTAGTCATAATAGGTTGATTTTGGATTAGATCTTAAAGGCTTTATCATGAAACTCTCTAAGTGCGTACCTTTTTTCAGGAGTTCTATCACGAAACTGTCTCAAGAATATACAATAAATTAATCTTCATTATAATTTTCCCACTACGACTAAGTATTAGTACTATAGTCACACTTTCATGTTCTCAATTCTTTATATTTTTTTTAAAACAATTTGGTATTAAAATATTAACAACTTATTCATGCTAAACACCACTGTAACAACCTGAGGTTAGGGCCTAGATGTGACATGGCGAATGGGAACCCGAGAGTCCACAAACAAGCCTCAAGTTATCAGTATCCGCATCATTGGTTCGGGCAGCATCTAAACACATATAAGTAAATAGTAGAAATCAAATTTCAGTAATCCATTCATTTATAGATAAGCAATACGACAGTCAGAGTAGCCTTGTCTAGGAATGATTTACAGAATACCAAACATTGCCTCTAGTCAAGGAACGGGGGCCAGGACAGGTTCCGGGCTCACCCTCAACAAAAG
Source organism: Solanum rostratum (assembly GCA_029948455.1). Classification (NCBI taxonomy): domain Eukaryota; kingdom Viridiplantae; phylum Streptophyta; class Magnoliopsida; order Solanales; family Solanaceae; genus Solanum; species Solanum rostratum. The sequence continues at coordinate 43,486,008 of CM057052.1, forward strand.
AACATACATAATGATGATAAGAAATAACTAGCTCGCCCTCGGAAGATGGGGCTCACCGCAAAATCTTCAACAATGGACTATTCATCCAGTGGATGGTACCCCAACTGCTCAGTCCCTATATGGTAAAATCATGTAGGCATAGAGTATACGTTAGTACGTTTGAATGTACTAAGTATATGGGCATGCAATGCATATGGCTTACCGAACCTGCATACCAATGTTAGATGACAAGGGCACATAATATACAAAGATTATATAAGCAATGGAATTCAGTATACAAGATGCCATGGATTTCATGATGCGTGCAATGCAATAATGCTCATATATAACGGGGATGGACTATAACCGACAACCCAAATCCATGCGAGCTATTACATGAATTGGACCAATTCGGACCTTCCACCGGTAGGGAGAAGATTACTTGCCAAGGATAATCCACATCACACCTAATGACCACGCTTTTTGGTGGATGTCACCTTCCTTACGACCACGCTTTTCGAAAGGATTTACAAGAATTATATCAAGACATGTCATAGAATAAGCAAGATAGATGAATGTCATCCATCCCTATGTTGGAACATAGTTCAAGGAAAGGGTGAGGCCCCCAATCCATCGGTGCTAAGTCAACCACATCTTACTAGAATACTTATATATATATATATGTATATACGTGCTTTCAAGAAAGTCAAGTACCAGTTTCAAAGGTTCAATGCACGTTTAGGCTCAAATCCCAAATCACAAGATCATAATCAAAATTCTCATGCAAGGAATAACTCATCTATATGTACAAGATGGTGCAAGCACCTAAGATGCTCAAAGAGTCATAAACATAGACTTACCTGTGATAACCTTCTAGTCATAACCAATGCCTCATAAAAAATCATTTCATATAACAAAAATTGGGTTTAACCTACTCCATAATTTCCATGTAAAGTGCAATGCATGATGTAGGGATGGCATGGGTGATTTAGAATAAATCTAAAATTAAGCATGTAATAGGAAATCTAGAAGTCCACAATAAAAATACATATGAAAATCGTAGTATAGATCACCCATGCAAAATACCATCTTTAAGGGAGCATGCATGTTCATAATTGCATGACTCAAGGTGATTTATCATAATAGAGCTTAGCATAACGTAAAATTCGGAATAACTTACAACCCATGCATTGATCGAAGTTGACAAGATCAAATAGTAAAATTCACATTTAAGGTGACTAGAACTTCATGAAATAAATTGAAAGAATTTTGGGTCTCCTTGGTTGAGAGGAACCAAGAATCAATCCCACATACCTGACTTGAAGATGAACTTGAGGAGAAAATGGACTACAAACTGAGGGTCTTGACTTGAGGCATTAGAAAGAAGTTGGAGAATTCTTATAGGAGTAAATTTTAGAGAAAGGGAGAGGAAATGAAGAAATGGTTGTAATATTGAAGGAGTTCAGTTGATTTAGAGGCCGAGGAAGGGTGGAAAAGTCGAAATTCATGTTTAAAATAGCACAATTTTCAAAAATGCAATTAATGAAATGGACCTGAATTTGGTCCGTCTGGGTCACATGGTTCGTTACACAGTCCGTGTAGCCTCACATGGACTGTGAATAGAGCCATTGTCCGGGACTTAGAACTTGTAGGAGTAAAATTTCACCGAACTAAGTAGCACCACACGGACAAGTTCACAGACCATCTGGTGTAACATGGACCATGACCCAGTCCATGTGCAGGTAACTCCACACCAAGGCCAAACGGAAGGTCACACGGACCGTATGGCATCACACGGACCATGTGAAGGTCCGTGTACCTTCTATTGGTGTCATTCCACGGGATGCCACACAGACTGTGTGGCTCTACATGGGCTGTGTAGGCCCCTCCGTGAAGTGATGCCTGGCAGTTTTCCTCGGGAAAATTCAAGCCCTTAAGGTACTGCCAATGAGAGAAAAATCCAGGTCTTTACATCATCTCCCCCTTGGGAACATTCGTCCCCGAATGTGCAAGAACAAGGGTTGAAAGGTTACAGTTAGGGCAAGACACATCCGACACAAGATACAATGCATAATTCAAATCAAAATAAAAAGGTTTTGTACCAAATACATCATGCAAAAACTATAGTTCAAGACCCTTAAGCTCATATCAGATTATTTCCAAAACACTCGAAACACTAGCAGAAAAGAAAAAATATCTTTTAGTGGACACATATGCATATCATGTCATGAGACTTGAGAAGATAAGAAATGGCACCATTAGACAAGGAAGAATCCTAGTACCTTTGGCTTGAGTAGATTGGAAAAGATGAAGGTATTGTTTCACCATGTCCATCTCAGCCTCACAAGTAGCACTCTCCGCTTGTTGGTTTCTCCAAAGTACCTTTACCGAAGCCACATCCTTGTTACAAAGCCGCTTTACTTGCCTATCCAAGATTGCTACCGGCACTTCCTCTTAAGACAAGTTTTCTTCAACCTCAATTCCTTACAATCGCAAATTGGTGCTAGGATCACCAATTAGCTTCCTAAAGATAGGCACATGGAAGACCGGATGAATAGAGATCAAATCCGAAGGTAACTCCAACTAGAAAGCCACACCTCCAATTTGCTTGACAATCTCGTAAGGACCAACATACCGGGGGCTTAGCTTGACCTTCTTACTGAAACGCATCACACCTTTCATAGGAGAAACTTTCACATACACCCAATCGCAGACATGAAATTCAAGGTCTCTCTTCCTAACATCCGTATAGGATTTTTGACAACTTTGGGCCGCTTTCAACCTTTCCCTAATCACCTTCACCTTCTCCATAGCATCCAATACAAAATCTGGGCCAACTAAAGCCATCTCTCCAAACTCAAACCACCCCACCGGTGACCTACACCTTCTCCCATACAACGCTTCAAATGACGCCATACCAATGCTAGCATGGAAGTTATTATTGTAAGCAAACTCGACGAGTGTAAGATAGTCGTCCCGATTCCCCTTAAACCCCAACGCACACACCCTCAACATATCCTCCATGGTTTTAATAGTCCTCTCTACTTGGCCATGGGTTTGAGGGTGAAAAGCGCTACTCAACTTAATCTTAGTCCCAAGGCCCTTCAAGAAAGACCTCCAAAAGTGTGAAGGGAATTATGCACCACTATATGATATAATAAACCTAGGTACACCATGCAACCTTACCAACTCCTGGATGTACAACCTCGCATAGTCCTCTGCACTGAAGGTAGCCTTAACCAGAAGAAAATGAGCTGACTTCGTCATCCGATCCACAACAACCCAGATGGAGTCAAATTGCCTTTGGTTCTAAGGCAATCCAACCACAAAGTCCATGTTTACATCCCCCCATTTCCATGTGGGAATCTCTATGTCCTGCGCTAGGCCACCGGGCCTTTGGTGTTCCACCTTCACTTGCTGGCAACTCGGGCATTCAGATATGAACTTAGCAATATCCCTCTTTATACCCTTCCACTAATACACCTCCTTTAGGTCTCGGTACATCTTGGTAGACCCCGGGTGAATAAAGTAACGAGAGTTGTGAGCCGCGCTCATAATTACTCTTCTAAGGTCATCCAATCAGGAACATAAGGCCGGTCTTGGTACCGGAGTACCCCATCTCTCCCTTGAGAGAATACCTCGATCTCCTTTGCAGCAACAAACTTTTTCAACTCAAGTAACAATGGGTCTAGGTCTTGCTTAGCTTTTACCTCATTCACCACGGAAGATTCTACTCCATTTTGAACCCGAACACCACCCTCGTTGGAATCAGTCAACTTGACACCCAACCTAGCCAACCGGTGAACATCCCTCACCAATTTCTTTTGTCCACTCCCAACATGCACCACACTTCCCATAGAAAACATGTTGAGAGCGTCGGCCACAACATTGGCCTTGCCCAGATGATATAGAACAGTCATACCATAATCCTTCAGAAACTCCAACCACCTCTTTTGTCTTAGGTTAAGATCCCTCTGGGTGAAAACATATTGCAAACTCTTGTGGTCGGTGAACACATCAACATGAACCCCGTTTAAGTAATGTCTCCAAATCTTCAAAGCGAAGACTACCGCTGCCAATTCAAGGTCATGTGTGGGGTAGTTACGTTCACACACCTTCAATTGTCTTGATGCATATTGTATCACCTTACCATTCTACATAAGCACACAACCCAGTCAGATCCGCAAGGCATCACAATACACTACAAACCCCTCTGAACCATTTGGCAAGGTCAAGACGGGAGCTGACGTAAGTCGATCCTTTAAAGATTGAAAACTTCTCTCGCATTCATCTGACCATACAAACTTAGCCTGCTTTTGGGTCAACTTGGTCAATGGAGATGCAATAGATGAAAAACCTTCAACAAACCTCCTGTATTACCCAGCCAACCCAAGGAAACTATGGATATCCGAAGAAGTCAATGGTCTAGGCCAATTCCTCACAGCCTCGATTTTTCTTGGATCCACCTTGATACTGTCTCTGGACACCACATGACCGAGGAAGGCCACTTCGCCCAACCAGAATTCACACTTGCTAAATTTGGCATACAATTTCTTTTTCCTTAAAATTTGGAGGACCATCCTCAAATGATTCCCGTGCTCCTATTCACTTTAGGAGTAAATGAGAATATCGTCAATTAAGACCACCACAAAGCTGTCTAGGACGGGTTTAAACACTCGGTTCATCAAGTCCATAAATACGGCCGGAGCATTAGTTAGGCCAAATGACATCACCTCAAATTCAAAATGCCCATACCTCGTTCGAAAAGCTATTTTAGGGATATGACATTCCCTAACCTTCAACTGATGATACCCAGAACAGAGATCAATTTTTGAGAATTGAGTGGCACCTTGAAGCTGATCAAACAAGTCATCAATCTTGGGCAACAGGTACTTGTTCTTAATAGTCATCTTGTTCAGCTGCCTGTAGTTGATACACATATAGAGGGACCCGTTCTTCTTCCTTACAAACAACACGGGAGCACCCCATGGTGATGTACTAGGCTGAATGAATCCCTTCTCCAATAGGTCCTTTAATTGCTCCTTTAACTCTTCCAATTTTGCCGGTGCCATACTTTACGGAGGAAAAGAAATAGGCTGAGTATCTGGAAGAAGATCTATGCCGAAGTCTATCTCTTTATCCGGAGGAATGCCCGGTAAGCCTTCGGGGAACACATCCGAAAATTCATTCACCACAGGGACCGACTCGAGAGAAGGCACCCCGGAATCCGTATCCTTGACCCTCACAATATGATAGATGCACCCCTTAGAAATCATTTTCCGCGCCTTGAGGTAGGAAATAAACCGACCTTTAGTAGAGGAGTCACCCCCTTCCATTCAAGAACTGGCTCACCGCGAGGTTGGAACTAGACTTGTCGGCTACAACAATCTATGGAAACATATGATGCACGCAACCAATCCTTTCCAAGAATCACATCAAAATCAAACATCTCAAGTTCCACAAGTTCACATGGAAAATTTTATTCAACACAGCGACAGGGCATCCTCGATAGACTCCATGAGAAACAACATTCACCCATGGGGGTGTAGACCGAGGAAGGCTCCCTTAAAATCTGGGGGCTCAAACCGAACTTAACAGCCAACAACGGAGTCACAAAAGACAAATTTGCACCCGGGTCAAGCAAAACATAAGCATCAAAATCAAAGACTTTTAACTTACCAGTCATGACATCTGGAGCTTCCTCAACATCCTGGCAGGCATGGAGTGTATAGACTCGGTTGTTCCTTGGGGAAATACCTTGGGGACCCCTTTGTTGGCCCTTCCCCTCCTTGGCTACCTGACCTTGGCCTCCGCGCGCATTCCTAGGGCAATCAACAACTTTATGATCCTTACTTCTGCATCCGAAGTAAAGTCCCAAATCCCTCTGGCAGCAACCTGTGTGGGGTCTCCCACACTTGTCACACGTAGGATATCTTGGTTCGTTACCCACCAGTACCCTGGGAGGGGGTGCCCGAGCATTGGCCACCCGAGCTCCCAAACCTTGGCCTTACTGAAAGTGACCAAAACCAATATTTCTAGCACTAGAGAACCTACCGTTAAAGCGAGCTCTCTTGGGATCGTTGTCCTTTTCTCTTTGAGTTTCTCCCCTTCGATTTGCTCAGCATACACCACGAGTCTGGAAATATCCATGTCCCCAATTAGCATAGCAGTACGACATTCTATCATAAGCAAGTCAGAAATACCTAAAACAATTTTCTGCATCCTTGCAAAGCTTGGTGAACTTGAGGGCATAGTCCCTCACACTCATACTCCGATGCTTGAGGTTGATAAACTCAGTCATTCTTGCCTCTCTCAGCTCAAGTGGGAAGAAGTGATTGAGGAAGACAGATTTGAACTCCCCCCATTGAACATCACCATCACAGACCCTCTCCAAAGCCCACTGATTGCACCATACTTGAGCTGCATCCTTCAGCTGGTAAGCAGCCAGTCCAGATTTTTCCTCAGAAGAGATGCCCATAATATTCAGTATCTTTGAGAGCTCATCAATGAACTCCTGAGCATCCTCGTCAGCCCTTGACCCGTAGAACTTCGGAGGATTCATCCGTGTGAAATCACTCACCCTAGATGCAGGTGTAGGATCTCGTGGAAAGTTAGTTTGCCTTGCTTAAGCAGTCATCACCTGTGCAAGCATGGTGAATGCGGTGCGAAATTCACCGTTAGAAACGGGCTCCTTTATAGGCTCGTGAGGGACCTAATATTCGTCAGCTGGAGCCGGCCTAGGAAGAGGGGGTCTTCCTCGAGGCATCTGTTGAAATGGATCAATAACATTGGTAAGTAAAGGAATTTCATAAACAAGTCAAAGCACGACACAAGACATGAAGAAGTGCGGAATTTCCTAATACGTCTCTGTAGCCTCCCACTCATAGGTATGGTGCACTTCACACCCATGAGGAGGACTCTACTCAACGCGGCATGTCGGGCTCCGAGGACCATTATAAACCTATTGCTCTAATACCATCTTTTGTCATGACCCAGGGTCAGGGCCTAGATGTGACACGACGAATGGGGACCCGAGAGTCCCCAAACAAGCCTCAAATTATCAGTATCCATATCATCGATTCGGGAAGCGTCTAATCAAATATAAGTAAATAGCAGAAATCAAATTTCAAAAATCCTACATTTATAGATAAGCAATATGACAGTCGGAGTAGCCTTGTCTAGGAAAGATTTACATAATACCCAACAATGCCTCTAGTAATGGAACTGGGGCCAGGACGAGTTCCAGGCTCACCCCCAACAAAAGAACATACAATAATGACGATAGGAAATAACTAGCTTGCCCTTGGAAGACGGGGCTCACCGCAAAATCTTCAAGAACTGACTATTCGTTCAGCGGATGGTGCCCAAACTGCTCAGTCCCTACATGGTTAAATCATGTAGGCATAGAGTTAAGTATGCAGGTATGGAACGCATATGGCTTACCGAACCTGCATACCAATGTTAGATGACAAGCGCACATAATATACAAAGATTATATAAGCAATGGAATTCATGATGCGTGCAATGCGATAATGCTCCTATATAACGGGGATGGACTATAACCAACAACCCAAATCCATGCGAGCTATTACATGAATTGGACCAATTTGGACCTTCCACCGGTAGGGAGAAGATTACTTGCCAAGGGTAATCCACATCACACCTTACGACCACGCTTTTTGATAGATGGTCACCTTCCTTACGACCACGCTTTTCGAAAGGATTTACAAGAATTATATCAAGACATGTCATAGCATAAGCAAGATAGATGAATGACATCAGCCCCTATGTTGGCACATAGTTCAAGAAAAGGGAGAGGCCCTCAATCCATCGGTGCTAAGTTAATACTTATATATATGTGTGTGTGTCTATGTGTGTGTATACGTGCTTTCAAGAGAATCAAGTACCTGTTTCAAACGTTCAATAGGCTCAAATGCCAAATCACAAGATCATAATCAAAATTCTCATGCAAGGAATAGCTCATCTACATGTACAAGATGGTGCAAGAACCCAAGATGCTTAAAGAGCCATAAACATAGACTTACCGGTGATCACCTTCTATTCATAACCAATGCATCATCAAAAATAGTTTCATATAACAAAAATTGGGTTAACACACTCATTAATTTCCATGTAAAGTGCAATGCATGATATAGGGATGGCATGGGTGATGTAGAGTAAATCTAAAATCAGGCATGTAATAGGAAATCTAGAAGTCCACAATAAAAATACATATGAAAATAGTAGTATAAATCACCCATGCATAATACCATCTTTAAGGGGACATGCATGTTCATAATTGCATAACTCAAGGTGATTCATCATAATAGAGCTTAGCATAACTTAAAATTCAGAATAACATACAGCCCATGCATTGATCGAAGTTAACAAGATCAAATAGTAAAATTCACATTTAAGGTGACTAGAACTTCATGAAATAAATTGAAAGAATTTTGGGTCTTCTTGGTTGAAAAGAACCAAGAATCAATCCCACATATCTGACTTGAAGACGAACTTGATGAGAAAATGGACTCCAAATTGAGAATCTTAACTTGAGGCTTTAGAGAGAAATTTGAGAGTTCTTGTAGGAGTAAATTTTAGAGAGAAGGAGAGGAAATAAAGAAATGGCTGAAATATTAAAGGATTTTAGTTGATTTAGAGGCTGTGGAAGGGTGGAAAAGCCGAAATTCATGTTTAAAACAACCCAATTTTCAAAAATGCCATTAATGAAACAGACCTGAATTTGGTCCGTCTAGGTCACACGGTTCGTTATACGATCCGTGTAGCCTCACATGGACTGTGAATGGAGCCATGGTCCTGGACATAGAACTCGCAGGAGTAAAGTTTCACTGAACTAAGTAGCACCACACGGACGCGTCCACGGATCATCTGGTGTCACATAAACCATGACCCAGTCCGTGTATGGGTAACTCCACATAGAGGCCATAGTGGAAGGCCACACGGACCGTGTGGCGTCACACGGACTGTGTGAAGGTCCGTGTACCTTCCATTTGTGTCACTCCACGGGAGGCCACACGGACCGTGTGGCTCCACACGGGCCATGTAGGCCCCTCCGTGAAGTGATGTCTTGATGTTTTCCTGGGGAAAATTCAGGCCCTCAAAGTACTCCCAATGAGAGAAAAACCCGGGTCTTTACAACTACGCGCACGATTTGAGGTCGTAAATATTCTTATATCAAGTAAAGTTTCTCCCACAATTAATATGAAGTAGAACATCAATTCTTACATATTGATTAGATGTTCTTGAGCACCTGAATTTACCACTGACATATTGTTATTTCTTTGTTTCGTTCCTATAAAACTAGTTTACTTCTAGGTACACGGTTTACTAAATAGCCCTTTTTAAGAAATTTTACTATTGTATTAATAAGACATATTTTCTTCAGTACATGTAACTTAAAACCATTTTTTTAATATCCAATTAGCACACACACATACACCGATTCTTAATTCCATCTTATATGTTCTCCCATTTAGCATACATGCTACGCAATTCTATATAGGAACATAGCACAGACTAGACATACATCAAATCCACACTAATTTTGTAGTTGTCAAAGGTACAAACATGAATAGAATAAAATTAATGTGATATGTAGTTCTTAGGACATATTCCAAAAGAATTAAAGTAATTGAGAATAAGTCAATCATTAATCTTACCATCTCCATAAGAGACTATTTTTCTTTCTTCTTTTATCCAAATCTATTATATAATGTGTGGTGTAAATATTTGAAATGAAATTACTCTAATAAACAGGTGACTAATGAACTTTGCAAATGGGCATACCTCACTATAATCAAATCGCAGGGTTTTTAAATATTTTTCATCATGCTATTTCAATTTTTGTCTTAAATATCTTGAGTTTATCAAAGTATTCAGACTCACAATGCATCGAAAAATATATATTCATATCATGAGTAATCATTTATGAATATTTCAGAATACTCAAAATCACCACTTTCTTGAATTTTCATTTTTGCTCAAATAAAAATAAATAAATTCTAACTTATCACTACCTCCATTTTCTTTCTAAGAGGAAATGTCTATAAGTCATTTTTCTTTCTAAATAGGACTCACACATTTTTAGTGACATCACTTTCAATGAACCATTATATCTATCCTTTAACCAAGCTTGAAGTTCTATTCAGAATAAAAAAACATTAGACGCTAGTTAATAGATTAGTTAAATTTAATTTGAAAGATATTTTCTCTTGTGAGATAGATTAATATTATTCAGTTCATAAGAAATAATACTAATAAAATGTTCATGAGCAATGTACTATAAGAGATAATATATTTGTCAAACTCAACAATAGGACAGTTAGAAGAAAAATATATTAAGCATTCATCTCTTACTCAATAAGAAACTGAAAATCAATTCCTTCTAACATAACTTACACGTACATTGCATTTTTCAAATTAATATCTTATCTCAATTAAAATAATTCTTGCATAGTACTAAGTGGCTCTGCGAAGACCTTTGAGAGTTCAAAAAATAATAGATCATAATATATCGAATAATTTAGAATAATAAAACTCAGAACTCTTTTATACATATGTATACATCCAATCATTGGGATGGGAGGAATACTCATGCAATACTGTAATGACCCTCTGGCTCATGTCTATGGTTTTGTAATTTTTTGTTTATTTGAGCATGTGCATAATTACCTCAGGCCATTAGTGATTTGTTGGGACTGTTGGGGTGGATTTTTGTTGGGTTATTTGGGAGTTATGGGGATTTTTGAGTTAATCGAGAAGTTATACCCTTAAAAAGTGTTTTTCATGTAAAGTCATAATGAATGGCCTTGAGTAGAATTTTGATGATTCCATTAGCTCTGAAATGGTTGATTTAGGCTAGGAGCATGTTCAATGCAATTTTACCATAGATTGAAAATTTGGCCATCGAAACTGATTCATAGTTGACTTAGTCAACATCCTCGGGAACTGTAGCACGATTAGCTTCGAAACATTGAGTTTTGCCTAGAGTAACCCTTCATTTTGTATGGGGGACTTTCATATGCAATTTGACCCCCGCCCCCTCCCCCTCCCCGTGGGGGATTTCTGTTAAAGTTGTAAATGAGGAAGTGGGACTCTCATCAAATTGTAGGAAGCTCCAGTTAGAAATTCTAATTGCATCGTTGAATCGAGAACATCGAAATCCATTGTGTTGCAAAGTTTATATGCAAAAATCAGAGTCCAAATGAGCCTAAAACAATGATAAAAGAATTGAAGGGTTGTTGAAAAGCGACAGAGTAACATGGCAGGTACTGGTTCTGCCACTTGGGGTGACTTGGTGCTGCCACATCGCAGTGATATGGTTGTTGTACCTCTTTATATACATGTATATATAGTTCCTCCAACTTTGCGTCGTGATTTGGAGCTCATTTTTCATTTGATTTGAGTGATTCAAAAGGCTACATGATATGAATTCTCGCAAGAGACGCCATGGAAGTGTTGTATTCTAATTTTGACATTCATTTCAATGTAAAACTACTTGTTTTTCTGATTATATATTGAAAATGAGTAAAACATTTACATTGCGACATCTCGAACATTTCTCAACGGAATTAAGTGAAATTTGTGCCTAAATTGTTCTATTTTCGAAAGGCACATTGTGGAATCTTGGATCATGTTAATTTTGTTGTTTTTTTGTGAAATTCGACCGATAAGTCATGTAAGAAATGAATCTGGTAAGAAATGCAACTTTGTTTTTAAGTCATATCTCTATCTTCGACGATCTGTTTGGGGCTCAATTTCTTCGTATGTACTCGAAGTGATGTAGGGATCATTTTATGGGGTTGATGTCGAACAAACTAAGCCTCCTTTTTGAAAGTTAAGCAGTTGTGGTCAAGTTATATAACCTAATCAAGATTAGGGTCGATCCTATAGGGAATATGGCAGACTTAGATTAATTTCAAGCAATTTGAGTTGTTTAAGCTACCTAGCTCAAAGGGGGGGGGGTTGTGAATTACAGAAAGTAATCCTACACTAAAAAGATATGTGAAACTTTTGAGAAGAGTAACCATGGTATTGTGTTCCCAATGATTCCCTAACTTGCTATTACCAGATATTTGCATTCTCTTCTAGTGTGTTGCACGCACAATGGTAAGTTAAGTTTTTCAAACCCTTTTACTTAAGTGAGGTAAATTTCACTACATGATTTGATCTATCTCTATAGTGTGACATTACTAACCCTTAACTATTATTCTAGTATGACCTCCCTTTGATCCAGTTTGGTTGATTAGACGAGAAGAAATCAAACAAATCCTGTTAATTAATCTCTTTTCACATTTATTACTACCTTGATCAAGTTAGTAACAACTAGGGAAGTTATAACGTTTGCCACCATTAAGAAGCAATCAAAATAAAAAAAATTAATTAACACATGCATGCACACATTCCAAGAATTGCAAATTATCCAATTTTACCTTGTTAGTTCTTCATGGTTCCCACAATACTAGCTATGCGTTATCATTGGAGATGCAAGAAAACTGATATAGAATAATATAATTGAGCTTTTACAAAGATGAATTTAAGAAAAACAAATCCAAGCTCTTCAATGATATCACAATGTAGGAGTTAAAGTCACAAAGTAATGCTCCAAATGTTTTCCTTAATGTTTTGGGTGGTTCCTCTCTCCTCCTACACGTTATCTACTGAAACTAGCCTAAAAATTCTATTTATAATGTTTATAATACAAATCCTAAAAAAAATAGGAAAACTAGATTTTGCAAACAATATGAGCAAGTCTATGGGTCATACTATGTTCTACGACCCATATCAGGGCTTCGTGGACTTCATTCTTCAATTCTGCGCACAACCTCTACACGACTATTCTATGGGCCTTATTCAGGCTTGTGGCCCATATAAGGTTTCATGTGATGACTTTTCAGAAAATCTCAACTTCTGATCCTCAGAATACGGAACCTTATCTATGACTTATACATCATTATACGGCCCGTCTGACAGTTCGTAGATGTAACTTAAGAAAATTATCCTTTAACTAGATTTTACTACGAAGCCACTCTACGGCTCATGGAACTTCCACGGCCCGTAAAGAGTGTTTAGAACCAACAAAATAGCAGCAACTTCACACCGAGCCCAAAATCATGCCAAAATTTGTAATCTTGAAAAACAAACATAAAAACATATCACAACCACTAACATCGCTGTGAGAACACAAAAAATTCTACATTTTAAGCATAAAAAATTTGTATTTTGACAGCATATTAACACCGTCAACTTAAAATTGTTACTTGTCCTCAAGCGACATACTCAACCTACATAAGCAGTACAGTAACACATAGAACTCAATCAAATGGCACACATCATTCCAAAATAAAGAAAAAATAATCATACCACTTATCAATGTATATCATATAGCTATCAGGCGAATCGATGCAGATCAATACATGCAACAATGCAATAACGACAAGCAAGGTAACCACAGGTAAGAAATAATAAGTGAATTAGTCTAGAATCAACAGTGCAATGCAAGTGTCCACACATAAAGAAGTCCCATATACCACTCATGAGAATATTTTCCGATTCAATGCTTGGGAATAAACCAAATCACTTTGTCTCACAATAGATATTTGAATACCGTGCTCAATACCATATTCTTGCGCATATACTCACTACTATAACCTTCGACCACATGGACTAGGGTCACTATAGGACTTTCTTTGCTTGTAACATAGGCTCATGGTGCTTTAGTATGATGTTTTGGTAACATAGTGACTAATGACCCTCCTTGACACTGCGTTATTATACACTTTTGCCTAACCATCATAGTCATTTTTCAACTCATTCTCTCTTTCTCCTATTTTAAGCTTTTTGAGTGCATTACTCTCCTTTTTGGCTCATTTCCTTTTATTTTCACATCTGTTTTCCTTGTAGCGCATTCTATAGGCATCGATTCATTTTTCTTGCTCCCATAGCACATTTTTATCCCTTTTTCCATATATCACTAGCTTTCACTCGATTTTATGTGAATACCCTTACAGCAGCGAACCTAAACTTAGGGTTTTGGGTTGAGTTGAGGTGCACACTATCCAACGTATTAACCACGGCCACTTTTTGTAGTCACCCTCAACATAAGCTTTTTGCCTCAGAAAATGTGCACAATATTCAAGGATAGATCAGGGCCAATTTCAGGATATTCGACAAGTCTAGGTTACTTAATTTTGTACAAAGAAAAGAGGACATTCAAGGCTCAAACATTGGTATCAAGGAATACATTACACATTTGGATGGTAATTAAGGCTAAGTGGGCTAGTATTTACAATGGGCTAAGATTCTATCCTAACCAACTAACCTACAATCTAAGTCAAAGTAACAGGGCAAGTTCTTATTTGAAACACAATATAAGAATTTAGCACAGAAAGATCACATACACATGACACTTATTACACTATTTACATAGACTCTCAAATCATGCTTTTGATCACAAATAAACCTCACTTCTCAGAACAAGCACTATCAAGCTATCAAACATGCATGGTCGCTATCAAGACTAACTATCCAATTTTCTTATGGGTATCATTTTTCATATAAAAAATTAACATTTTCCATAAATTTCAGTACTATATGCTACTAATACTACCTACATATATTAAACATGCCAATTTAATAGAAAGTAAATGTCCTTAGGGGAAAAGAACACAGGCAAGAAAACCCCTCAGACTCAAAATTTGGGATAGTTATAGGCCAAGGTTACTCAGACATCACTAAGGCCTATGACTACTCTTACCTAAACGAAAAACAATGCATTTTCCTCTATGCAAAAAATATAATAATGAAACACTGGGTCAAAAAACATACCAAGGCACCTTAGCATTGATCTCTGGCTGAGTCTGACCACCCTTAACATGCCTTGTGGTCTCCTCAGTAGCAGGAGCACGTCCAGAGGGTCCAACACCCCTCCCTCTCTCAAGCTCACGTGCTAACTATGCCTCCTTATCTTGTATAGAGTGAAGCCTAGAAAGCTCAGACTACTGCTTCTCTATTAGTCCTACCTCTAGTGTTGCTAGCTCTGGGTTATCCATGTGGGGCCACATTCTGAGGGAAGGGAGTGGTATCTCATCAAGAGAAAATAAATCTACCACCACCTCTATGGGATCAGCTTGTGGGAGCACAATCGGTGCTACTCGTGCCGCTATTATCTCGGACCATAGCTGCTAGATCTCTGTCCGGATGGCCATCAAGTCTGCAAGTTATGCTAAGTTGAGGCTCTTCAGTATTCTCCTTTCGAATGCATCAATGTGTTTGTCAATGGGTTTGAGTCTTTTCTAAATAGCAGCCACAAGGTATGTTTGCATACAAGCCTCATCCTCAAAGATGGCCTAGCGAAGCCAAGGTTAGATTTACTATAGCAATTGACTTAGCTGGGACTCAGTGTGAGTCTGACTCTACACCATGGCCTGAATAAATGTCTTTTACACATATACCCTGCCAACGGGTGTTGCAGGCGGGGGCACAACCTCTAGTGCAATAGTATTTATAGTGGGCCTTCTCTCCACATCAATCCTTGTCTGTGGGGGCCTCTCAGTAGTGGGAGCAGCAGTGGTGGAAAAAGATGGAGGCTCAAACGGTGGTGGCGAACATCTCTTGCATCTGGACTAGATAGCGTGGTGCTCGTCGAAGGGCTATTCGGTTCTCATCAGCCTTTGCCAGACTGGCATCTAAAGACATCTGAACTTCAATTAGAGAGTCCAAATAATATATTATCTCCACCCCCAACTCCATACAGAGTCGATATATCAATCACGTGAAGAGGACGGAGGTGGACCGCTTTAGGGTCACCTCAAGAAACTGCTCTACAATCAAGCAGGAAAAATCTATGTCATAGCCAACAAAGATGCTGACAACCAATACAACAAGGTTCGGTGTCAATGTATATCTACAAGTGTGGGCCAAATCCACGATATCACCATAGCCCACCAAAATTTACCAGTGAAGCTCAGGGATGCCTTTATGATGGCCTCCGATGAAGTAAGTATGCCCTGCTCTTTAATGTGGTCGACAACCCATCTCATCAAAGTGGACCTATGGGTTAGATCTCTTATCAAGGCCTTTTCTCGAGTAAACCCCGATCTCCGATCGAACTTTGTTATAGACTTAGGGGCCGAGTACTATGGACCAAATATCATACGACAGATCGTGGCCTCTATAATATCAACCTGTACACCCCTTACCCTCATATATGTCAACCGAGATTGAGTGAGGGGTCTCTTTCCCTTGGGAAGAGAACCAAGAAATTTTGCGACATAAGATGTGAAAAACTTATAAACCATAAGTGGGGAATAATTCCCTAATGGTGCTACCAACCACAGGAGCCCTTATCGGGCAATGGTGTCCTAGAAGCTGGGGATACTATCTAGCCCACAAGTGATGATGTGGGGCTCCTCAAATATAGAATGGGCTAGTCGGCCCTATTTGTCCTTCTGTATGTCATCCTAGTAGATAGACTGCATACCCTGTATGTACTACTGATTAGATAGAGAATCCGGAGGTGAGGTTGGTGTTTATGGTGCTACTAAAGACTCAGACTCCAACTCCTTTATGGATCCTAATACGGATCACTCTCAAGAGGGAGTCATCTATACGTATCAAGTTGTTATCCTTGTTTATCTCACACATTACATTGGGGAGAGTGGACCACAATAGACTAAGTATAGGTCTTTCCTACTGGTTTAGTAGCAGCACGTGTCAGTGGTTGTTTAGCGTCCGCATCAGGTTGAAATGCACATATTTAGCAACACGAATAGCCCAACGACTAAAGGAATGGAAAATAAGAAGATATCAGAACTGGGAACAGATGAGTCTACGAAGGCTCATTTATGGGGCATAGTGAAAACTACAAGTCGTAAAAAGCCCTCGTAGATGGCACAGTGCAGTTGACTTAGCTAATGCAACTGTAATTATGAGACCGGGTATGACTCGTAGAACATTCTACTGGTCATAGACTAAGTCGTAGATTAGATTCAAGACATAATTTTATGCAGGAACGGCCCTAGGAGACTTATCTTTGTGTCATAGATTAAATTACGGATTGTAGAAGGTCTTGTTTCATAGAATCCCAAAAATTTGAAGTTACTAGATTTTCACACGAGGGGAAACTATGGCTCATGGAATATTCCATGGATTGTAAAAGATCCTCATGGTGCGAAATTTTCAGTAATCTTGGTTTTCTAAGCCAATCAAGCAGGTCCCAAAATAACATGTTCAGACCACAATTATTTAAAGCAATACCGAAGCAAGAATATTATTCACCCATATGATCCCAACAACTCCTCAACCACCGCATATGCAATGATCACACACTACCGTATTCATATCCTTTTTACATGTTCAAACCACAAACTGACAATGTTTGAAAGTTAAAAATTAAGTACACATACAATCACACACCATTTTTCAAGCAATGATTTCCATCCAATTCGTACGACATGTGACAACATGGATTTCTCGTAATAATATTCAAACTAAACATGGCCAGACGCCTATTCTGGCATTTTACATTATTTACAACCATGGCAACACTTCAATCAAGGTTAAACGCATAATATATAAAAAGGCAATCGGTAATTCCAACATACTAATTTTGGACAACCATATCCATCAATAACTTTAACCTAGTGACATTAATACAGTAATACAAAGTTTTAAGGCCAAGAACTTATTGTAATTTGATCAAAATGATGGAAAATTGATTGAGGGCTCCAAATGGGGCAAATCCTAGGTCGTTGGTGTGATGCCAGAAAATTTGTCAAAAAACATTGATGGTGGTAGGGTGGTGGTCGAAGTGCTAGGATAGAAGGAGTTGGGTGCTTTTGGGAATTTTTGTGAAAATAGTTGGTAAAAGTTATTCGTCACACATTTTATACTTTGACTGGGTTGGTGGAAAATTGAGCCTAGGCTCTACGAAACTTCGATTACAGTCCTCAGAATTTTCCACGGTCCATGGATCATGGTCTCGTAGACTTCCAAAAGCCCTAGTTTAAAATTTTGGCTTTACGGACCCATCTAAAAGCCATATGTAGAAATAATACTCATAGAGTGGCTCGTAGAAGCTCCCAACACTTAGACAAATTAGAAAACTTACTTGGAGTTCACGAACCCCATTCCTCACCCGCAATTGTATATACAGGCCTTAAATTTGGATTGTGTACTGGAATGCACATTATGTTGCTCACTAGAAGATTTTTACGAGGTGGTATATGGGTTATGGTGTAAATCACGTCCCGTAGAACTAGTGATAGAATCAATTCTTGTTGCTTATTCAGCCAAGATGGTCGATTTGGTCTTATACCTTTATATTCTTTACAAATCATATTGTTACCCTATATGCCACTAGTCCAAAGTCTACCAATTATAACCAAAATGCTAAAAATCATACTACCTAAAAGTCCAAAAGATGAAAACAAGACTAAACTTCAACTATTACATCAAAAATCTTGGGTTCCCTCCCAAGTAGTTTCGTATTTGTTGTCGCAATACAACTTGAACAACTTGGTCACTTAGACTTCACTAAGTGCCCAAACTTCCATCTTAAAATTATCTGCCTTCTTCATCGACTTATAAATGTTGAAGACTACTTCTTCATCATTCAATCAAAACTTGAGTTTGTCGGATTCTATATCTACTAGTGCTCACTCAATGTCTAGGAAAGACATTCACCAGATGATTGGGACATCGAAGTCAACTTTGCAATCAGGCATAACAAAGTCTACGAGGAATATGAATTTCTCTAATTTTACAAGGACGTCATACAGTATCCCCATAGACTTCTTCATTATTCGGTCATTCATCAATAATCACATGCTCGTAAGAGTAGGGGCTCCTAGTGCTAGCTTCTTGAAGACTGCAAGGGGCATCCAATATATGATGGAACCCAGATCACATAATTCTCTTGCAAACTCAATATCTGCGATGGTGCAGGGTATGGTGAATATATGGGATCTTCTCGTTTTAGCAGCAAGGACCATATAGCAATCATACTTCAATGTTGAAGCTCTTAGTGGAGCTCCTGGCTCACAGTCAGCTTCTTCGTGACAATGTTCTTCATGAACTTTGTATACTTGGGCGGCTTCAATAAGAGGGATATTGAAAGAGAGTTGTTTATGCATGGAGATTAAGCGATTGAATTTACCTTCCTCCTCCTTTTTTTTCATTCCCTTAGGGAAAGGAGGAGGAGGTCTAGGAACAGACTTCAACTTTTGGGGTGTCTCTATAGCATCACTCACCCCATCCTTGTAATGAACATCTCTGGTCTCTTCATCTTTGCTATCAACAATCTCGTCACGAGTATCATCATCATCAACCTGCATCAGAGGGTCACTGGTCTATTTGTCACCACGAGTAGTCACCGCCATACATACACTCTCGTTCTTTGGATTCAGAACAGTACTGCTAGATAATGTACCTCTCTGGAGCTAGTTCAATTGAGTTGACATTTGACAGAACTTTTGCTCCAGCTTCTTAATAGCAACAGAATGAGACTTGATTTTCTGATTAATACTGGAGATGTCACACTTTATCTCCTTCAAGGTCTCATCCTATGTGTCAGCTTTCTTCAACAGATGACCAAATATCTCCTTTACTTTAGAGATACCATTACCCGAATCTCGATTACGTGGTGGCACATATGGACCATTCCTGGAACCATCTCGGCATCCCCAATCAACATCTCAGTCCTAACCCCTTTTCTGTCATAGTATCTGTCTCAATTGTTGTCTCTGAAGGAACCATCCTTATTATAGTTTAGACCTTGGTTTCCTTGGGCTCAATAATCTTGAAACCCACCATCCAATTAGTGATGAAGTAAGCATCCTCTTCATAGTAAGACTCCTCATACATGGTTGCTCGTGAAGGCTTTTGAGCAACTGCATTCACACGTTCTTGGTTTTGCTTTGTCAAAAACTCCATATTGGTACTAATTCGAGTAAGCTCTTACATCATATCCTCATTTATTTTTGCTTGCGCTGAATTAGTACTGACTATGAATAAGCTCTTTGTTGTCAACTTATCTCTCGTTTCCTATGCACGATTTGTCTTGACCACCTTTTCTAACCTCTCAGCAATAATCAAAAATAGAAGATCTAGAAATAAGCTTCCCATGATGATGTTAGAACCAACTTGGCTATTCTAGTCCAGGACTTGATAAAAGATTTCCACTAAGGTGTCATCCATGATCTTGAGGTTAGGGACACTCCTTAGACACTTCGTGAACCTCTCCCACGTGAGACTAATTGAATCACTTGAAAGTTGCTCCATGTTGTTAATTTGGTCTTTAAACTTCAGTTTCTTCGACCTCGTGAATAACCTCTCCAAAAATGCCTTATACAGTTCAATTCAGTTGGTGATCGAACTCTATGGGAGGTCGTATATCTATATAGTTATGTTTCTTATTATAGACAATGGGAAGACATGGAGCCCAACGACATCAATAGACAAATTTTGGCTTTCCATCATACTCTTAAAAATGAAGATAATGTTGTGTAGATGGTTATGTAGATCCTCAAATGGTAGGCCCATGAACAATTCGCGATTCTCTAGCATTCAAATTTATCCACTTGAAATAATAAACTTTGTGAAATTCGGTATTGGTGGTAACACAATAGCTCCAATGACATTCATCACCAAAGGATCAAGCCGATATTGATTCCATGTATGAGCCATGGCATGGAGATCATGTGGTGGTGGGTCGATATTTTCAAGTGGAGGTGGGTTATTATTGTTGTCTTTCTAGTTATAGTTTAGTGCAACATTCACTACATCATTTTACATTGTTTGCATTGTCCTAAGCCATTCTTCTAAGTGTTCCTTCCATCTCAGGGTCAAACGGAATTAAGGGAATACCTCGATTTCGAGTTTTCTGCATACACTACACTTGCATGCTGAAATGAACCAACAATAAAAAAACATAAAATGAGTTAAATAAGGAATAATTTCTTAATTACTCAAATTAAACAAGTTTGGTCGTATTCCCTAACAATGGCACAAAAATATTGATGTCGCCCAAACTACAACTTATTTTTAAGGTTAAAGCGGTCATTTTCATATTATATAACAAAACCAAGGTTAGGATTGATCCCACAGGGAATATGGCAGACTAAGATTAATTTCAAGAAATTTGAGTTCATTAACCTATTTATCTCCCGAAGGGGGGGGGGGGGTCAAAATCCAACACTAAAACAAATGTGTGAAATCAGTGAGAAAGGTAACTAGGGTATTGTATTCCCTACGATTTTCTAACTTGGTCTTACCTGATAGTTGCATTTTCTTCTAGTTTGTTGCATGCAGAACGGCAAGTTAAGTTTACAAAACCCTTTGATCTAGGCGAGAGGTAAATTTCACTATATGATTTGATCCATCCCCACATTGTGACATTACTAACCCTACCTATTGTCCTATTACAACCCCCTCCTGATCAAGTTAGGTTGATTAAATAAGAAGAAATCGATCGAATCCTTTTAATTAATCTCTTTTCCCATTTATTATTACCTTTATCATGTCAGTAAATACTAGGTGAATTGTAACATTGGCCACTCGGAGATAATTGATTAATACATGCATGCACCTTTTCCAAGAATTACGAATTATCTGGATTTACCTTGTTATTTCTTCATGGTTCCCACAACTCTAGTTGTGGATTTAGCTGTGCATTACCATTGAAGATGCAAGAATCATGATATAAAATAACATAATTGAGCACTTACAAATATGAATTTAAGAACATGAAATCTAAGCTCTTCAATGGAAATCACAAAGTATGAATTAAAATTCCAACATAATGTTTCAAGTGTTTTCCTCAATGTTTCGAGTCATTCCACTCTTGTCTTACACGTTCTCTACTAAAATTAACTTAAAAAAATATATTTATATCATTTAAAATACAAATCAAAACAAAATAGGAAAACTAGATATGAAAGGCACTAAGTTATACGACCCGTATCGAGGCTTCGTGGACTTTATTCTTTAATTCTTGGAACAACTTCTATGAGACCTTTCTACGGACCGTATTAATATGTGCAACCTGTACAAGGTTTGGTATGAAGACATTTAAGAAAATCCCAACTTTTAATCCTCAAGGTATGGAACCTCCTCTACGACTTGTACATCATTCTATGGATCGTCTGAAATTTCATAAATGCAACTTCAGAAAATCACTCTTTCACTGGATTTTACTATGAACCCCACTCTACGGTTGTGGCAATTTCCACGGCCGGTAAACAATGTCGTAGAATAGCAAAAATAGCAGCAACTGCACACTTAGCTCAAAATTATGTCAAAGCTTGTAATCCTAAAAAACAAATATAAAAACACATCAAACCTACTAACATCATTTTGAGAACACACAAAATACCAAGATTTAAGCGTTAAAAGTGTTATATTTTGATAGCACATTAGGGGGTTGGTTCGACATTTCAGGCATGGGGCTCATTTTTCCTTATTTAAGTCGTAATTAATGTAATTTCACTCATTTCCTGTGATTTATAAACAATAAGACTGTGTTGACCTTGTGACCTATTTTCTAACCGTTGATTGCATTGGGAAGCAATTTGGAAGGGAAAAGCTCAAGCAGATAGACTCCAGACGCGAAAGATCATCTGCCAGAGGCTAGACTTTCTTTAACCTTAGAACGAACTAAAATATTTGCATGTTTGAGTTGGAATGTATAGGAATATACTATGAATGGGTTGAGCTCTTGGTGTTATGTTACATATAGATGATTGTGAATCCACATGTGTTATATATGCTGTTATGAGACTACAGTTGTTGTATTGAGGGTTGTGTTCGTTGTAGCTACTATACATGCTGAATTTTACACTATTTTAACTACAAGAAGGGCCTTTAAGGGGATAGATAGGCTGAAATCAAGTGACAGGTATGTACAATGAGCATGAATCTTGCATATATGTGTGTGTCGCCTGAGATTACTGAACAACACTCACTTTTGAGAATGGTAAATGACTACATGCTACCTTGTGAATTGATTCTTCTATCTATACATGTTCTAAGTACTTGTGGTAGAATTTCCTAATTAAACATGTTTCTGTTTTACCCTGTGACTTATATGATCTTGTATAACATTATTAGCTGTTATGTACTTGTGCTACAAGTTAGTGCTACTATTTATTAACTGGAGTAACATACCATGTTCTTGGATGCTTATAGTTGCAATACTAGCGGAGCCTTGCATTTTGTGATACGTGAGGTATTGCTATTAAGCAACTGGTAGGTTAGAGATATGATTGTGACCCTAGTAGCTAGTTTCAAGCTATATCCTACAAGCTTCTTGGAGTTAGTGGACCAACTTATGCTTTCCTCGGGCAAAATCCTTAATAGACGTTGGGCTCTAATATGGCTCTGGGTAGGTGATGCCCTTCTGATTATCTAACTTCTTGAGCCTTAGCTTAGTTATGTCGATGCTGCCCTATGAGTTTATTTACATAGAAGAAGGGCCTAGTAAGGGCCGAATATGAGCTAGTGCCCTAGGAGGGGCATTTTTGTTGAATTGACTTGTACCTGTGTGATTGTGAATAACCTGTTGCTACTGAGAAATGGTGACCAAAGACTGTGTATTGATCAATTTTTGTACTATAGCCCGATTCTTGCATAAATATAACTAGACTGGGTTGGGTAGTCTTGGATACTTATGATATACCATGAGTTCCAATGTTTACTTTGGTCACTTGTGATTGACAAAGTTCTGGTATATTAGACCTTTATTTGGCAAGACAGCATGGTGATTTTTGATATATCTACACTATGATATACTGTTGATAGTTATTATGCCCTTGTTCTTTCCATCTGATGCTAAGTTATTTGTTCTTATCTAAGTGAGGTGGTGGATTATGCTATTTGACGGGGATGATTCTATCGAGAAAGATGGTATGTTTGGAGGATCTTGATCTGGATAGGCCACAGAGAGATTGACAAGTTCTGTGCACAATGACCTAGATGACGCTCTATGTAGTTCAAGTCTCCATTTGCCACGTCCAAGTGTTTGACACCTCATATGACGTGCCTCATGGTCCTATTCTCTGGTGGTCATATTCGAGTATCTGAGATTGGGTGCCAATTCTAAAGTTGTCTGAGTAATTATCGTTACTTTGGGACTAAGGCCCTATTGACTACCATTTTGGGGAATAGGCCTCGCTGATAGATATTTTGGGTTGAGAACCCCATAGATTCCTCTTTAGGTTGAGGCCCCGTGACCGATATTATGAGTTTTGACACATTAGTTATGTGATGGGGATTCTTCCTCCCATGGGGAATATATCCCACTGTTAAGCATGTATATTTTGATCAGGTGCCACACGTAGACATAGGGTGGGGGACCCAATTGTCATATGATTGATGGGGCGAGGTCTCGTAATTGATTACCCATGGATCCTTATGCTCATTTACACCAAGATTGTGTGTGGGTGTACCTTCTGGGATTATAGGGGCTTGGGGGAATTCAGGCTTAGACACTAGGGCCTTACACCCATGTAGATCTAACTTGTGATAATGTGATATTTAGAGGTATGTTCTATTGTGATTCAAATGATTAGATTTTGTGCGGGTGTACGTTTTGTGCTTATGGTGGCCCAGTTGGTATACAAGCCTAGATACTAGGGCAATGCACCCGCGTACAACACTATGCCTCAGTTTGGAGCAGTTGGGGTATAAGCCTACATAGTTTTCGTCAGCCAGTATCGATGTTCTTCACTTGGGCTGGTTCGATTTATCATTGTTCTTCACTTTGGTTTGCTCAATTATTGTTTGAGGATTTCCAGACATGCCTATACCTTGAACTGAGTTGGTTTTGCTGCACTGTTCTAGTTCTTTATACATTTGGAGTTTATTTCTGTTTACTATTTCACTAGGTTAGCCGATGATGCCTACTAGGTACCTTATTATGGTACTCACCTCTACAATATCTTCCCATGGTGCAGATCCAGGTTATAGTTGAATGCATTGACTTGGGGGATTCTGGAACACTCAAGCGACATTTGGGTGTACGAATAGCTCTGGCTTCATTGTAGTCCCCTTCCTTGTGACGACCGTCTTTTACTTCCAGACATTTGTCCTTGTACAGTAATGTTAAGTATTTTTAGGAGCACACCAAAATTTGTATATTTTATGGTTATATATGTATATGATATGTCCTTGTGTCTATTGTAGTTCTACACAATTAACTTCCAGGTTCTGCAATGTTTATGGTTCTTTATATTATTGTATAGGCTATGGTGTTGACTAGAGAGGTAGGATAGGTACCGGGGGGGTTAGATAATTTGCTTGCATGTAGGTGGGACCTAGCATGCATTATCATAAAAGGGAATGGTTAGTGAGAAATACACATGTCAAATGACCAATTATTCACTCCATAAACTTACACAAATCTAACTCAGTGGGAAAGTTTACTGCTAGTCTAAGTCAAGTGAAAATCACTCTAGTTCCATTGATCCGATCATATATTATTTAGTTTAGCAGAGTTAGTATAGATTTTGAAATGTAGTGATCAAATACAAAGTGACTTCTATTAAATTCATCTGTTATGGAGGATAGTCTAAAGCTAGCACATCAAATTAGTACTTCACTAATATTTAATCTTTCATGGAAAAGGACCCTACACCAAATATGACGAAAACTCATAACGATATTAATGGAAAGGAAATGTTTGTTATGAAGTCATTCTTATGAATCTACCGAAATTCAAATCAATTAGAGTCCATTTTTCCTATTGAATTTAAACCCTATGATCAAATTAGTTGAAAATATTATTTGTTCAAACCAAAATTTAAATCTGTTCAATAATCTAAATCACATATCATCATTTACATAACAGATACATGAATCAAGAATAAGGAACAAAAATATAAAATTATTTTAGTCATCTGAGTATGGTGCTTGAGAGATAGGTCGATTACTAAAAGCTCTTTTTCCCCTAATACCAATTCAGAATAGGCCAAGATCAATGAAGAGATGATGAAAGAGTTGTCTTGAATCAATACTAATGTGGGGTTATCGATGAAACAAAGTCAAGAATGAGTAAATATAGAGATTTATCTGCCTCGACGAGCACCCATATATAAGGAGCCCTATTATGAGGAGACACTTGATTTGTGACTAATCATGTGGGTTATTTCTGGACCAACGCACCCAAGGGTCCAATCAGGTCTATCAGCGCCAAGGTTGAGAGAATCAAGGTCGAAACTACAATAGAGATAATTTTTACATAAATAACAATAATGGTGGATACTATAACAGAAATAGTGGAAAAAACATAGATGGTGATTGGAGATGCAGTGATTGGTGTAGGGAATGATCTGTATATGCCACGCATGATCATGATTCTGGGGTTGGTAGTTCGATGATTGAGGAGATGTTTGATAGATTGTTAAAGAAGGTTGATGTTTGATAGATTGGATTTTCTAGGATGCCATTAGACACATATACTTATGGGTTGTAGCCCAGACTATGACCCGTAAGCAGGGTTTGTAGGTTCCTTACAAGAAGGATAATAGTCTAGCAGTGTACTTACGACTCAGTCTATGGCCTACAGTCTATTCTATGAATTGTAACTGGTCTCGTAAGTGCATTTGCAGTATCTAATGTTAGTCCACCCTATTTCCTATGAAGGCCTTCTATGCTCCATAATTTACCCTGTAACCTATAGGTGCTCCTTCGTAGGTCCCTCTATTTATATTTTTGTAAAACCTTTTCTTTTATTAATTTATAGTATTTATGTATAATTTTATTCTGCTTATTTCAGGTACTATGGATCCTAAACCAAATAAAAATTAGATACAAGCTCTACATACTCGACTACTTGATAGGCCTTTAGACACTGAGGTTGTTCCTCAGGCCAACAGATTAGTAGAGGAGCTCAACGTCTGGCTAGATGAGGGTGTTGAGCATCGACACACCATGGAGGCAGTTAGACAGACAATGCCAACCAAGTCTTAGGCCATAGTTGCTCGACCTTCATTGTTCTGAGGTGGGAGGTGCCTAGCAAAGCAACTCCACTCAGATGATGGACTCTGAAGAGAGGTCTTAAGCAAGGAAAGGAGATGGAGATGAATCTAATTTAGGAGATGAGTCAGCTTTTGAGTTCGTTGAGTCGGCCCTAGTACAAGAAGCTCTTCCAGTTGCATTAATGAGTAAATGATATGTCTAGGGTATGCAACACATATATAGAGATGACATCAAGTGCAACGACTGACGTTGATAGGACCATATTATATTTGAGGTGCCATGTATTTTTATATCGGAGCTTGATGTTGATAGGACCATATTATACTTGAGGTGCCATGTATTGCTACATCGAAGCTTGACAGTGCTACTACACTCTAGGATACCATGGCTTGGTATCACTTGGATTGGATAGAAGCCCCATCAAGGAAGTACTGCTAGCACTTGTTCGAGAGTTTTATGCTTCATATGATGCGTCCATCATGGGGTAGACCCCACAAAAAAGAAGAGGTTTCTTATGCAACCATAATTAACACAGATGATGGTGAGAGAAGTTCCAGTTGATATATCTGATACCACTATCTGAAGATTTTTATTTGGTCCTGATTATCAAGCCCCCATGACCATAATAGAGTATGATTACCGATTGGGAAGAACAAGGAGAGAGGTATGTTAAGAGATAAAGCCCGAAAGGCCATTCTTATGAGGTAGATCACCAACCACAAAGCTTACCAAAGCTAGGACCCTTACTGGATTTCTACATTAGTGGCAATAGTGAAGGCATCACATAGATTCACCAGTATGTTCGAGTGGGCTATTGTACCTTCGTGGATCTAGCCTACTCAAGCTGAAAATGGTTTAATGCTAGACTATACAATTTTTTTTGCAAGCATCATTGTTGGCTATAATATTGATTGGGCCCAGTTGATAGGAGATGAAATACATGAGAGAGGCCTGAAGAGGTCCACCTCCATTCCCTTTCCATGTTTGATTTACCAACTATGTATAGCAATAGGGTTGAGATTTTACACACTCTGAACATGATATTAGAGGTTCAGAGGACCCAGGATGTCAGCCTGATAAAGGCTAATGACAATTGTGTGGCCCTAGACGAGCACCATATCCTCTCATCTAAACTCTAAATATTACTGAGGTATCACATCTTGAGCCTCCTAAATTTACTGATGCTAATCAGAGACTGAGGGGCCCCTACAACCAGATGTTGAGAGGGAGATGGGTCCTAGCACTACTTCTACTCCTATACTAAAGGTTGTGCCTATAAAGCCTTCCTCCACTGGCATGGTGTACGTGTCTGTAGTCAATTAAGACTCTGGTACAACAACAGGTTCACATTGAGTCCTAGTTCACTTAATCTTTACAACAAATATGGCCTTGGGTTTGAAAAGCCATTTCAGAGGCTGAGGAGCACATACAAACACACTTCACGGCCACTCTCAAGTAGAGACTCACACTATTTCATGACCATGTTGATGCTTTTGAGAGGCGAGTGGAGAAAACCCTCAGGTCAGCTTAGCCTATTGATGTTACAACTATCTGGGAAAAGATCTAGCACCTCATTACTGAGATGAGAGTAGAATCGTCAGCACTGTTATGCTGCCTATGCTCGATTACAGAGGTAGTTGTTGATTTCTTTGCTGCTGAGTCACCACCCAACGCCTCCAGGAAGAGGCCTCATCTTGAGGATGAAGATCCAAATGCTGCTAGATAAAAGGCCGTGAGGTTTGAGAGGGAGGGAAAAGCGTCAGCCACATGAGCCTCGATTGTAGATGAGATGGTGAGGAACACACGTGTACAAGAGATGGTGAGGGATGCTGGACCCTCTGGACATGCCACTAGTGAGGAGACCACCCAACAGGCTATGGATGGTGATGCACAAATAAAGACTAGCGCTTAGACACCTAGGAATGTCCCTTTTGACCCTAATATTATATCATGGTTTATTTTATTAGATTAAGGACGATGGAAATTTTTTTTCAATGGGGAGTGGATAGTTATAAACATCTACAAAGTCTAAGTAACCAAGGTTTATATCTACCACAATATTTTAGTCCGGGGGTTTTCTTGCCTGTGTTGTTTTCCTAAGGACATTTATTTTCTTTGGAACTGGCATGTTTAGGATGTGTAAGTAGTATTATTAGCATTGTACTACAATTTGTTGCATATGTTAGTTTTGGTGAAAAATGATACCCAACAATTTTGTGTGATTAACGTGTTGTTAGGCAGTTTTGATAACAACCATGTGAAATGAATGATTTATAGGGTTTATTTTTTAGGCCTTAATTATGATGAATAACATGATTTGAGAGTCTGTGTTGACAGTGTAATTATTGCCAAGTGTGTGTGAGCATTATTGCATAATTCCTATATTGTGTTTCAATTCAAAACTTGCCCTGTTACTCTGAATAAAATTATAGGTTACTTTGTTAGGAAAGGATCTTAGGCCATTCTTCATATAAGTCCGCCTAAAAGGACCAACCAAATGCTTGATATATCCTTTGACCTAATATTTGAGCTTTACATGTACTCTTTTATTTGAGGAACCTTAGTAACCAAGCCTTTTTGAATGTGTAATCCTTAAATTAGCTCTTGTCCTTGCTTGAATATTGTGTACCTCAACACAGGCTAAAAGCCTAGGTTGAGGATGGCTACCAAATGTGGCCTTGGTTAATAGGTAGGATATTGTGTACCTACTCAGGCCAAAATCCTAAGTTAAAGGTGGCTGGTGTAAGGAAACTCAAACCAAACAGCCAAGAAAGCTAGTGATGCATTAAAAAGGGGAAAATTTGAGGAGGATTTAAGAAAAACAAATAGCTGCTGAAATTGTTGGCTAAAAAGAAAAGGACTGTTAAAAATAAAAGGCAATGAGTTAAAAAGAAACTTGAATAAAGCACCCAAAACGGTTCAAAACAGGAAAGGGGAAGAATGAGTTTAAAATAGTAGTGTTGGTACGTAAAAAGTGTAAAATAATGTAGTGTCAAGGAGGGTGAGTAGTCACTATGTTCCAAAAAATCATATCAAAGCCCCCTAAGCCTAGGTCATAAGCTAAGAAAGTCCTATAGTGATCCTAATCCAAGTAGTCAATGCCATGGTAACTATTATAGGGGCAAACATATGGTATTGTACATAGTGTTTGAATAATTGTTGTGAGTATGAGTATTTTTGTCAGTCCCGAGAATTGACTTTGAACATACCATCATGAGTGAGATATGGGACTTTATTCTATGAGGATACTTAAATTCCATTGTTGATTTTAGGTTGTTTAAGTGATTGTTGCTTATTTGTGATTCAATTGCTATTCATTGTTACACTATCGTATATTGATCTTCATGAGTCTGTTTGATGACTCTTTGCTATACATTGACGCATTAGATCTGGTATTTTTGATTCATTGAGAGATGATGTACGCCATTGGATTGAGGTCTCTGTGTTGTTGTATTGCTTACGTAGATCGAGTCCGTTGCTTAAGGACAAATGACAATTTTAAGTTGAGGGTGTTGATATGCTGCTAAAATAAATACTTTTGATGCTTAAAATATAGAATTTTGGGTGTCCTTAAAGAGATATTAGTAGGTTTAAATGTGTTTTTGCATTTATTTTTTAGGATTTCAGGAATCGAGATTATTTTTGTCAAAGTTCTGTAGATTTTAGGTTTTTGCGGGCGTACGGAGACTTCTATGAGCTATGGTTTATTCCATCAGCCGTAGGTTATGTTCGTATGTTAGATCTAGTGAAAGGCTAATTTTAAGATTTTTGAAGATATGAGCTATCAGACAACCCAAAGATCCTACAATGTCACGTATGTGTGTTTGTAAGCTGAAAATTATAAAATATGCCAAGTATTGAATTAATGTGAGATAAGGGCACCTATGAGTTGTAAATAAGATGGCGAGTTGTGGATAAGATTGTACCTAGAGGATCAATGTTTGAAGATTTGATGAAAGGCTATCTGACGAAACCCCTTACGGGTCATAAGTCAGAAGACAACCCATAAGAGGTGTTAGAGGTTGAAGAGGGATTTTTGTTCAGTGCAAATTATGAAGCCAAAGCATGTGCTGTGATTAAATCTACCACACATAAACTTGTCCGCCCAAGTTCCTGATTCCTATTTTTATTTTTGCTTTGGATTTCATTCTTACTTATTATAAATTAGTTTTTTAAGGTTTAGAAGGGAACGAACCAGAGAAATAATTACAACATTAGAAACTCTTCACGTGTGATTATTCTTTATATTATATTGGTGTCATTACATTGGGATTTCTTGTGGAGATTTCAATTTATTGCTCTTCAATTATTCATTGTAAGTGCTTAATTATGCTATTCCATAACATGATTCTTTCATCTTCAATGAACATGTGTAGCTAAATCCACAACTAGGGTTGTGGGAACCATGACTAGCTAACAAAGTAAAAATCGGATAATCCATAATCCTTGGAAAGTGTGTATGTGTGTATTAATTATCTCTTTGATTAAAATGCTTTTTAATGGTGGCCAACTCTAGATCTCGCCTACTTCTTACTTACTAGATCAAGGGGGTAATAAATGGGATAAGGGATAATGAACAAGATTTGATGTGATCTTTCTCGTCTAATAAAAACCTAACTGGACTAAGGGATTGTTGTACTGGGACAAAAGGTAAGGGTTAGTAATGCAACATTACGAGAATACATCAAATCATGTAATAAATTTTTCCACCCACATGGATAAAAGGGTTAGGTAAATATAACTTACCAATGCTCCATGCTACACACTAGAAAGATTATGATTATCTGGCTACACTATGTTATGAACTCCTAGGGAACACAATACACTAGTTACTTTTCACATTTATTTCACAACACTTGCACTTGACGATTGGATTCTAGTTTAGTTTTAATTATTGCATTTTACAACACCCTAATTTTGAGAGATAAGTATATTAATTCAACCCAATTGGACATAATTACTCCAGGTCTAGGCCTTTTTTATCGTGGGATCGACCCTAACTACTATTAGGTTATATATTTGATAGTGATTGATCATACCTTGGTTGAGATGTGTAGTTTAGGCGCATCAAGCTCCTATTTTGTTTGTGAAAAAGAAAGATGATAGTTTCCGAATGTGGATTGATTATCGACGACCGAATAAGATGATAGTGAAGAACCATTATCCTTTGTCGCGTATTGATGATCTATGTTACAAGTTACAGGGGGTAGTCGCATTTTGTAAGATTGATTTGAGATTGGGGCATCACCAATTGAGGATCCGAGTAGAGGATATTCAGAAGATAACCTTTCAAACCCATTATAAGCGTTAGGCATTCCTACTAATGCCATTTGGGCTAACAAATGCCCCTGCAACATATATGAACTTGATCACTATGGTATTTAAATGGTATTTGGACTCTTTTATTGTGGTACTTATAAATGATATTCTACTACATTAACAAAGTTTAGAGAAGCATGTCCATACTTCTTCATTATACTTTAGACACTCAGGGATCATAGGTTGTATGCTATGTTTTCTGATTGTGGGTTTAGCCTCGAGCGCATGACTTTCTTGGGGCATCTAGTGACCAGCAAAGGTATCAGAGTGATTTGGTTAAGGCTGAGATAATTTGTGGTTGGCCTAGGCCTATTATAGCTTTGTCCGGTTAGCAAGGCATTATAAACGGTTTGTTGAGGGTTTCTCTACTATTGCTTTTCCATTGACTCGGTTGATTTACTGAGTGGTGTTGTTTGTCTAGTTTGATGATCATGTAGCCAACTTCTTTAGCCTGAAAGAGTTGCTAATCAGCTCTTGCTCTAACCCTCCCTGTTGAGTTATAGAGCTTTGCAGTAGGGTTATTGCATACCCTCCACTATTGAGCTTTGTGATGCCTCCCATATCGGGTTGGTTGTGTATTGATAAAGTGAGATAGGGTCATTGCTTATGCTTCTCACAAGTTATGTGCCCATGAGCATAACTACCCTATGCACGAATTAGAGTTAGCAAGTGTTTGTGCTCATGATCTGGAGGTATTATCTGTATGGCGTGCATTGTGGTGATTATATAGATCACCAGAGCATAAAGTACATTATGAATCAACGGGAATTGAACTCTTTCATGACATGATGGATTTAGTTATTGCCTGATTATGACATTTCTATCCTCAACTATCGGGGTAAGGCAAATATTGTAGCAGATGCCTTTAATCGGAAGGCACTGAGTATGGGCAGCCTAATGCACTAGGCAGTACAGGATAGACTATTACCTATGGACATTCAATCCTTAGCCTATAGGTTGGTCTTGTTGGATATTTTAGACGCTAGTTAGGAATTGGCCTTTATCGAGGCTTAATGTTTGCTGATAGATCCTAGCCCGATAGTTTGAGGATGAGTAACTAGTGAGTGTCCTGGATAGAGAATTTTTGGGGATTTAGGTGATGCTATAGTCTATTCAGATGGGGTCCTCTAATTTGATGGCCGATTCTACTTTCCTAGAGTTAGGGATTTTTCTAGTTGATCCTACAGGAGGTACGTGATTACGTGATTCCTGATATTCAATTCAGTCAGGTACAACTAAAATGTATCAGGATCTTAGACAATATTACTAGTGGGATAGTATGAAGAGGGATATTGCCGATTATGTATGTTGTGTCTTCATTGCCAACATGAAAAGGCTGACAACTAGTAGCCTTGTTTGACACTTCAACAATTATCCATTCCCAAATAGAAATGAGAGCGCATGAATATGGACTTTGTAGTGGGTCTCCCTTGAACTCTAAGGGTTATAAGAACATTTGTGTTATAGTTGATCAGTTGACTAAGTTTAGACACATCCTCCAGGTCCATTCCACCTTTAGTGTTGAGCGGTTAGCCTGTATTCACAGTTGAGAGATAGTTCGGTTGCGTGGTGTGCCTTTATCTATCATATCTGGTGGAGGGTCATATTTTACCTCCAGCTTTTAGAGAGCTTTTTGCTACGGGTTGGGCACCCAGGTTGATCCAAGCCTAACATTTCACCCCTTGACTTATGGCTTATCCGAGCACGCACAATATGGGTTCCGAAGGATATGTTACGAGCTTATGTGTTAGAGTTCGGGGGTGAGCGGGATCATTGTCTACCATTACCTGAGTTTGCCTATAAATACAACTATCATACTAGCATTCATATAGCCTTGTTTCAGGCATTTTATAACCAATGATGCATACTCTAGTCAGGTGGTTTGAGTCTATAAAGTTGAGTTTGTATAGTACAAATTTCTTACAGGATATGCTATTTAGGATGTGGGTTATACATAATAGACTGATGAAGGTCAAAGTTGGCACCATAGTTATGTTGAACGTAGGAGCCAATTCTTATAGTTTGAGGTCGGAGATAGAGTATTCCTAAGAGTATAACCCTTAAAAGGGGTCATGCAGTTTAGAAGATGGGTTAAGTAAATCCCCCGTACATTGACCCTTTTGAGATCTTGGGACGGGTTGTTTCAACTCTTATGAGTTGGCCCCACTTTTAGCTTACTCTGCCTTACAATCCCTATTCCATGTGTCGATGTTGTGCCGGTACATTCCAGATGAATCACATGTGCTGTAGTATGATTCGGTTGAGTTAGATGACTGTCTCATATTTTTTGAGAAATTGATAGACATTTCAGCTAGGGATACCAGATAGTTGTACTCTAGGGTTATACCAATGGTTAAGATGTAGTGGCCTTATCATCTATTCTAGTAAGCTAGCTGGGTAATGGAGGCAGAGATATAGGAGCATTACCCCAGCCTATTCTGGCCATCAGGTATGCCTTCACTTTGCTTTCATAGAGGAAAGTCTTATAAGTGGGGGATATTGTAATGACCCTTGGGGTGAATTCTTTATTTCTATGGTTTTTCTAATAATTTGATCTTTTATATAGTAACCTCACACCATTTATGTCTTATTGGGGTTGTTTAAATGGTTGTAGGGTGATTTTGTTGTGAATTGAGTGAGTTTGTAAGTTAACGAGGAGCTATAACTTCAAAAATAAGATTTTTGACAAAAACCTAGCAAATGTCCTCGTAATGGGATTTTGATGGTTCTATCAGTTTTTGAATGGCTAATTTAGGCTAGGAGGGTGGTTGGTTTGAGTGTGTAGGGTCCTGGAAGGATTTTGAGCCATAGGATGCAAAATGCGTTCAACCGAAAGCTTAAAAGCGTGTTTCTATAAAACCCAAGCTAAACACACTCAAAATGGAAATATAATAGTGTGGTTAGCTCTATAATGCTAAAAAAATATGATCCTTCGTTAGTTTATGAGGGCATCCGATTACATTTTGATCCCCTCAGTTCTTTTTGCTATAATTAGCCAGAAAGAAGTAGGACCCTCATTTTTGCATAGGGTGCTATGTTGGGGATTCCCATAGTACCATTGAATTCGAAATGTCAAAATCCATATGCATACATTGTTTTTTGTGTTAAATGGACACCAGATATTCTTGGAATGCCCTAGGGAAGTTCTCAAAATTGCTAATCAAGGACCATAAAATCTAACCTTCCACATTCGAAGAGGGTTGGGCGCCTTTGCAGCATACGCAACAGGAAGAACTCTACCTTTCCGGAGTCATGCCCGCATTTGCTGAGAAGGGGCGGACTCCTAAAGCTTTGGTTTTGAGGAGCCTAGTCCACTTTCGTGGAGGCTTAGGTGGTGGCCTCTATGTTGGCTTGAACCTTTGCAAAACAACCACTTTTTCAAATTTCTCCAGGTCACGTTTTGATCTATACAACTTAATGTTTGATGATTCAAAAGCCTACGTGACTCAAATTTTTTCAAGGAACGCTTTAGTGGTGTTGGATTGGTGTATTTTGTGGTATAATCATTATTTTAGCTGATTATGTTCTTGAAATGTGTGATAATTTTGCACTTCAATATCACGACCAATTCTTGACAGAATTTAGTAAAAGTGAAGTCTAAATTGTTGTATATTTTGAGAGGATCAGTGTGGTATGCTTGGATTTTGTAATTTAGCTGGTTTCAGTAGAATTTGACCGAGAAAGTTTTGAAAAAATTATTTTCTCGATATAGAATTTAACTTCATTTTTAGGCCATTTCTCGACCTTCTAATTTTGTTTTTGGCCGAATTTTGGGATGTAGACTCAGAATGACATAGGGGTCACTTTTCGATGATATGTTCAGGATTATTTTCATGGGTGCTATATTTTCTAGTTTTAGGTGCTATTAACATAATTTCACCCAATTTTCAAGATCCCACAGCAAATATGGCTGTGTTAACATTGTGAATCATATTTTAATAGTTGAGTAGCATCGGGAACTAATCAAGAGAAGAAGAGCTTGGTTGGATTGATTCGGGACGCGATACATCAGCTTCCAGGTAGGCTAGGCTTTCCCTAAACCTTGGATTGAGAGGGATCATAGGCATGTTGAACTAAAATATATATATAAAGGTGCTAGTTGTGCTCTTTATGCGTAGTACATGATGTTGTACAATTGTACTCATTTGTTGGTTGCCGTACTTACTATAGTTTTGATGTTTGTTGTTACTTAGGGAGACTTGATAAGGGCCCTATATGGAGTGATGGCATGGGACATGTATGTATTCTGACCTAATTCTTATCAGTGTAGGTATGTTTCTTGATGCTACTGAGATATGTTGGCTATGAGGGTTTTCGAAAAATACATGTCGTATTGTGACTTGATTTCGATATAGATATGTGTTTGTCAGGCTTGGTTGTTGTAGATAATTATGACATAAGTTTAATTTCCATGCTTTAGGATAAATATGTGTGCTTGCCTTGATAGCAGCATTTTTGGGCCTGGTAGACCAAGCCTTACACAAATTAGTGATGCATATGCTCTTGTATACCGTTGTTAATCATTGGGTACTGCTTCTTATTGCCTAAGGCGAGGGTATCTATTTTTATTTTAGGGAGGTGATTGTTATCGTTATGTGGGAGTTGTACAACCTTTGTCTTGAGGCATAATATGACTTTGGAGGTCCGGATAGACTGGTTGAGTGATTTACTATTTCAATATCTTGGGTCCTAGAGGATGCTCCCAGTGGTATGAGTCACGGTGGCCAAATTCGAGTGTCAGAGTCCTGAGTGATGCTCGCCGAGGTCTGACTCCTAGTAGTCATGTCCTAGAGTCCGAGTCGCGATGGCAGATTCTGAGGTTCGAGGACCTATTGATGTTCTGGGTCGAGGACCCTATAAATTACATTTTGTGTTTGAGATAGTTTTTATTATGCTATGGGGATTCTTCCCACTGTTACGCATGTACATATCTGGATCGAGGTTCATGTCCGGGCTGAGGGTGAGAGACCCGGTTCACATTTCATTGTTTGGTTTCGGAGAGCCAATTGATTACCTATGGATTCACAAAACTATACACACCCTAATTGTGTGTGGGTGTACTTCTTTGGCTTATGAAGGCTCAGGAGGCGTTCTGGAATATTACACCCACATAGAACTTGACCGCTTGATAATGAGATACTGGGAGTTGGGTATCGTGGTGAATTTTTTAGGTTTAGTGAGATACTATAAGTTAGATTGTATATGGGTGTACCTATTGGGCTTATGAGGACCAAGTTAGCATACAGGCGTAGATTTTAGGACATTGTACCCATGTATGACACGATGATTCAGTTTAGTGATAGGTACAGTGTGAACCTACTCCGTTCTTTCGTGTCGGTATGATTGTATTTCTCCTTGGTTTGCTTTGTTGTGGTTCGATTTACTAGATTTAATGCATTACTTATATTTGAGTTTCTATATGTACATTTTTTCACTCAGTCGGCCGATAAATCCAACTGGGTGCCTTGTTATAGTATTCACCCCTACTTTGTGTATCTTTCTTTAGTGCAGTTCCTGGTTCTTGTCGCGGGCATTGAGTTTTAGGGGTGTTGTGGAGCGCTTAGAAGACTGTTGGTGACTAGTGGTAGCTCTTACTACTTTGAAGTCTCCTTCCCTTTTGTAACTCTCTTGTATCCAAACTTTAGCATTGTACAGTAGTGGCTTTTATCTATTGGAGCACTCCCGGTTTTGTATATGATTTTCCATATTATATATATTTTTATTAGTATATTTTTGTGTCTATTGTAGCTTTGTACAATTAACTTCCAATTGCTAGGTACTTGTGGTTTTTTATACTGCTGTATCAATTATGTTTGTGACTAGAGAGCTAGGACAGATGCCCTGGGGTTGGGTAATTGGCTTGCCTATAGGTGGGATCTCATAGGAGCCATCATGACTAGGAATGAGTCGTGACAATATCATCTATGAATACAACCACAAAGATATTCAAACACAGTTTGAAAACCCTATTCATCAAATCCAGGAAAATGGCGGGGGCATTTGTTTGTCAGAACGACATAACCAAGAATTCAAAATGACTATACTAGGTTCTAAATTCCCTCTTAGGAACATCCTCCTCCTTCACCCTCAATTTATGATACCCGAACAACAGATCAATCATGGAGAAGTACCTTGTACCTTTCAATTGATCAAATAGGTCATCAATCCAAGAAAGTGGATACTTATTTTTTATTGCCACCTTATTCAATTTCCTATTATAAACATATATCAAAAGAGAGCCATCTTTCTTCCATAAAAACAATATGGGATCACCCTATGGGGATACATTAGGCCTTATAAATCTTTTGTCAAGAATGTCCCTCAATTTTTCTTTAATTCTTTCGACTCTACCGTGGCCATTCAAGATGGGGTACATAAATACGTTGAGTGTCGTGAGAGATATCAATTCTAAAGTCAATCTCCTTCATGAGAGGATTTCTGGGAAAATTATCAAGAATGATATCAAGAAGCTCATCAACTATATGAACCGAATCAAGAGTAGGAACTTTGGACTCAACCTCCATAATATAAGAAACCTTTATAAATTATTTCATAGCTTTCACATAAGAAACAAACTACCCTTTAAACATCAAATTGATTCCCTTCCATTTAATTATAGGCTCATGAGGAACTTCGAATGTGACCTTACAGGTTCGACAATCAAATAAAGCAAATGATGTGCATCTAATCCATACTAAGAATCACATAAAAATCGATCAAATCAATTTCAAAAATATCACATGGAAAGACATTATGCAAGATGACACAGGACAATATCTGTAGACTTTCAAAACTAGGATTGACTTACCAATCGGAGAATAGACCGAATAAGGGTCTAATTAGACTTTTAGGGCACTTCAAACTTTATTGCAAGGTAAGGAGTAACAAAAGATATATTAGTACTAGGGTCAAGCAAAGCATAAAACTAATGATCAAAGACTTTGAACACATCAGTAACCACATCCAGAGACTCTTCTACCTCTTTCGAAGCATGCAATGCATAAAAAAACTACCACATGGACCACCACCTTGAGCTTAGGAACCTTATTGTACTTTCCCCTTTTGAACCAATTGACCTTTTGGACGCTCTTCATTACCATTAGTGGCTATATTAGGACACTCAATAATCTTGTGCCATATCATTCCACAATCAAAACAAGCATTGGTACCTCTCAAGCAATCACCAACATGATTCCTTCTACAGTTTGGGCTCTAGGAGGAATAGCACCACCATTCACAACATAACTTTAAGACTTAAGTTAGACTCCTTTTCTTAGTTAAACCTTTGAGAAGCACCCTTGGACGATCCTTGGCCTTGTTTGAAACGGCCACCTCCAGACTTAGCATGAGAAAATCCACCATCATAATAAGCCCTCTTGGACTCTCTCATCCTTATCTTTTGAAGATTTTCACTCTTCACTTGTTCGACATAAGTCATGAGTCACGAAATATCTATCGCCTTACACTCCATCATCTCCAAATCAATCATGCCCAAAGTGGAGTTTTTCATCTGGGCCCTAGAGTCGGTCAACTAGGAAGGAGCATTCTTTGACATCTTTGAAAACATGAAGGTATGTTCCCTCCCATTCGTACCACCTTGCCTTAAATTTATGAACTTCATTACTTTAGCTTCCTTTAGTTCAAGTAAGATGAATTTGTCAAGGAATATGGATTTAAACTTCTGCCATTCAAACAGAGCGTTTGTCAACAATTTCGAACTCCATTATGCGAACCAAACTTAAGTAACTCCCTTATGTTGGTAAGCAAAAAATTCAACTGTCTCTTCCGAACACACCCCTATAATCTCCACCTTATTGTAGACTTCATCAATGAACTCTTGTCGATCCTTATCCACCATGGAACCATAGAACTATGAGAGATTCTTTGTAGCAAAAATCTGTTATCCTTGAAGCTAGGGTAAGAGTCTTGGGAGAAGTAAAAACTTTGGCCAACATAGTTACAGTTGCTTTAAACTCATCATTTGTAACTTAGTTAGTTTTAGGGTCTTGAGGAGCTAGAGGAACTTGTTCCTCATTAGCATTATCTCCCTTAGGAAATGGAGCATTTTGTGGAGCCATCTTCTTAAAATACTAAACTACTAGCATTAGGGAATGAGAGTCTTTAAGGCACAACATAGATCACAAAGAAGTGAAGATTTCCTAAACGTCTCATAGCCTTTCACTAATCAATACGGCACACTTCACACCAATGAACAATATTGTACTAAAAGGTAGCATGTT
The DNA here is from genome assembly GCA_029948455.1 of Solanum rostratum. Taxonomy (NCBI): domain Eukaryota; kingdom Viridiplantae; phylum Streptophyta; class Magnoliopsida; order Solanales; family Solanaceae; genus Solanum; species Solanum rostratum. The sequence goes on from CM057052.1 coordinate 43,526,540, forward strand.
GGATTCCTAGGATGCTTTTAAACTATAGGATCTAATGTCTCTTTTGTCATGACCCTAACTTAGGGCTTAGCCATGACACATCGAATGTGACACCCTGTAATGACCCCTAGTTTAGGAGCCTTGAGTGCAGAAAAGTTGGCATGAGAATGAACTGAAGTCAGGTTCATAAGGGTGACTTATGGCTCATAGGCGTACTTACAACCTATAACATTGGTCGTTAAAAATGAGACTTCAGGAAGAGGAAAAGATTCCAAGTGTGGGGTAACTTACGAGCCGAGTGTTGGCTCGTAGGATGCATTACGATCGGTGTATGGGGTCATGAGTGAGAGTATCAGACATGAAGGAAATTTAGAATTTATTGGAAGGTGACCTATGTGTAACCAGATGGCTCGTGAAATAGGATCTGATCCAAACTGTGCTTCGTTAAATGAGACCTAGAAATAAGAAAAATGAATAAGTGTTGAAGGATTCTACCATGACTCATAGGTGGTTACACGGCCTGTAACAAGTTTTCATGGTTTTGGGTCTAGAAAAGTCAATTTTAAGGAATTTCAGGTGTGTTACCAAAAGAAAGAGACCTACAACCCATAAGCGGAGTTTTGAAGGTTAAATCTGATAGTTTTAGTTAGGGGAAGTTTTGTCATTTTTGTCCTTTCTATTTCTAAACTATGTTATTTTAGGATAGAAATAGGGACCATATATCAGTCTTAATGCCCTAACTCCCTTATTTAATCCCTCATTCTTCCACTCTAAAATTCTCTAAGGCAAAGGCTCTCAAGAACAAACTAGGGCAAAGGATAAGGTTCCATGATTTTATCTTCAAAGCTTCAAATGTTCCAAGATTTCGCCTTCGAAGCTTCAAGTTTTTTTCTCTCATATTTTCCCAATGCATGTGAGTTGATTTATAGGTACACTTCCATCCATAAAGTTCCCTTTTTAGTATTTTACCTTTTTTTTATGTTCCTTAAATAGATATGCATCTTTATAATGATTTTATAATATTTATGTTAGTAAATAATACTCATGATATCCTACAACTACTTTACTAAGCATATAAGCATTTTTAGAGCTATTGATGATTACCCCATGATGGGTTTCGAGAATGATGAAGGATGGGCATTTTTGATGGTCCTTAAAACGAGAAATTTCCTTTTATCTTATGTGATTTATGATTGATCCACTTAAAAAACACAACCCACCTAGTTTTCAAGTAAAGCTTTATATGATTTATGAAGATGACTAGGGCATTAAAAAATAGCTTTAAAATTAAGTTTGTCAATAATATAAGCATGTTGATAATTACCCCAAAGATTTTATGATAGGTCCCAAAGATAAGAAGACAATCCTCACTTGGTCGTCTTAAAGTTTGAGCTACTCTTATGATTTGATACTTATGATTCTACGATATGTTTTAAAGATTTGTGCATGATAACATAGCACCAAGTGGACTTGAGATTGGGACCCATTCCATTTGTTGAGGCAGGATCCCTTAAAACTAAATCTCAATGTCCCTAAGTATGTAATAGCATAGGAGCCCTTGTAGGCTATGGTAGTTGATCCACATAAGCATATATGTCATGAAAGATTCAATTATGAGGTAACTATGTTTTGGTCATCTACTTTTGCTAGTAGATTCCCCTTTTCCCAATGGAAGGAGTTTATTGGCCTTTTCTCGACGGAAGGAGTTCATTGGATTCCATGTAGTAGCCTACATGGTCTTATATGTTTTTTATGGTCTACTCCCACATGTTTATGATTTCATGATATGTTTTCACTAAATGTTATTTCTCATGCATTGACTTTTATTCATATTGAGTCTTATTTCTTATACATGCTTAAGCCCACTTTATGTATCATTCACCTTATGTGTTTTATTTATGAATAATGGTGTTACAATTTCATGCATGCAACATGCTTAGTATATTCAAACACACTAACACATATTTTGCCTACGTGATTTGTCCATGTAGGGAAAGGCACTCCTCCACCGGCTCGTGGCTAGTGCTCAATGTTCAAGACTACCATTGTTATTTGTGGTAAGCCCTTAGTTTGGGACTCTACCATTATCATACTCTATCTTGTAATTACTTTTGACATGCCCTTTTGAGGCATTTATTTTTTATGTTGCATAATAAGGGATTTTTTTTATTTGATGTAGATCGAACATTACCCATCCCATCAATCGATGTAGTAATTGGTATGCTTATGGACAATTTATATTAGTTGTTTCACTACTTTTTAATGTGCCCCGTTTGATAAATGGCCCATAATCCCTTTTTGCTTATCTTATGCAAAATTGTTTTTATTAAATGCCACTGAATGCTTAGGTCGTATCGTTACAAACTTGTTATCTGAGCACTACGTTTTCAAATGTTCCTCTGATGTCCATGCATACCCTATAGCATAGAGTTTCACTCAAGGTTGTGAAGTGCCGCACTATCTTAAATTAGAGGCTATGAGATGGTTTAGGAAAGTCTTCCCTTATTTCTTATTTATGCCATGCCTTAGAGTTGAATAAGTTTTCTATTAACTAATGATGTCCTTTTTCTTTATTCTAGATCATGCCACCATGAAGAGCTCCCCATCAACGAGGCACTGCTGAAAAACAAGTTCTTACTCCAACAAAATGATGGACTGCCTTATACGGAGCTTCGAGCCTATTTTACCTGATTAGTCCAAGCATTGGTCAATAAAGTAAATAAAGAGATAGCCTTACCTCCCCAAGTGCCTACCCTTATTGCCAGAGTATGAGACTTTATGCAGACGACCCCCCTGAAATTCCATGGTTCTAAGATAGTGGTTGACCTTATTGACTTCATTGAAAAGGCTTATCGGGTGGTGGTGGTGATGGGCATTCCATCAGAAGAAAAAGCCAAGTTGGTGTCCTACAAACTCAAAGGAGTCGCTAAGATTTGGTATGAACAATTGGGAGACCAAAGGGACCAAGGAGCGGGTCTTATCGATTGGGAAGATTTCAAGTGTGCTTTCTTTGACTGGTTCTTCCCAAATGAGCTTATGGATACAAAGGTCCAAGAATTTATCAATTTTAAGCAAGGGACCATGAGCGTGAGGGATTACGATCTCAAATTCACCAAGCTATAAAAGTATGCTCCCTTTATGGTCATGGACCTGAGGACTTGCATGAGCAAGTTTCATTCCGGCGTCTCTGAGTTGGTCTCTAGGGAATCGAAGATGGCCATGTTGGTCAAAGAGATGGACATTTCCCAGTTGATGATATATGCAGGGACAATTGAAGAGAAAAAGCTTCGAGAAAGGGCAAAAGGGATCGAGTTGATGGTAAGAGTTACTCTCAATAAAGGGGAGATAGTCACAAATTTCAAGGTAGCAAACACAAAGTGGGCAATGATCTACCAACACTCCTCCTCTCAAAACTACAAAGAACAAAAAGGTTTCTCCTCAGTCCCAAAGTCCATGTTGCCCTATGTGCGGAAGGCCCCATAAAGGAGAATACCTAGTACGGTCCGATGCTTGCTTCACTTATGGGAAGCATGACAACAATGCCAACGTTTGTAGGAGTTGTAGCAAAAGATTCCAAGGCAAAAAGGATCATGACTAAGAAATCCAAAAGACCAAATGGTGCTATGCTTTTCCCTGATGACTATAGGTCGAAGAATCTTTGGATGCGGCTACCGTTATGTTAAGAGTTTTAATTATGATGGTTATGCACTTTTAGATCGGGGAACAAATTTATCTTTTGTATCCCCATTCGATGCTAATAAGTTTCATGTAGGTCCTGAAGTCCTCCATTAGTCTGATTAGGTAAGTAACCATATAGGTGAGTCCAACAAAGCCGAAGAGTCTATAGAAGTTGTCCCATTTCTATCATGCATAATGTGATCTTATGTGACTTAGTTGAGCTTTCCATGGTAGTGTTCGACGTGATTCTTTGGATGGATTGCTTGCTATCACGCACCAAGAGGGTACCCTTAACATGGCCGGCAGCTAGACACTATTTCTAGTCCTCAAAAGAACCACTAAGCCTTATCTCATTCATTCAATCATATAACTCTACCGAATAGCGAAATTTAAAATAATTAAATGGCCACATCTCATCTAATGCCTCAAAATGATATAGATAATAATAAAGGCTAGTAGAAATAAACTACCTCACAATCTCAACATCAACATTCAACCGTCATCTATGAAGCCTCTATCACTACTTATGTGGTGCAAATGACAGACCCATGGCTACCCAAATTAAAATAAAAGAAATACTCCATTCTAACTCTAAACCATGATGAAATAAAAGTAGTATATCCTCCAAAATAGGGGAGACTCACCATATCAGATCTTCAACGAAGCGCCTGTTGACGATCTATAGTACCTGCTCTACATCATAAAACGATGCACTCCAAAGGGGACATCAGTACATGGAATGTACTGGCATGTAAAATAGATGAGTGAAACAGAAACAAGTAGAATAATATGGTAACAACATCTACTCCAAATAATCATCAAACAACATCAAATCGTCAAATGTCTATCTATACAAGAATAAAAAGAAGACAAGTGACCTGTCAAGAACTCAAACTCATCAATTATCTCAGACTTATCTCAAAGGAGCTCACCTTCTCTCATCTTATCTCATCTCAGAGGAGTTCACCTTCTCTTCTCTCCTCTCATCTCATCTCAACTCAAAGTACTCAAGGTAGGAAATTTATGTAAGTTTCTTTTATACGACAAGAATCACTTATGAGCTAGTGAATGTACAATAATCACGCTAATTTTGCCACAGTCGTTCCAAACTTGCCAGGAAGGGAACAAATCGAAACCATATTGGCTCACCCAATAAGAAGTCTATCATCCATAAGTCCGCTATTGCTTTCAGGGACATCTAATCAAGACTGAACTATGATATATATGATGTTTCTAAGCCTCACCTACGTTTGGCTAAGTAGTTTGATGAGTTCAAGTTTGACTAACACTCACTCTTTCTGTGCTTGATACTCCTCCAATGACTCGATGCTCATAAAATCTCAATCTCAACCAATCTCATAGGGATTCAAACTGCATCATCAATCATTATCTCATGGGGACTCTAACCCTATCATCAATCCACTCATAGGGACTTTAACCCTCTCTTCAATTAATCTCATCAATGACTCAAGATTTAGAACAATCATTAGGAACAATCGAATAGACACATCGGTAGAGGTCATTTATAGAGACTCGTAAGACAATCAAATTCTATCAAGTCATCATCATTCTCACATCACAATCAACAATCTCAACTCAAGGCTCTAGACTGAATTCCCTAGTTCATTCAGCATGCTTTTCAAATTGGTCATGTAGGATTATGCAAATTCTCATGAAAACAAATATTATGATGATCATCAACTAAGGAAAACATATATTTGCAAATAAAAGTTTTAAGAAAAACCATCAAGGGTTCATGTATGTAGACTCCTAAACCATCAGCTCATCTATGACCATCTATGGGGCACATGAGAGAACAATTTCATACTTTAAGTTTAGCCTTACATACCAGGGATGAAGCTATTAACCCATCACATCAAGGGTTCTTTTCAAATCTCTACAAACTCAAGCTCTTCTCCTCTTTCATCAAGCCCTGGCCTTGTTATATTATGGAATAGGACTTAGAATGGGGTTTTTAGACCCTCTTTATGTCAATACGACCTTATTAGATCGTGTAGATATTAGGAGGGGTTGGGAATTGTACCGGAATGCCCCTCATAAAAATTAGAAATTTTCAGCTTGCAAAAGACCCAGTCCACAACGCGTACTGGTCACGTAATGCGTATTTTTAGAAAAAATTTCTGAACAAGTTTTATCAATCCCATCAAAAAATTTAAAACAAATATAAGTGCTAGTTTGCGATGGAGGCGCGACGCGCTCTTGTCACGCACTAACACTGTTTCGCGCTTTGGATCAAAAAATTATCTTTTGATCGGGTCACCCTAAAAATTGATCGAGACCTTTTTCTCACTCAATTTATCGTGCTGATCATAAGTCCAGCCTGAGATTTTCCATACAAGTATTGGAAGATGCATTGCGCGCATAACCTCCCTCTAGAGATATTTTTGTAATTTCATTGGGCATTACATCATCTCCCCCTTGAATCATTCATCCTTGAATGATGAGCATAGGGAGATATCACAGCTTGAATAGACTCAACACTAATCTCAACACTCAACTAAATCAATCAAACTCTCTCTTCCTCGACATCAATCAATACTACTCAGACTTAAGATTAGAAAGTCACATCAAGAATAAAACAATCAATTCAATGAAAGGTAAGAAATTCACCTTCAGCACTCTCATCATTTGGCACGAATAGGTGCGGATATTTCGCCTTCATCTCCTCCTCAGCTTCCCATGTGGCTTTCTCAATGAATTGATGTCTCCACAGGACTTTGACTAAGGCTATTTCTTTTTTCCTCAACTTAAGAATCTAACGATTAAGGATTTGAACTGGAACATCTTCGTAAGATGGACTATCTTTCACTCCAATGCTATCAATAGGGATTACCAAGCTAGGATCTCCTAAGCATTTCTTCAGCATCGACACTTGGAATACCGGATGGACTCCATCTAACTCTGAAGGCAACTCCAACTCATAAGCAACCTTTCCAATCCTCCTTACAATCTGATACCATCAAACATAACAAGGACTCAACTTTCCCTTCTTCCAAAATCTTATGACACCCTTCATAGGTGACACTTTCAAATATACCCAATCATCTACCTCGAACTCTAAGTCTTTCTTCCACATCGGTATAATATTTTTGGTGACTCTGGGCAGTCTTCAAGCTCTATCTAATGACCTTCACCTTCTCCATCAACTGGTGGATAAGAATAGGCCCGATCGACTCTGCTTCTCCTTCCTCAAACCACCCAATCGGTGATCTATATCTCCTTCCATCTAAGGCTCTGTAGAGCTATTTGAATGCTTGCATGATAACTATTATTGTGTGTAAATTCAAGCAATTATATGTGACCATCCCAATTCCCCTTGAAGTCAAGAACACAAGCTCTCAACATATACTCTAATGTTTGAATTGTATGCTCTGCCTGACAATCTGTCCGTGGATGAAAGGTTTTGCATAGGTTCATTTTAGTACCCAATCCTTTTTGGAACGATCTCCGAAATTGGGAGGTAAAATGAGCTCCTCTATTTGAGATGATGGACGGGGGAATGACATCCAACCTCACCATCTCCTAGATGTATAACTTGGCATACTTCTCCGCAATGTTAGTTGTCTTAACTTCCAAGAAGTTAGCTTTTATCACAAGCCTTTTGATATCTATGATACACATAAAAATGAACATCCGATTTAGTCATCCTATCAACAATCACCCATATCGAATCATGTTGATTTCGAGACCTGGTAGACTAATAATAAAGTCCATATTGATTATCTCCTACTTCCATTAAAGAATCTCAAAGTTCTAAGCCAATCCACATGGCCTTTGATGCTCAACATTCACTTGCCAGCAAATCGGGCACTTAGAAACAAACTCGGCAATATCCCTCTTTATTCCTTTCCACCAATAAACTTCTCTCATGTCATGGTACATCTTGGTAGAGCAATGATGAATGGAATATCTAGTGTTATGGCCCTAAGCCATGATTCTATCCCCAAGACCATCAACATTGGGAACACATAATCTACTCTGATATCTCAACGCTCCATCTCCCCCTTGTGATAAAACCGTCACCTTCTATTTGTGGACAACCTCCTTTAATTGGAGTACAACCAGATCTTGGTCTTGCTTTTCTTTCACCTCCACCACCAAGGATGAAGCGGACCCGCTCTTAACATTAACTATTCCTTCACTATTCTTCTCAAGTAGTTCTCCTAATCGAGCCAATCAATGCACTTCCTTGGCTAACACCTTCCTTCCTTCATCCACATGGGTTATGCTACCTATTGACAACATGCTAAGAGCATCAACAACAATGTTAGATATATCTAGGTGGAAGAGAGTACTCATGTCATAATCCTTGAGCAACTCCAACCATCTCCTTTAACGCAGGTTGAGTTCTTTCTGACTGAAAACATATTGCAAGCTCTTGTGGCCAATAAACAAATCCATATGCACTCCATACAAGTAGTGGCACCAGATTGTTAGTGCAACACCACTGCTTCCAACTCGAGATCATAGGTTAGATAGTTCCTCTCATGAACCTTGAGTTTCCTGGAAGTATAGGCTATCACCTTCCATCTTTTCATCAGTGCACATCCAAATCCAATCCTTGAAGCATCACAATAAATTACAAAGTCCTCCGTCCAATCAGCTAAGGTTAGGACCAGCGCACTAGTCAACCTTGTCTTTAACTCTTGGAAACTCTTCTCACATTCATCGAACCACTAAAACTTGACCTTTTTCTAAGTTTATTTAGTCAATGGTGCAGATAACGAAGAAATCCTTCGACAAACCTGTGGTACTGTCATGCCAAACCCAAGAAACTTCTTATTTCAGTGGATGTGGTTGGTCTGGGCTAGTTTTTAACCGCATTAATCTTTTGGGCATCCACTTGAATACCATCGCCGAAAACAACATGGGCTAGGAAGGCCGCTGACTTAAGCATAAACTCACACTTTTAGAATTTTGCATACAACTCATGGTTCTTAAGAGTTTGGAGGAAAACTCTGAGATGATTAGCATGCTCCTCCTTAATTCTCGAATGCACCAAAATGTCGTCGATGGACACAATCACAAACATATCAAGATATTGTTTGAATATTCTATTCATCAAGTCCATAAAGGCTGCAGGTGCATTCTTCAACACAAAGGACATGACTAAGAACTCAAAATGGCCATATCTAGTCCTAAAGGCTATTTTTGGAATGTCATGTTGCTTCACTTTCAACTTATGGTAGCCAGATCTAAGGTCTATCATTCAGATACAAGTGGCGCCTTGAAGTTGGGAGAGGATATTTATTCTTTATTCTGACCTTGTTCAGTTACCTATATTCAATACACATTCTGAGGGACCTATCTTGCTTTCGCATGAGTAGGACAGGTGTACCCCAAGGAGAAACATTTGGCCTAATGAAGCCCTTCTCTACCAAATATTTCAATTGCTCTTTCGACATAGCGGGCCATCCTATAAGGTGGAATCAAAATAGGCTGGGTATCAGGAAGAACACCAATCCCAAAGTCAATCTCCATATCAGGAGGGACTCAAGGTAGATCATCAGGAAACACTTCTTGAAACTCATTAACAATTGGGGCTGACTCAAGTGATTGGGGCTCAACATCATCAGATTTCACTCGCACGAGGTGATAGATACAACCTTTGGAAATAAACTTTCTAGCTCTAAGATATGAGATAAACTTTCCTCTAGGTGTGACAGAATCACCCTTCCACTCTTAAACTTGTTCATTCGGGAATCGAAACTTAACGGTTCAAGATCTTCAATAAACTGGGGCATTACAGTCGTAAAGCCAATCCATACCAAGGATCAAATCAAAATCAACCATCTCCAACTCAACTAAATCATCAAGAGTTTCCCTATGATAGATGGACACTACATAAGCTCTATATATTCTCTTAGCTCGAATTGTCTCACCCACTAGAGTAGAAACATCAAAGGGTTCAAGAAGACTCTTAGGGGTTCTATTAACTCTACTAGCCACATAAGGAGTTACGAATGACAATGTGGCACCCAGATCCATCAAAACATAACAATCAAAAGAAAAGACTCAAATTACACCCGTCCTGACGTCTGGGGAGTTCTCCTGATCTTGGCGACTACCCATGGCATACAAATGGTTCGTTGCTCTACTTGCACCCAATGTAGTGCCCCTCTAGTTTCCTCTAGCTCATGGGGATGGTGTAGAGATTGAGCCCAGTTAGCCCACTTTGGATATTTTTTCTGGTAGTGACCCACTTGGCCATATTCGTAGCACACATTATTCCCTTCACGACATCTCCCCAAGTGCGTCTTGCCATACTGATCACACGTTAGCTTACCTTGTCAACCTTGAGCCACACTAGCTTATGATTGAGGTCCGTGATTTCCCATATTCTGAGATCTCTGATCATACCTGCCTCTAGGCACAGGTGTACTAGCAGATGATGGTGCTGGAAATAGGTTGCCATTCCCTTTCCTTCCAACCTCATGGCTGGATGTCTTAGCTTTCTTACGCTTAACGCTTCCTTGCCATGATTTCTCTCCTCGTCAGCTTGTTGCATAAGTGTCCTCAATCTCCCAATGTCCATATCACTCACAAGATTTGCTCCACTACCATCTCTCTTGGGTCATCTATTCAACCCATCAACATACATCCCCATCTTCCCCTTATATCAGCAACCATATCTGGAGCATAGCAAGATAGTAGCGTGAACTTCAACCCATACTATTGCACAGTCATAGATCCTTATTTCAGATTCAGGAACTCTCTCACCTTAGCTTCTCTTCTCTGTATTAGGATACTAATTCTACAACGCGTAAAGCACAAATTAGGAGAGAGCTTTCATAGAGTTTAACTCCATTGCATGAATTGCAATAAGCAGAAAAGTGTAACAATTCCTAATGTCATATAGCCTTTTACTTATGAAATGTGATCAACAACACACTTATAAACAAGACTCTACTAGATACGGCTTCATAGACTCCATAAGACACTTGAACTCTGTATTCTGATGCCAATTTTGTCACGCCCTGAGAGGGATCCTTGGCGTGGCCGACACCTAGAGACTATTCCTAGTCCCCAAGCAAACTATTTAGCCTCATCACATTCATTCAATCATATAACTCTATCGATTAGCAGATTTAAAATAATTAAATGGACACATCTCATCTAATGCCTTAAAATTATGTAGATAATAATAAAGGCTAGTAGAAAGAAACTAGCTCACAATGTCAATATCAACGTTCAACCATCGTCTATGAAGCCTCTATCACTACTCATGTGGTGCCAATGACAGACCCATGGATACAAAAATCAAAATAAAAAAAAATAGTCCATCTAACTCTAACAAATGATGAAATAAAATTAGTGTATCCTCTGAAATAGGGGAGACTCACAATCTCGGATCTTCAATGGAGTGCCTATTGACGATCTCTAGTATCTGCCCCTGCATCTTAAAACGATGCAGTCCAAAGGGGTTATCAATATTTTGAATGTACTAGTATATAATAGATGAGTTCAACAGAAATAGTTAGAGTAATATGGTAAAAGCATCAACTCCTAATAATCATCGAATAACATCAAATAGTCAAATGCCGATCTATGTAAGGATAAAAAAAGAGATAAGTGACCCGTCAACAACTCCAACTCATCAATCATCTCAGATACATCTCAAAGGAGCTCACCTACACTTATCTCATCTCATCTCATCTAGAGGAGCTCACCTCCTCTCATCTCATCTCAACTTAGAGTACTTAAAGAAGGAAATTTATGAGAATTTCTCTTATTTGACAACAATCACTTATGAGCTAGTGAATGTTCAACAATCACGCTGATATTGCCATATATATTCCAAACATGCCAGATAGGGAACGAATCAAAACCATATTGGCTCACCCAATATGGAGTCATCCATCAATAAGTTCATTATTACTTTAAGGACTAATAGTCAAGAGGGAACCATGAATATATATGATGGTTCTAAGCCTCACCTATGTTTGGCGACGTAGTTTCATAAGTTCAAGTTGGAGTAACTCTCACTCTTTCGGTGTTCGATACTTCTTCGATGACATAATGCTCATAAAACCTCCATCCGAAACAATCTCATAGGGACTCGAACCCCATTATCAATCGGTATCTCATAGGGACTTTGACCCTATAATTAAAAAACTTATGGGGACTTTAACCCTCTCATCAATCAATCTCACCAATGACTCAAGATGTAGACCAATCATTAGGAAACAATCAAATAGACACATCGGTTGGGTTCATTTACAAAGACTCGTAAAGCAATCAAATTCATCAACTCATCATCATTCTAACATTGCAATCAACAATCTCAACTTAGGGCTCCAGACTAAATTCTCAAGCTCATAATACATACTTTTCAAAATTTTCATGTAGGGTTATGCAAATTCTAATGCTTTTGTTTTTTCCTTACCTACTTGGGACGAAGCTATCAACCCAACAAGTCAAGGATTTCTTCTAAAATCTCTACAAACTCAAGCTCTTCTCGTCTTTCTTCAAGCCCTGGCATTGTTATATTATGGAATATGAACTTAGAATGGGGGTTTTAGACCCTTTTTATGTCAAAACAACCTTATTAGATCACATATAGAGTTTCGGTGGTGTTGGGATTGACCAGAATACAATTCGTAAAAATTGGTAATTTTAGTCGGAAAAGGCCAAGTTCGTGTCACGGACTGGTCGTATATTGCATATTTTCAAAAAACGTTTCTGAACGAGTATTCTCAATCCCGTCGAAAATTTTCAAAAAATATAAGTGCTGGTCCGCGATGGAGGCACGACGCACTCCTGTCGCGCACTTAGACTGTGTTGTCCTTCAGATCAAAAAATTATCTTTTGATCGAATCGCTCTAAAAATTGATCGAGACCTTTTTCTCACTCAATGTTTCGTGCTAATCACAAATCCGGCCTCATATTTTCCATATGAGAATTGGAAGATGTGTGGCGTGCATACCCTCACTTTCTATGCTTCTATTGATTTTAGAACTCGTGGGTCAAAGTTTGATTCCCTAATGAGCAAAGTTTTTAATGGGAGGGAAGTAACTCTTCATGCTGGGGTCGATTCATTTCCTTCCTAAAAGCCGGTAAGATGATTTCTAAGGGGTGCATCTATAATTTGGTAAGAGTCAGAGATGTCATTTCTAAAGTTCCTTCTCTAGAGTCGGTCCCCGTAGTAAATGAGTTTCCCTATGTCTTTTAGAGATGAGTTACCAAGTGTTCCTCCTGAAATAGAAACAAAATTTAGTATAGACCTCTAACCCGATACTTAACCAATCACAATCCCTCCATATAGAATGGCTCCCGCAGTGTTGAAAGAGTTAAAGTGCAATTGAGGGATTTAATGAAGAAGGGTTTTATTAGATCTAGCAGGTCTCCACGAGGTTGATGAGTCAATATTTCAGACTCATTTTGGGCTTAGAATGCAAAGAAATATTATTTGTGGTGTCACGACCAAAATGGATCGCAACTAGAAGAAAAAGGCAATAAAGCGGAAACCATCTCAAACATAATATCACAAATCTAAAAATATCTAGTCATGAGTACAAGAGCATCTAAAAAAATAAAAGTGTAAATACACATATCTCAAATGAAATACAAACCTATACCATGGAATCTGATACAAGTCTCAACAGAAAAATGAAGGAAATTCCAAGGATCCATAACGATTTTGAAGTTTGAGGCTCACCGGTAAGATTAGGATGGATAGAGAAAAGGCCAAAAGAGTGAACCAGCTACTCTATACTAGTCTGTGTTGTAATGACTCAGCTCTTGTAAAACCTTATCGATGATTAAAATCAAGGTTCCAAGAGTTCTTAACTAAGGTGAAACATCATGGTCACCTTCACGAGCCGTGGAGACTGCCTGGGGATAGGCATTGGCCTTATGGGGGTTGTATTTTTGCTCATGGTGGAGTTTAAGACAAAGTTTCTCTCCACTGAGCCCTTCACAGTTGGTGGTGCACACCACTGGCCGTAAAAGTGGCTCGTGGTAGGTGCCCTTACCTTGAAAGCCACTATGTGGCTACGACACCCACCAAAGACCCTTGTACGGAATGTACAACTCACCACGGCGCATGGTGGGGTTCCCGTGATGGTGTTAGTTGAGAAATTTTTTAAGTATCAAATCACCGTCTCGGAACTTGGATCTTTGTATAGGAGCTTGTACGCACCATGGAGCTTTGTATGAACTGTGAAGCCTTCAGTCTAAACATCCTTTGTCTGAAATTTTGCTAACTGTATAAAAACCCTTACTACAGACCCTTATGTGGTCTGTGATGTGTTATAAGAGCCATGGTGCTCTTTCACAGTCCACCTGGGAAATTTTTAGTGCTCGTTTCAATAATGACTTTCTCATAATTTTTGTAATTTCTAAGGATCGTTTGTGACTTTCTAACCTATCCTAAACCACTAAAAAGTTGTATACTCCTTCATTCTTATTCAAATTCGTTCATTATACGTGGAACATTAGATATCTCTCTTCTAAGAACTCCTCTCAAGTGTGCCATTGAAGATTCAACTTGGAAGTTCATGGAGGGTCTTCTTCTCAAATTAAGTTCTTCTTAATTCTTCTAAGGCATCTAAGGTATGTGGGATTGATTCATGATCTCTTTCAATCGTTAAGACCCTAAAGACTTCTTACTTCTAATTTATGACTTTTAAGCTTACGTTGAATCTCCTTCGTTTAAATTAGTATTGATTTTATTAAATTCAGATATGGGTTGTATTTAATTAATGTTTTTAAAGTGATTCAAGCCCTTTTATTTTGAATTGCGTTGACATTATCAAGGTTTGAATATACATGTCCCATTAAATGTTGAACCTATGCATGAGTAATTTCAAGTATGCTTTTATTGATGATTTCTACATGGATTTACTAAGATTTCATTATATTATGATGATTTTACTATGAATTCCTAGTGCCTATGTTATTTATTTATTCATGGCATATGTATACATGAATATTGAGTTTCATGAAAATTATGATATGGGTTAACACCTAATTATATTGATGATTATGAATTTAAGGAAAGTATGGTTATGACATGACATGTGATCACATAATATTTATTATATGACTCTTTGAGCAATTACATGTGTTTACACAAACATGTGCTAGTGTGAATGAGGCATTTCTATGCATGAATGTATGACATGAAGTATGATTTCACTCTTTAGCCAAAGTATGCATGAATATGGAGTACGATTTGGCTCTTTCGCCCAATTATGCATGGATATGAAGTATGTTTCGCTGTTAAGCCTAAGTATGTATAAAATGATTTGAGAGGACTTATGTCTCTTCTGAAAGCACGTATGTGTATATTTATTCTCGTGGAATGATGAATTAGAATTGAGCAGACTTGTGTGAGGGGGATATCTCCAAAGTCCCTTATATAAATCCTCATGATCCATACCTCTGTGCCAGACATAGGTTCATGTTTATGCTCCTTTATGGATGATTATGTTATGAATGGAAAATCCTTACAAAAATATGGGTGCCTGTAAGGTAAGGTTGCTTACCTTATTGGGAGGCCCGTTAAAACAAGTCTGGTCTACATTTCGCAAGTAGACCACTTCTTCATTCGATATGGGGAAGACATTTTCCATGTAATAGTTTGCATGGTCTAGATGTCGTTTGAGGCATCATCCTCGTATGTTGAAATATTATGGCATTTACATGCATCATGGATTTTATGGCATATTGATATTATTTTCTTTCTTATGTACTTCTTTCTATAAATGTGCCTTTGTCATTTAACATTGATTGCAGGTTAATGAGTATGTAAGCATTTGCATGCCCGCATATGTAGTATATTCAAACGAACTAATGCATTCTCTTTACTGACATGATCTAACCATGTAAGGACCAGAAGCTATTCTTATTCATCCCTTGATGGTTAGCTTTGATTGTAGGAGTTGCCTATGCTGAGTCCTATCATACAAGGAC
The DNA here is from genome assembly GCA_029948455.1 of Solanum rostratum. Lineage (NCBI taxonomy): Eukaryota > Viridiplantae > Streptophyta > Magnoliopsida > Solanales > Solanaceae > Solanum > Solanum rostratum. The sequence continues at coordinate 43,542,134 of CM057052.1, forward strand.
AAGCCACTTTATATCTACCTATTATGTCACTTACACTTGTGTCTTTACTTTGAGGGTGAGCCTGGGATATGTGTTGGACCCTAACATATTCTACGACTTAAAAACATTGTTGGACATCATGTAAACTCTATCTACGGGCTTGTATGGGCTATGTTATCTTGCTTGTAGAGACTATGATTATGGCTATCTCTTGATGTTGATGATATGATGATATTTTGATGATGAGATAAGAAATGTGGAAAGTCCTAAGGTCCCTTCTATCCTTATAGCGTGAGCAATACTTACCTTCCCCTTTATTCTTATGTTCTATATGCTATGTTAATCTATACAAATCCCTATCCTTATGACATCACTATAGCGTGAGTCATAATTTCTCGTCCCTTAGAGTTATGTAATTATTGTCTAATTGTGCTCTTACGAATAGATGATGTGTATGTGGATGCTATGAGGCTTTTTTGGGGGATCTAGGGTTCCCATTAACAATGTTAGTCTTAGCCCTTAGGCCTAAGTCATGACATTTAGGGACCAAAGACTATCTTCATCCACCCCTTGATAATAAGCTCAGATTGTTGGAGTTGCTTGTGGTGAGTCCTATCATCCAAGGACAAGCCACTTTCTATGTACCTATTATGTCATTTCCACTTATGTATCTACTTTAAGGTTGAGTCGGGGACATGTCATGTCCCTAGTCTTATTTCCATGGCTTTAAGGAATTGTTGGACATCATGTAAACTCTATATACGGGCTTGTATGTGTTATTCTATCTTGCTTATGTCGGCAATGATTATGGATATCTCTTAATGTTGATTATATGATTATATGTTCATGATGAGATGAGAAATGTGGAAAGTCCTATGTCCCTACTATCCCCATAGGGTGATTCATACTTACCTGTCTCTTAGTTCTTATGTGCTATAAGAATCCATACATATCACTATCTCTATGACATCCCCATAACGTGAGTGATACGTTCCTATCCCTTAGAATAATAAGTTTATTATTTAATCATGCGATTTCAAACCGATGATGTGTATATGGATGATATGAGGCTCGTTAGGGGTCTCTTGGGTTCCATTTGCCATGTCATTCCTGGGCCCTAGGCTAGTGTTGTAACAAGCTTTGTCTAAGAGCATTAGGTTTGTAAATGATCCTTGGAGTCCAATATACCGCATCAAGTAGAGTCTTATTCATGGGGTGAAGTGCACCATACCTATGAGTAGGAGGCTATGATGGCATTTTAGGAGTTGTCTCACTTCTTCATATGGTATGTCGCGATTTGGACCATGTCTTAAGACTTCCTAACTTTAATGATATCCTTGATACCTTACAGAAGATGCCTCCACGAAGAGCCCCTCTATAAAGACAAGTCACAATCAATGAGGACTAAGTCCACAAAGAGCCTATGGGAGAGCCAGTTACTCATGAAGAATTCTGGACTATCTTTGCCATGCTTGCCTAAGTAGTGACTAACCATACTATGTAGGCCAATACTCCTCTTCATGCTCTCACTCCAGTTGCTAGATTGCGAGATTTCACCCGGATGAACCTTCATTGGTTTTGTGGGTCAAAAGCTAATGAGGATGCCCAAGACATCATTGATGAACTTCCTAAGGTGTTTACTATAATAGGGGTGACTTCAGAAGAGAAAGCTTAACTAACTACCTAACAGTTGATGGATGTTTCTTAGGTGTGGTACAACCAAAGGCTGACGGAGAGGGTTGAGGATGATGGGGTTGGTTGGGAAGAATTTCAGTTTTTCTTTTCTAGACCATTACTTTCCTCTTGAGGTTAGGGAGGCCAAATGACAAAATATATCAATCTCAAGCCAGATGGTATGAGTTTGAGGGAATATGCCCTGAAATTCACAAAGCTCTAAAAGTATGCTCCTATGCTAGTGGTTGACCCTCGTGCAAGAATGCACAGGTTTTTATTTCAGGGATCTCCAATTTGGTTTTGAAAGAATGTTGTATAGCTATGCTTATTTGAAATATTGACATTTCACAGGTTATGACTTATGTTGAACAGATTAAAGGGGAAAAGCTCAAGGAGAAGAGAATGAATAATTCCAAGAGAGCCCGTTTAGATGGTGGGTTCTCTAGTTCTACGAGTGGTGGTAGATATGGTCTCTTCTATTTGGATTGAGGTTTAAATGCAATGTTTTCCAATGCTAGAGTTCCTCCTCCCAAGGCACAGTTTAGAGGCTCACCACTGCACCCTTATTGTAACATGTGTGGGAACAATCACTCGGGTGCATGCTTGAGAGGTCTTGGATGTTGCTTTGGTTGTAGTGATATGGGCCACAAGGTTATCAATTGTCCTAAAGAATCCAAGAAAGGTAAGGGTCAAGTGGCCCAAGATGATCAAGGCCAGCAAAGAGCTCCGCAAAGTGTTGCACCCAGAAATAACAGGTTCTATGCTTATGCTTTCATGACTAATATGTTAAAAAACATTGATTTTTATTTTGTATGCTTTGCTTGATCTTAGTGCAAATTTATCTTTTGTGACTCCTCTTTTGGTTGTTAAGTTTGAATTGAGTCCTGAAATCTTAAGGGAGCCCTTTTCAAATCATACTCCCATGGGTGAGACTATTGTGTCCCAAAGAGTCTATTGGGGTTGTTCTTTCTCTGTCTTGCATAAAGTCCTTCCGTGTGATCTTGTGGAACATAAGATGTTTGATTTTGATATTCTCCTCTGGGTGGATTCATTACATGCTTCATATGCCTCTATAGATTGTTGAACCAGGAAAGTGTAATTCCAGTTTTTGGGTGACCCCATTCTTGAGTGGAAGAGTAGTGATTTTGCTACCAAAGGTAAGTTTATCTCTTATTTCAAAGCCTGAAAGATGATTTCGAAGGGTGTATCTATCATATTGTGAGGTCTAAAGATATGGAGTCCGAGTCACCTACTCTTAAGTTGGTTTCAGTGGTTAATGAGCGTCTGGATATTTTTTCCTAAGATTTTCTTCGTATTTCTCTCAAAAGAGAATTAAAATTTGGCGTAGATCTCCTTTTGGATACTCAGCGTAATTCCATTCCTCCTTATTATATGTCGCAAGGTGAATTTAAGGAGTTAAGAGATTAGTTGAAAGACTTTTCAAAGAAAGGCATTATTAGACAAAGTATATCGTTATGGGGTGCTCTAGTGTTATTTGTGACTAAGAAAGATAGGTCACTTCGGATGTGCATTGACTATAGGCAGTTGAGTAAAGTGACCATGTAGAATAAATATTCGTTGTTGAGGATCAATGACTTGCTTGATCAACTTTAAGGAGCTACCTACTTGTAAAGGATTGACCTCAATTCTGGTTACCATCAGTTGAGGGTGAGGGAGTATGATATTCCTAGAACTATCTTTCGAACTAGTTATGGGAATTTTCAATTTTTGGTTATGTCTTTTGGTTTGACTAATGGTCTAGCTGTATTTATGGGTCTTATGAATGGGGTGTTCAATTGATTTCTTGTTGGCTTTGTCGTTGTGTTCATCAATGATATTCTGATTTATTCCCAAATTGAGCAGGAGCAGATGGATCATTTGGGTTTGGTTCTTCAAACTTTGAAGGAAAAGTAGTTGTATGCCATGTTCAGTAAATGTGAGTTTTGGTTGGCTGAAGTATCTTTTCTTGGTCATGGGGTATCCAAGTATGGCATTATGTTTGACCCAAAGAAGACCGGGGCCGTAAAGAATTGGCCTAGACCATTGACTCCTTCTTATATTCGATGTTTCCTTAGATTGGCTTGTTATTATAGGATGTTTATTAAAGGTTTCTCATCCATTGCATCTCCATTGACTAAGTTAACTTAAAAGAAGGCCAAGTTCATATGGTCAGATTAGTGTGAGACTAGTTATCAGACTTTGAAAGATCGACTTACATCAGCTCCAATTTTGACCTTACCAGATGGCTTAGATTTTTTTGTGGTGTATTATGATGCTTCTCAGATTGGGTTAGGTTGTGTCCTATGCAACATGTTAAGGTGATAACTTATGCATCAAGGTAAATAAAAGTGCATGAGCAAAATAATCTGACTTATGATCTTGAGTTAGCGTTGGTAGTGTTTGCTTTGAAAATTTTGAGACACTATTTATATGGGGATCATGTTTCTGTGTTCAACGATCACAAGAGTTTGTAATATATGTTCACTCAAAGAGATCTTAATTTGAGGCAAAGAAAGTGGTTAGAACTTCTTAAAGATTATGACATGAGTGTTCAATATCATCCCATCAAGATAAATGTTGTAGTCGATGCTCTTGGTAGGCTATCCATGGGTAGTTTGGTTCGTGTTAATCGACGAAAGAAACAATTGGTAAAAGATGTTCATTGTTTGGCTCGATTGGGTGTTAGATTGGCTGACTTTGATGATTGTGGTATTTAAGTTCAGAATGGGGTTGTTTTGTGGTTGTTGATGTCAAGGAAAAACAAGACTTTGACCCATCCTTTGTTTAGTTGAAGAAGTTGGTTGTAGAAAAGATGGTATAGGTTTTCTTCTACGGGGGAGACGGTGTGCTTCAGTATCAAGATCGATTATATGTTCTGGATGTGGATGGTCTTAGAAAGGTGATCATGAGTGAAGCCCATAACTCTCATTAGTCTATACATTTGAGATCCATTAAGATATATCGAGACTTTAGGGAATCGCATTGGTTGCATGGTATGAAGAAAGACATAGCAAAGTTTTTATTCGATTGTCCTAATTGTCAACAAGTAAAGGTGGAACATCAAAGGCCCAGTGGTTTGGCTCAAGATATTGAGATTCTAACTTGGAAGTGGGAAGATGTGAATATGGACTTTGTGGTTGGATTGCCTGTACCTGAAACCCATTTGATTCTATTTGGGTCATTAATTATAGGATGACTAAATAGGGTCATTTCCTACTGGTCAAGGCTACTTTCAATGCAGAAGATTATGAAAGGTTTTATCCGAGATTTGGTGAGATTATATGGTGTGCCTATGTCTATTATAACAGATAGTGGCATCCAATTTACCTCTCACTTTTGGAGATCATTTTAAAAAGGCTTCGCACTATGGTGAAGTGAAGTACCACTTTCCATCCTCAAATCGATGGACAAGTCGAAAGGACAATTAAAACTTTGAAAGATATGTGGAGGGCTAGTGTGTTGGAATTCAAGGGTAATTGGGATGATCATCTATCATTTATCAAGTTTGCCTACAACAATAATTTTCATGCTAGCAATAGTATGGAACTATTTGAGGCTTTATATGGGAAAAGGTGTTGATCCCTGGTAGGATGTGTTGAGTTGTGAGAGGTGGCATTAGTTAGCCCGAATTCGGTGTTTGAAGCCATGTAAAAGTTAAAGTTTATTATGAAAAGGTTGAAGGCAGGTCAAAGTCGTCAAAAGACTTATTCAGATGTTAGAAAGAGGGATCTTGAATTCCATGTCGGTCACAAGGTGTATGTGAAGGTTTCTGCTATGAAGGGTGTAATGTGTTTCGATAAAAAGGGCAAGTTAACTCTGGGGTATTTAGGCCCTTAGGAGATAGTTGAGCATATTGGCAAGGTGGCCTATAGATTTGATTTGACTTCGGAGATGAGTTCTGTCCACACGATTTTCTTTGTATCAATATTGAGGTTTAAGAGAACATATCCTATGCAGAGGTTCCGATTGAAATTTTTGATAGACAAGTAAAACGACTTCGCAAAAAGGATGTGGCTTTGGTTAAAAGTGCATTGGAGTTATCTACATATGAAGAGTGTAACATAGGAAGCAGAGGCGGATATGATAAGGCTATATCCCTATCTTTTCCAATATACTAAAGCCTATGGTATTAAGTTCTTCCTATTGTAAATGATTTCACTCTTATGTTTCATAACATGACATGCATACATATGCATGAAAAATATTTAAAAGATGTTTTTACATGATTTTTAATGATTTTTTAATTTTAAATAAATAAGTTACGCATTGTGTCTCTATGTTGAAATGTTTCATGTTCAAGTCAAGCCATTCTGACTAGTCCATTTCTCATTCGAGGATGAATGTTCCCAAGGGGGAGATGATGTAAGGAACCAGATCTCGTGGGACTTTATCGGTGCTTAAAATCAAGGTCTCAAGCATTTTTGACCAAGGTGACATTCCAAGGCCAACTCCACGAGCCGTGAAGGCTGCCTAGTGGTGGCCCTATGCCTTGTGTGGATTGTATTTCGCTTATGGTGGAGTTTAAGACCAAGTGTCTCTCCATTGATCACTTCACGACTTATGGTGCTTATCACTGGTTGTGAATGTGGCTCGTGGTAGGTTCCCTTACCTTGAAAGGCACTATGTTTCTAAGGCACCCACCAAACACCCTTGTATGGGTTGTACGATCAATCACAACTTATGGTGGGGTCCTATGATGGTGTTAGTTGATGAGTTCTCATTTCAGACTCTTCTTGGGGAGAACTTGCAAGGAAGCATTGCCCTTAGTGTGCTAAGAATTCCACTTGCTACCAAATATACATGTGTCATGACACGAAATGGAGTAAAAGTGCGCAAAATGGAATGTCTTGGTGGAATCTAGGAAAGTAATCAAAAGTACTAAAAGGCAGTGAAAAGTAGTGTCATCGACATCCTCGGAAATACACTGAATGCTCCTAGAGATCGCCTAATTGGGTAGCAACCAAGGTTCCAGGTGAAGTCAAGTGTGCGGTTAATATCGACATCGCAAAGCATACTTGATAATATGCCGAAGTGCATAAGTGATCGCCTAAAGTTGTAGCTCCAATAGTCCTAAAACACTAACAAAAAGGCTCTATGAAGAATATTTTGGCACATTGCAAAATTAGAAAGAAAGAGCAAAGAGACAACACCTAATATTGCAGTGTAAGAAGACTTATGAAGATGCACATGAAAGAGGTCAAGTGCACATTCGGTGCATTGCCGAAGTGCTCGATGATGGTCAGCCTTGACCTCCAAATAGCATTTCGCAGCACAAACTCTCACACCTTTGGACGGATGTAAAAGAAATTTTAGAAAGGACAATGTGCATTATTTGTTCATTCTATATCAGAAGAATTGTACCATAGTAGTAGTACTTAGAACCTTCTTCTTAGAGTACAAGGAAGGCTAGGGTTTTGAAGCTTTTAAGCATCAAATTGGAGAGAATTAGGTTTTGATAACCATTGATTTGTACTCAATCTTGTTACGCATGACTTTTTCTACTTTGTAGGGTAATCAATCTTTAATTTCCAACATGTGTTGCTAAAACCCCATGTTAGGGGTGTGCTTTTGATATGACTCTTTAATTTACTTGCTAGGTTTGTGATATTTGACTTATTTGTAGTTGATTTGGGTGAATTATATCTACTCCTATGTTTAATGTATGACTTTCAAGGTTAGAAACTTGGGGTTTTATTATAGATCTCTGATTGTTCCTTAGCCGGGATTATTATAGTGTGGAATGGATAAAATGGTTGGAAACATTATCGGGTTCCAATTGATATAACATTCATTAATTTAATTGACAAGGTAGTAGGTGTTTTTCTTGGCTTATTAGGGAAAGCGTGCCCTTTTAGATCCGCGTGTGATATCTTAGCTGATTCATGTGAAACACCCATATATCATACGAGATTCAGGTTATAAGTAACCTAGCCTATTCACTCAACATAAACTCATGTAGTCAAGAATCTAGACCTACTTGTTAGATTATTGCTCATATTTTTATATCCCCAACATCGCCCCTTGATAGTTGTTTAATTCGACAATTAGAACTTGTTAGCTAACTTTATTTGATTATTGCAACCCGCCAAATCCTACAATTACTTGGTCCAACAAGTCACTTCGGCCATTAACAATGATTCCCTGTGGAATCGACCCCAACTTCTAAAGTTGGGTCATTATAGTAATGATGAATGCCTTTTCTGCCTTTGAGTAGTCAGGTTGAGAGACATAAAAAATTGCAACATTGCTTGGGAATCGGCGTGTTCATATTGGAAGTGTTTATTGAGATTTGTTTTTGTAGTTAGAATTCTTTATACTATTTTTTGTTGTGTTTGTTGACTGAACAATACGTATAAAGATGGAGGATAGGGGAAGCATTCATGGTGCGAATGTTAGGGACATGAACTGGATGCAAAATGTTAAATGAAATCAAGTTAGAAGCACTGATGCTATCTGACTACCCCCATTGGTTGGAGGAGTTAATTTCCATGTGACGAGCACCATGTTACAACTCCTCCAACTGAAAGGGATTGTTGATGAAGATCATCATGTTGATTTATTCCTCCCATTAAACTTTAGGGGAGAAAGCGAGGAGGCTATCCGACTAATGCTATTTCCTTTCTCCATTACCGGAGAGTCATTGAGGTGGCTAGTGGAGTTGCCTCTTGTTTCTATTAGTTCATGGGATGAGCTACAAACTACATACCTAGCATGATTTTTCCCTCCATCGAAGATGATTAAATTGAGAAAAAGTATTAAGATCTTTAAGCAGCTAAAGGGTGAACCATTGCATGAAACATGGCTCCTATTTTAGAAACTTTTGCTTTAGTGTCCTAACTAAGGAGTTCTTAACCATATTCTTTTACAATACTTTTATGTGAGTCTTGAGGTTGCAAACAATGAAGTGGCTGATTAACTAGTGAGATGAGGTATAATGATACAATCATTAATAAAAGCTTACAACCTCTAGGATGGCACTACAAAAATTAATAGATCGTGGTATACAAGGGATGATATAGTCCCTTCAAACTACAGTGGTCCTACTAAGGAATAACTTGCTAAGGACAAAGAAAGGGATAAGAACATGGCTACAATATTAACTCTACTCGATTATTTAAGCAAGCATGTCACCGGAGGAAATTGCAAGAGTGTGAATGTTGTGGGAGCTACCAGGGAGGTGATTTTGGAAGGTGGTTACAATGAAGAATTTCATAATATGGGAAACAAAATGGTGGGTTATCGGCTGGCTTTCCAAAGGCCACCAAGGAATCATGGTTTTAACGATAACCCTGGATGGTAAGATCGAGCATAGATTGATGAAACTCAAATTGGAGGTGGGTAGAATCGTGAAGGAGATAGATACATTCCACCATATGGTAATGTGAAGGCTGTTGAACTAGTGGTTGATCAAGAGAATCCTCGAACTGATGGTATGCTTTCATGAATTTTAAGTAAGGTGGAGGCTTTGCACAAGGTTTTAAAAGAAATGAAATAGTATTTTTCATAGTTGAGTCAAATTGTGACATTTCCTTTTGCATCCATCAAACATTTGGAGAGTCAATTACAAAATATTTCTGCTCATTTGAATTAACGTCCTAAGGGATGTTTACCTGGTGACACGGTGGCCAATCCAAAAGGGTCCAAAAGGGAATGATAAGCAGTGCTTGGCCATTAGTACTCAAAGTTGAATGTTGATTGAAGGCGCTAAACCATCACTGGTTTTTAATAAATGTCTGAAAGAGGAAGGAAAAAAAGAAGACATGATTGTTGATGAGGATGATGAGCAGAAGGCTCATGTTGTAGGTGATGATTATTTTTGCACCCCCGAGAATGATAAGCAAGGGAAAAGTTGGTACAATAGAGCAAAAGCCAAGACGTTAATTCTTTAAAACTTTAAAAAAGAAGACATGATTGTTGATGAGGATGCCAAAGGCACCTCATGTCAAAGTGAATCCTCAATTCCCATAAAGATTGAAGAAGAAAGAGGAAGATACTAAATTTCAAAAGTTTCTTTCTATGTTTAATTCTTTATCAATAATTGTTCCCCTTGTGGAGCAATAATTGGAAAACCTTGACATGTTAAGTTCATGAATAAATTGGAGACAAAGAAGTGTACTCCTTAATGTGAGATAATTGAAGTGACTCATAACTGCAGTGCAATCCTAAAATAAAAACTGGTGAAGAAGAAGCAAAGCCTAGGAGTGTTCACCATTCGTTGAACAATAGGGGCCTCAAAGTTTAATAAAGCTATTTGTGATTTAGGGGCAAGAACAAATCTCATGCCCTTAGCTATTTTTCAGGAACTAGGTTCGAAAACCCCTTCAGAACTACAATGTAGTTGCTTGTGGCCGATAGTTCTATTAAAATACCAATGGGAATTCTACATGATATGTTGGTTAAGGTACATAAATTTATCCTTCCTGCTGATTTTATGATTTTTGATTGTGAGGTGTATATGGATGTGCCTATCATTTTAGGGAGGCCCTTCTTAGCCACCAGGCAAGTTGTGGTTGATGTTGAGAGTGGAGACTTGAAATTTAGAGTGAATGAAGAGGAGGTTGTTTTCAATATTTTTAAAACTTTAAAACTGGGAGATGATCTTGGGGTATTGTTAATTATGGGCTAGTCGGTTGTAACTTGAAGTGAAGAGGAATGACATAATTGCACGACATGAGCTAAGGTGCTACTTAGAAGGAAACCCAAGGTGAGAATTTTTATTGCTTTTTTATTTGTATAATAGGTGTGGCATTATTCAGGGTTGAAAAGAAAAAGGGAGTGACAAGTTAAAAAGAGCGACCATGGTGAACTACTTGGCGTAATACCGAGCCATATAGGCGATGATCAATTTGACCACATTTTTTGTCGAGTGGTGACCTTGGAGGTACTGCGAAATTTGGCAAACCAAAGGTCGGATCGGTGAATCGCCGATCGCAGTTGGTGATGGTCAGTTTCACCACACTTTAGGGTCGAAGGTAAGGTAGCGCACTGTGAAAAAGGGGGGTCCATAGCATGTTTGGCGTTGTGCCATGTATGCTATGTGGTGTGGTTCGGTGTCGCAAAATATGCACGCTCACCAACCTATATAATGCTTTTCAAATGCCTTGGCCCCTTCACATTCCACCTTCCCTCCTTTTCTCTTTCCTAGCACACCAATACCATTTCCCCTTGCTTTTCATAGAAAATTTTCACTAAGAAATTGGGAATAATTATTAAGGGCATCACTAAAGGTTTTCACTGTGTCTTATTTTTTAAGAAGTATGATTTTGATGCCTTGTTCTAGTTCCTTGAAGAACCCATTGTATGGGAAGGTGATCAGGTTTTCTTATGTTAAAATCATGGTTTATACTTTGAAATTCTCGTGAGAATCATTTGTGTAGGAGTTTAGAATTGCTTTTGAACATTGTGTTGCATATTTGTATTATTTATTTTGGGTTTTGATATGTGTTTATGAATGTCGAAATTGAGGGTACATATGAGTTGAGTTAGAGTCACAAATGAAGGGTTTCTCACTCATTATTTATTAGATTGAGGATTTGGCACAAAATCTTGTGCTTAAACATATGCTTAAATGTATTCAATTTAAAATAGGCCATGATCATATGAATGTTTTATCGTAATATGCTTGCCTGTTGGATTGACTGCTTCTATGGGATATGGGTGAAGTCTGAGTAACCCTTGATCAATTTTAAGCCACTAAACTTTTCCTACAATAGAATTTGTGAAGTCATTTTTAAGGGTAAGTCGTCATTTGATCAAGTGCATAGCCATTGAAACCATGCGACTGTGATGGCCAGTAGTTAACCTTGCATTGATGTGTTGTGGTAGGTTTATGCGCAATTTATCTACATGATCTGTGAAAATTGTCGATGATTCGGTGAATGGATGAGGGACCTTGCCAGTCAAAACAGGCGATGGTCAACTTGAACGTGTAAGTGCACTCAATGATGCTCCCAGCTTACGCGTACCCCGTCTTAGTTGGCTTTTTTCTTGAAAGACTACTGCACCTTTTGATGATGAAATCTCCTTGTCACCGACTGGAATAGGCGCATCGCATATTAAGCATTAATATAACCGAAAGTGGCAGTAGCCCCAAGCCTAAAATATGTGGAAAAATGTGATGGTCATTTTGACCGCCGAATAAACTTGGCGAATCGTCGTGTATGACACGCAGTCTAAAAGACCAACCTGTTTTGAATTTCTTTCATATGATCAAATGTTGTGCTTGATTGTTTGTAAATGCCATCTCACAAGTGTTTGGAGATCATTATGGTGCAGGAGTAGGCAAACCAAAGGTACAAGTCATATATGGTGGATCAAGAGCCGCTAGAGGGGTTGTAATAGCCCCCGATAGAGCACAAAGAAGAGCCCGTCAACCTAAAAAAGAACTGCGAGGCAAGGGGAAGAGAAAAGTGGCTGAGTAGTAGGAAGCCACTAGTGATGACGATGCATGACTCAACATCAATTGGACCAGCTCATATTAGGAGGTGGAAAAGCCTAGACCTTCCAAACAGCCTGCTTCGGAGCTTAGGCCAAAAGGCAATGGAGTGAAGGGAAGTCTAACGCCACCCATAATCCTCTACTCAAGACATCCCAAAGGATAAGAGAAGTGACAGTCCCTAGACACCCGAACAGACTCAGAGTAGTGGGAAAACTTATGATCCTCGAGGAGAAACAATTGTCCACTAATAGGGTGGATGATCGATATCCAGAGGTGTGAGAAAGTCTTAAATTTCATAATTTCCAATTGTTCATCAAACCTCAAGATCCATAGATGTTGGCCTTGATCCAACAATTTTAGTAGGCCTATGACAAGGCCATCCAAAAGAGCAAAAGCAGAGTCAAGTCATTCCTCTAACCCTTAGATGTTTTAGAAGTTCAGGAGTGTAGGTCCCATGCAGTCAAACTGAAATTAATAATGTCCTGGGATGCATAAACAGGGATAAAAATGAAATTGATAAGATGTTGAAAGTGAAAACATTTAATGATATGAAGGCATAGTTGGTTGTAATGGTTAGTATTCCATCTCCTTCGTGGTTAGAGGAGGGAGTTATTATTGAAAAGAAAGAGATGAATGTTCTTGCAAGGTTTTGGTTTGGATTTATCTGCAGCAACTTGATATCATCACAAAATGAATAGGTCTTTCACCCAATTAAAGTTGCACTGGTTAGGAGTATCATGGATCATAATAGTCTAAATCTTGGTTCTGTTATTGCTCTTGAAATCCTCACGAGGGCAAAGCACTTGTAGACCTCGCTACCCTTTCCAAGTCTCATCATTGTGATGTGTAGTATGGTTAGCATTCCATGAAATTAAAAGATCGATGTAGAGGTGGCACCATTGGAATCCACTAACATTAGGGGATCAATGTAGTGTACTTAAGAGATAAAAAGGATAGGTCTAACAATAAACTGGCTGACAAAATGCCGGTTGTCGATGTTGAGGCTCTCAAGTCTGGCACTACAGAGCTAGGAACTGAGGTAGGTATACCTTTTTCTTCCCTTACTGCACATTTCTCTATTGCCCCCATTTCTTCTACACAGACAGAGGCTACAGATGGTAAACCCCTACTCACTAAGGCTACAATTTTGTGATAGGCCTCCTTCCAAAGTTGTTGATTCTCGGTCCACAAGGACTGAGTCATGTGTGCCAAAATTGTTTGAGCTAGCCACAACCTAGAACATAAAGCCATATATTGAGGTGGAAGTAAAGTAGAGTGAGCTAAACAAAGTTCATAAGCTGAGGATGGATTGGCTCGAATGCATGATTGATGACTATGGTAAGGAGCTAACCAGCCTAAGGGATAGAGTGGTAGTTGTCGAGAAGGCATGTGGTGGTAGTATGGGCTTATCGGCTTTGAAAGCTGATATTGATGAGTTGAAGAAGGAGGTGACCTCCTTCAAGTTCAATGACTTGAGCACATTTTTCTGATAGGCTGGAAGATACATTACTTAGGGTGGATATGGAACTGATGCCAAATGAGAGGCCAAATGTAGAGGTTCCAGATGATGGCGGCGACCAATATTATGAGGCGAGAACCTTGAAGACTGATAGGAGACAGTGGGAGTGGAGAAAAACCAAGAGGATTGGGAGGAGTTGGATGGAGTAGAGAATGAGATGGTTAATGCGGCGCTTGCAATTTCTATGCTACACTAGTCCATGATTCCCATATCCAGTGAAAGTGCACCTGATCCTGCTATGCCAGACATTGACCTTGAGAGCCTATCGATAGAAGAGGGCATTGATGCCACCATCACATCTTTTTCAGTTCTACAATCACCACATCCATTGTAGGGTTGACTTGATAGGGGGATTCTCATAATTACTACTTTCTCTTATGCTTACTTTTTATTGTCCCTTCCACGTTGAGTGCAATGTTTATTTTGTTAAGAGGCGGTGAGCTTGAGGAATTCCCTGTCTTCTGAATTTTTTTGACGAGACATGATGGTATTTCATTATAATAGATGGTCCTATTGGTGAATATTTAGACAATTTTTGGGTTTTATATAAATTTTAAATTGGGTTGTAATAGAGTAGTGTTTAATTTTATTATTTCTTTTATTTTTCTTATTGAGTGAATGTATGATTGCATATTCTTAGCAAATCCCAGGCATAGATGTTAAACGCGTGAATGTAATATCGTGTCTCTAGTTGTTAGCAATCCAAGCATTGATGATCCATATCTTTGATTCGCATGGTGCCATGGACAAGGAGCATTGAGGAATCTTGAGTTGACTATGTACGGAATTGAGCTTTGGAATGCGATGATCCAAAACTTCCAAATGTTTTGCCATTGTTTGAATGTAACCAATGTGTGGTTATTGATCTTGTTGAAATACTTATATTGCCCAGTTTGTTTAGGAAATTTACTTTGTTAATTCTGGATTAGGAGAGAATTGAAGAGATCTTTTATAAAACAAGGGCATAATTTTTAGGGTTCAGGATCTTCTTTGGCATAAAGGTAAGTGGTGATGTTTTTGGCAGTGATTAGTGGCTACATTAGTAGTTATGAGCATAGCCATGTTTTGATTACTCATTAGTCATCTTTTGAGGCTCTAAAGTCATGTAAATAGCTTGTAGAAGTTTGAGAAAGGATGAAAAAGGCGAAAATGTATGTAGTGCTCCCTGTGGCCCTAATTTAAAAATCTAACTTTGATCGATTGATGTTTACCTTGCTTGAGGGAAAGCAAAGGCTTAAGTTAGGGGTGTTGATGATTCCATATTTCAAACTCATTTTGGGGAGAAATTGCAAGGAAACATTTCCCTTAGTGTGCTAATTATTCCAATTACTACAAAATATGCATCTGCCATGACAGGAAATGTAGTAAAAGTGTGCAACAGGGCATGTCTTGGTAGAATCTTTAAAAGTGAGCAAAAGTGTTGAAAGTCGTGAAAAGCAGCATCGCTAATATCTTCGGTGATCCGCCAAATTCTCATAGAGATCACCTAACTGGGCAGCAACCAATACTCTAGGTCAAGTCATGAGTGTGGTAAGGATCCATGGTGCAAAGCATATTCGGCGAAACTTCAAAGTGCATAAGTGATTGCTTAAAGTTACAACACCCAGATCCCCAAAGCACTGACATAAAGATGATATGAAGAATATTCCGATGCATTGCCAAATTGGAAAGGCGGAGCATAGAGACATTCACTAATGCTACATTGGAAAAAGCCTCATAAAGATGTATGGAAAAGCGGTCAAGTGCAAATTTGGTGCATCCCTAGAGTGCTCCGCGATGGTCAGCCTTGACTGTCGAATGGCATTTTGTAGTACAAACTCTCACACATTTTCATGAAGTATATAAGAAATTTCAGAAAGGACATTGTACATCATTTGTTCATTCCATATCTGAATAATTGCATTATAGTGTCAATACCTAGAACCTTCTTCTTAGAGTACAAGGGAGGCTAGGGTTTTGAAGCTTTTGGGCATCAAATTGGAGAGGATTAGCTAGTGATAACCACTAATTTGTACACAATCTTGTTATCATGATTTTTTCTACTATTTATGGTAATCAATCTTTAATTTCCAACATGTGTGGCAAAAACCCCCATGTTAGGGGTGTGTTTTTTATTATATGGGTCAATTTACTTGCTGGGTTTTTGACATCTTGACTTATTTGTAGTTGATTCGGGTGAATTTATTTATTCTCCTATGTTTAATATATTTATTTCAAGGTTGCAATCTTGGGATTTTGTTCTAGATCACTGATTGTTCCTTAGCCGGGATTATTAGAGTGTGGAATGGATATAATGGCCGAAAACCTTACGGGGTTTTAGTTGAACTCCTCATTCATGGATTGAATGGCTAAATTATTAGGTGTTTTGATCGACTTCATAGGCCAAGTGTGTCCTCGGCGATCCGCGTGTATTATCTTAGTTGATTCATCTGGAACACCCATATATCATAGGTGATTTGAGTTACAAGCAACCTAGTCTATTTACTCAACATCAACTCATGTAGTCAAGTATATAGACCCACTTGTTAGATTATTTCTCATATTTGCACGTCCCCAAATTTTCCTTTGATAGCTATTTAATTCGACAATTAGAACTTGTTAGCTGAACTTTATTTAATTACTGGAACCCTCTAGATCCTACAATTACTTGGTCCAACCAGTCACTTTCGCCTTGAACAATGATTACTTATGGGATCAACTCCAATCTCCATAGTTGGGTTATTATGTTGATGAAGACTTTCCCTTCTACCTTTGAGTAGTCGGCTTGAGCAACATCATTAGTCTTGCAATTTTTTAGGTATCAAATCACCGTCTCGAAACATGGATCTTTGTACTGGAGTTGGTACGGACCTTGGATCTTTGTACAAACTGTGAAACCTTCAATGGAAATGTCCTTGGTTTGAAATTTGGCTAAGGGTTTTACGAATCTTACCACAGACTCTTGTATAGTTCGTGGTGTGTTGTACGAGCCGTGCTTCTCTTTCACGAGCAACCTTTGTACTTTTTAGTTCTTATTTCATTAATGGCTTTCTGGTAATTTTTGTGATTCCTAAGGGTCGTTTGTGACTTTCTAACCTATCCTAAACCCCTCAAATGATCTATACTCCAACATTATTATTAAAATTCATTCATTATGCTTAAAACATTAGAAATCTCTCTTCTAAGAACTCCTTTTAAGTGTGGTATTGAAGATTCAACTTGGAAATTCAAGGAGGATCTTCTTCTCATATCAATTTCTTCTTAATTCTTCTAGAATATATAAGGTATGTGGGATTGATTCATTATCTTATTCAATCATAAAGACCCTAAAGACTTCTTACTTCTAATTTATGAATTTTAAACTTACTTAGAGTATGATTGTTTAAATTAGTATTTATTTGATTAAGATAGAGGTTGTATTTAATTGATGTTTTTATAGTGATTTAAGCCATTCTATGTTGAATTACATTGACATTATGAATGTTTGAATTACATTGACATTATGAATGTTTAAATATGCATGTCCCTTTAAATGTTGAATCTATGTATCAGTAATTTCAAGTATGTTTTGATTGATGACTTCTTCATGGATTTAATAAGATTTCATTATATTCTTATAATTTAACTATGAATTCCTAGTAGCCATGCTATTTATTCATTCATGGCATATGCATACATAGAACATTGAGTTTCATGAAAATTATGATGTGGGTTAAGAGCTAATTTTGTTGATGATCATGAATTTGAGAAAAGTATGATTATGACATGACATGTAATCACATAATGTCTATGATATGTCTCTTTGAGCAATTTTGGGTGTTTACACCAACATGTACAAGTATGAATGAGTTATTCTATGCTTGAAAGTATGCCATGAAGTATGATTTGGCTCTTTAGCCCAAGTGTGCATGAATATGGAGTACACTTTGGCTCTTTAGCCATGTATGCATGATTATGAAGTATGTTTCGCTTTTAAGCCTAAGTATGCATGAAAATGATTTGAAAGGAATTCTTCCTCATTTGGAAGCACGTATATGTATATATATTTTTGTGGGATGATTAATTAGCACCAAGCAAGCTTAGATGAGGGGAGATATCCCCAAGTTCCCTTATATAAATCCTCAAGTCTCATAACTATGTGGCAAACATAGGTTCATGTTTATGCCATTTGTTGGATGATTATATTATGAAATAAAAATTCTTATTAAAAAGGGGGTGCCTTTAAGGTAAGGTTTCTTCTCTGAAATGGGAGGCTTGTAAGGAAAAGTATGGTCTATGTTTTGAAAGTAGATCACCTTTTCATTCGATGTAGGAAAGATAATGGAATTCTATGTTTTAGCTCGCTTGGTCTAGATATCAGTTGAGATCTCATCCCCGTATGTTGTAGTATTATGGAATTTATATGCATCACAGATTTCATGGAATATTGATATTATATTCTTTCTTGTATACCTCATTCTATATATGTGCCCTTGTCATTAAGCATTGATTGCATATTAATAAATTCATAAGCATTTGCAAGCATGCATACTTAGTAAATTCAAACGTACTAACATATATTTTTTGCCTACGTGATATAACCATATAAGGACCAGAGACCATCTTTATCCACCCCTTGATGGTTAGCTTGGGATTGTGAGAGTTGCTTATGCCAAGTCCTATTATCGAAGGATAAGCCATTTTCTATCTACGTATTATGGCATTTCCACTTATGTCTTTACTTTGAGGGTGAGTCTGGGACTTGTCTTGTCCCCCATCCTATAGTATGACTTAGAAGCATTATTGGACATTGTGTAAACTCTATGTACGTGCTTGTATGTGTTATGCTATCCTTCTTCTGGAGACTATGATTTTGGCTATCTCTGGATGTTAATGATATGATGATATGTTCATGATGAGATGAGAAATGTTGAAAGTCCTTAGTCCCTTCTATCCCCATAGTGTAAGTCATACTTACTTGCCCCTTAGTTCTTATTTGCTATGTGTTAGGTCAATCCATGAGAATTCCTATCTCTATGACATTCCCATAGCGTGAGTCATACTTTTCTGTCCCTTAGGATACTGTGTTTATCGTTTATACTACGTTTTTATCATCTATTTATGCGCTTCCAGATCGATGATGTGTATGTGGATGCTATGAGCCTTGTTTGAGAACTCGGAGGTTCCATTCACCATGTCACTCCTAGGCCTTGTGCCCGGGTTTTTATACTTATGCTCGATCTGCAGGGATGAAACCGAGTAGGGCTGAGTAAACCATAATGTACCCAGTAGGTTCAACAATCTGGGTAGGAGAAATCGAAACAAGTATATAATGAAGAACCTTATTCCTATATCAAAAAAGGTTAGCTTAATATAACATATACACAATAATAATGAGCTAACATATCCTAAAGAATCCATGTTGCCATGTAGCCACAGTGTTAAATAGAATGCACAACTCATCAGTCAAAATACCAATAGTGTCACAGCCTTGCGACCTATTCATGGTCATGTAATATAAGAATGCCACAACCATGCCACCTACCAATTGTCAAGGAATATAAAAATGGCACAACCTTGCCACCTACCCTTGGTTAAGGAATATCATGATGGAACGTCCATGCCACCTACCCGTGGTCAAGGTATATGAAGTATGGATTCTCACCCTTGTCTCCTGCTCAAGTTAAGGGGGTGGTACCAATATAAATTATGATGCCCTTTCCTCCTACCTGGGTAAAGGGATGATACAAGCCACACACAATATATGTAAAATCAACAGTGCAATCTAAGTATGCATATAATCATGGAATAGCATTACAACCGAAATACCTATGCATGAAACTCATAAGAATCATATGTACTCAAGAAGTAATATCAAGTGTCGCAACTAATGCCCAAACTATCATCATATTTTAGATCATCATAGTTATATCAATAATAAAGAGTATCAATAATATCAAACCTTGATCTTCTAAAGTATGCAAGAATATTAATATTACTAGAGCTAGCTCGTCCTAAATATATAAGTATGACAATGATAACGGACCTAACCTGTCCCAAATATACAAAGATAGCAATGAAACCGGACCTAAGTTTTCCCAAATTGTGTCACAAGACTCATTTAGTTACATTCAATCTCAAGTCTTCACCACGTCAATATAATTAATCTCAAATCATCAATAGGATTAAAATTGTACCACAGTTCAGCTCAACCGGTATCACTTGTCCATCATCATTTGAATGCATAAACTCAATAACACAACTATTTATCTAAATCTCAAAGTATCATATGACCAAGATTAGTAACTCAAATTCCGTCCCAAGAGGTTAGCTGAACCTACCTTGGAGACGAAACTGCACTTGGACAAGCATTCACTCAACTCAAGTCCTCAAATTGATCAACAACTATTAACAATATATACTACCCATCAACAGAAGCGTTTTGATACCCATATTGGCATAATTTAGGCTTAGGGGCAAAATGATCAAAATTAGGGTGAAATTTGAAAGTCCCAATTCTGGAAATAAATTTAGAAATCAAGTTCTACATGAAAAATAGAGCTCATGTATGAAAATCCCATAAAAAACAATCACAAATTGAATGAGAAATTAGAATTTAAAGTTTGAAAGCCATGGTAAATAAATTCCTAATTTTGAACATGGAGAATCATGAATTTGAGGAGAAAATCAAGATAAATCTTGTGGTAAATACTTAGAAAAATGTTAGAAATGCTTACCCAAAAAAAATCATCAAAACTCACTCTTCAAAATCACATAAAAATCATCGAAATTCGAAAATGAATTAAAAATGATGTTTCTCGAGTTTTAATCTTTCTAGGTACAAAACATTCTCTGGGAACATGGGTGGCATCCCATGAGTGCGGAATTTGCTGCCCAAAGGACCTCTGCAATCACGAAGACGAATCCACGAACGTGGACAGCAGAAAGGTAGGGGGATCACTCATACGCAAACACTCCGCAAACTCACGAGTTCATCCACGAACGCGTAACAGCGACACCATGACCTCCGTGAACGTTGAGGCTTCTCCGTAAACGCGGAGAAGTGAAGCACCCGCACCAGAAGACATCATAAAAGAGCAACCAAGTCAAAATTCCCTACTCTGAATGGACTCTCAAACTCATCTAATATCAGAATTTCATGAACCAAATATGTATCTATAGCAGACAGTAATCTGGACTCAACGGAATCATCAAAAATTTGTTTCATGACCTCCTCGCCATATTTACCAATGCAAGTTGATGAAACTAGTTTAAAACTCGAAATACCAAAACTGCCCTTGGCAACACCAAAAATTAGTACGAGACCATTTCTAGCAGTAATGCCACCATTCGGAACAAGTGGAACTGTTGAAATTTTAATCTGTGCTTCTAAACTCCAAATGCTGACAAAAGACAAACATTGGTCTCGAGAAGGACTAAAATCTAAACATTAGGCCTGAAAACCTCATTTTAAATCCAAATTCAGTTTCATAACTTCTCATAGTTTAGTTTCGATATTCCAGAGTTAATAGAATCGATAGATCCCCGATCCGACTTTCAAAATCTAGAATGTCACAAAAACTCATTTTTTGTCAATAACTTAAGCCTCCAAAAATGCCAAAATTCGTATTTTCAGACTATTAAAACTCAGGATTTCAATGTCAACCATTCAAATAACTCAAAATAGGCCTAAAGAAACTTATGAAAAGGTAAAATAGTAATTTTTACAGATAATGCAGAAAATGACCAACCAGGTCATTACATCATTCACTACTAAAATGAATGTTCGGCCTCGAACACACGGAAAAGTGGAGTATCTAAAGCCTCAAAGAGATTGAATGTTTGATTCGCATGTCATACTCCAACTCGCCAGTCGCGTCATCACAGAACGATGCCACCACTGAACCTTCTCCGAAGGTATATCTTTGGATTTCTATCTCAGATGCTACCTGTCAAAAATATCTATAGGCTCCCCTTCGAAGGATAAATTTTAACCCAACTCAATAGAACCATAAGAGATCACATGGAGCTGATCAGGAATGTACCAGCGGAGTATAGATACATGAAAAATGGATGCATTGATAATAATCTTGGTGGTAACGCCAACTCATAGGCTACGTCACGACCTCTCTTAAAATCTAAAATAGGATAATGAATCTAGGACTAAGCTTGCCCCTCTTACCTTCTCATCACACCTTTTATGGGTGAAACTTAATCGAAACATTGCCACAAATAGAGAACTCAAGAGGCCTAGCCCTCTTATCAACATAACTCTTCTTGTGACTCTGGGCAGTCAAAGGTCTACACTAATTTAGTCGAACTTGGTCCATGGCATTCTAAAGCAAATCAACACCCAACACCTCAGCTGAAGCGGAATCAAACCATTCAATGGGTGATCTACACCTCCCACCATACAAGACCTCAAATAGTTCCATCTAGATGCTAGAATTCTAACTATTGTTACATTCAAACGGCACCAATGGTATGTGTTGGTCCCGTTGAGCACCAAAATCAGTAACATAGGCCCTCAATATGTCCTCCAACACCTAAATGATGCGATCTAACTAACCATCAGTCTGAGGGTGGAAAGCTCAAACTTTATTCCACCCTAGTACCCAAACCATATTGAAGAGCCCACCACAAGTGAGAATTAAACACCGACCCTCTGCCTGATACTATATACACTAGCACACCATCCAATCTAAAAATCTCCTAGATATACAACCTAGCCAACTGCTTCGTACTATAGCTAGTCCTCACAGGAAGTGTACCAACTTGGTTAATCGATCAACGCCCTAAAGTGAATCAAATTTTTCCAAGGCTCTGGGAAAACCTGTAACAAAATCCATAGTCACTCTCTCCCACTTCCACTTTGGAATACTCATACTTTGCATCGATCAGCTAGGCTTTTGATGTTCATACTTCACATGTTGACAATTCAATCACTTTTCCATGAACACAACTATGTTACTCCTCATGCCAATCAACCAATAATGTTGTTTAAGATCATGATACATCATAGCCACAACTGAATGAATGGAATATCTAACACAATTGGCCTCATATACTATTAAGTTTACCCAATTCCCAACTTTAGGAACGCAAACTATACCATTAACCCTCAAAACACCATCAAAACAATTAATAGCCACCTTGGATTCATATCTCCACACTTTGTCATAAATCATGCATAATTAGGCTTCATCAAACTAGTGAGCACATAACTGATCAAACAAAGAAGATTTAGCCTTAAAAAATGCAAAAATCATCTGATGAGGATAAATGTCCAAACGGATAACCTGCCTAGCATGTGATTGAACCTCTAGAGCTAAGGGTCTCTCCTTGGCCCTCAAGTATGTCAAACTCCCCATACTAATAACCTTATGGCATAAAGAATCACCACCACATTAGCCTACCTAGGGTGGCGTAGAATAGAGATATCATAGTCCTTAAGAAACTCCTACCAGCTACACTATCTGATATTCAGTTTAGGTTTAGAAAAGATGTATATAAGACTTATGTGTTCGAAAAAGGTCTCAGAATGCACCCTATAAAGATAATGTCTCCAAAACATCAATACAAACACAACCGCAACAAACTCCAAGTCATGGGCAGGGTGGTTGTTCTCATGCACCTTCAGTTGGCTAGAAGCTTAAGATATCACCTTCCCCTTTTTCCTCAATACACCACCCAAGATCACACCTGAAGAATAAAATATACCACAAATGGAACTACCTCCTCGGGTAAAAGCATGAATAGGTGTTGAAGTCAACAAATCATTGAGCTTTTTAAAGATCATCTCACAATCACCCGAAAATTGAAATGCCATAGCCTTTTGAGTCAATGTAGTCAATGGGGCTGTAATAGCTGAGAAACCCTGAAAATAATGCCGATAATACCATATTAAACAATGAAAATTCCAAATCTCAGTCATAGAACTAGATCCACCCCACTCATGAATAGTTGCTACCTTGGTCGAATCGATCGTAATACCCTCTTTTGACAAAACATGGCCCAGAAATGCAACAAATTCAAGCAAAAAGTCACATCTTGAGAACATCCCAAACACCGTTTCTTCCCTAAATCTATAGAGTACAGTCCTCAATTGTTGAACATGATCTGCCTCAATCCTAGAATAAACTAAGATATCATATATGAACATAATTATATAGATGTCTAAATAGGGCATAAACACTCTGTTCATCAACTCCATAAAAGCAGTTAGGGAATTAGTAAACCCAAATGACATAACCATAAACTCATAATGCTTGTACTTGGTCATGAAAGATTTCTTCGGGAAATTAGGCTCCCTAATTCTCAACTTATGAGAAGCAAACCTCATGTCAATCTTGGAGAATATTGAAGCACTCTGCAACTTGTAAAAAAGATCATCAATTCAAGGTAAGGGATTATTGTTCTGATGATCACTTTATTAAGTTGATGATAGTCAACGCAAATATGCATAGTGCCGTCCTTCTCCTTCATGAATAATACATGAGCACCCCAAGGAGATATACTCGAACGAATAAAGCCTTTCTTCAATAAATCTTACAATTGTTCCTTCAACTCATTCAATTCAGTTGGAGCTATCCGATGAGGAGCAATAGATAAGGTCTTAGTGTCCTGCTCCATATCAATAGCAAAGTCAATATCACAATCTAGAGGAACACTAGGTAAATCAGTCAGAAATGTATCCATAAACATCCTAGAAAGCCTAGTGGTCTCCAATTGTGGGGACTCTTGAGAAACAACCCAAACATGAGCTAAATATGCCAAACACCCCATCCCCGTCAATCGACAAGAAGGCATATAAGAAATAACAGCCTTAGGATAGGAACTAGGTGCTCTAGACCGTAGAAAATAAGCAAAATTAGGGCAAGATAAGGTCACGGTCTTCGCACGTTAATTAAGAATAGCATGATAAGGTGACAACTAGTCATACACAATATCACATTAAAATCTACCATACACAAAAATATAATATTAGCAACAGTATCTCTCCTTCTAAAAGTCACAACACAACCCCGATAAACCTAATTCACCACCATTAAAGATTTACCTAATGGGGTGGACACACATAAATACTCAACAAGCAACTTATATATTATATCAATATCTAAAGAAAAATAGCCTAAAATATATGAACAAGTAGAACCTAGATGAAATAAAATCGAAGCTAAATGATGGCATATTAGATCTATACCTTTGATAACCGTATCTGAGGGCTTCGCCTCAGCTCTCTCTGGAACGACATAACAAACTCTATGACCACTACTAGCTTGTGGGACTCTACGGGTTCCACCTTTCCCTGTACCATAACCTCCTTTAGCACCACCCCTCATGCTTTAAGAAGTGTCTCTAGCGGCTGCCTAAGGTCCTAAAGCCTGAGTGGGAAGCACCCAATATAGACAACAGTTCACAAAGTGTTCAACCTCATCAAGCATATATCAAGCCTTGGGTTCTCGCCTCTTAGATATCTGTGTTAAAGAACCAAGGCATCTAGATGAACCAAAGGAACCATTATGGAAAGTCTGTGTAGGCCTAGATTTGTCAACGCTATCAGATGTTTGAAGAGCTACCTGAAATGCCCAAACCTGATGGCCCTATCTCTGAAACCCTCCATCACACGATGGGTGTCCACCAAATTGACCATGCTGACAGAATCTCTTCCCGCCATCCTGCCTCCCACGCCTGATGCGCTCTATCATATGATAAGGATCCACAACACTCTGAAAAGCACCTTTCGCCAACATTAAAGAAAACCTTGGTAAACTACTGTATCCTCCCAAACTTAGTAGGAATACTATATAGAGCATATTTTGATAAGGCATAAAATCTATCATCATAATGTTAAATCAATATAGAGCGCTGTTGCAGTTGATCAAACTCATCTCTAGGGCTTTTTTAGAGGATATATGGTATAGACCTCCCTAAAAAATCCCTGTGAACTTCCCTCAAGTCATAGATAGAGATCCAATAGGCTGACAAGTTAGAACTGACCTACACTACTACTTAGCAAGGTCGGTGAACTAGCATGGAGCGTAGGCAACCCCATCTAACTCAAGTATAGCCAGGTTGCATAACCATTCCTAGCACTCTAATAGAAAATCATAAGCTCTATCGCCAGGATAGTCATCAAACCGCAGTAAAGCCAACTATAAAAACCCCTCCAAATTTTTCTTCTACACTATAGACATGGCTTAGGTAGCAGAAAATGGTGGCACCATAAACAAGGGAGGTGCAATAGATGGAGCAACAACTAAACTCTACAATTAAGAAACAAAACTTGGTCTGGATGCTTGAAGGGTAGTAAAAACAGTCGCAGTAGGATCTGCTAGAGCTTAAGAAGGACCTTCCTGAATCATAGCAAGCTCAGGTGGAGCACGAGATGGACTAACCAGTGTGGTAGAAACTGATATCTGAATGGAGGATGGGGCTAGATGAGCTCCTTCAAATCTAGCCAATAACTGCATAACTTATTTTCATAGGGAGCAGACCTATGCCAAAGGGTCCCTACTCCTCTAGACGTCAAGGGTTGAGTAGGACCCCCAAGATTTATTATAAATAGCCAAAAAGAAAAAAATACAAAGGAGGGGGACATAAACCCTAAATAAGTTTTCCAACTGCCTAGGGTCAGCCAAACATGTCCACATTTGTAAAAAGGAAAGCAACCTAGCTAAACCTATGAGAGGACTCCTCTTATAACATATCATCTAAGAAAGCAACAAACAAGGGATACTCTCCCCTTACAACAAGTAAATGGAAAATAACCTACAATTAATCCTCTAAAAACAAAGCACCAAAACAAGACCAGAATTAGAAGTAGACAAAGAGCGGTCTTGGTGAGGACTTCAATGTAGAAGAACTTCTGGGGGGTCCTTGATCCTTTTCAACTTTCTTCTTCTGAAGGTAACCATATCAGACCTATTAAGATAATAGTAAGCTTTGGCTTTATTAGGAATTCGTTTAAGGGTGAAATATACTTGAGGTCTAGTGATGTTGTGATTGTACTTAGCCAGCACATCAGCCACATAATTGGCTTCCCTAAGAGTATTTTTCTACTTGAACTCTTGCGTTCGTCGATGGAATGTCGAAGCCTAATCAGTCCATGAGCAATATTCCAGGGTGGGGTACAAGTCTGCTGAGTGATCTAGTTATGCAACCATTCTGAATCCACCTCTAAAATGACCTTGTTGAACCACAAATGAAAACACCAACCAATGCCAAAAAGAGCAGCCTCTAATTCAGCCTTGTTGTTGGTACCCTCACCTAATGGAGTAGAATATACAAGCAAGCATTCACCCACATTATTCCTGATAATTCCCCCAACACCTATCAAACAAGGTTAGATAAAGAATTGTCATCTGAATTAAGTTCATCCCACTGATCTAGAGGTTTCAACCACTTGATAGGTGTGATCTTAATGTCATTAACATACCTTTCTATCAACAAAAAAATATCCTTCCAGTTAGAGGCCCAATGAATGTAACAATATGTTTTCCAGAACAAGTAATAGACATATTTTACAACCAGATACTTTACTCTAGCAAGGTTGGATTGCTTTTTGACAAAATTACTAGCACACCTATTTTTCCAAAAGTTCCAACAAATAGAAATAGGTGTTGCATGTAGTAACGACTTTTGGTCATCATTTTTTAATTAACATTCAACCATTGCATAACGTCATTCTTTAAAGGAAGATAATCAGTACTAAGCCCATAAAAATCAGCAAAAAACTTCCAAACACTGTTAGCAAAATGGCCTATGAGAAAAATGTGTTCTATGGTACCTATACCTGGTCTATAAGAATAGTAGCACTGATTAGGATCATATCCAAATCTTGTTAGGTTATCATTGGTGTGTAATTTACCCTTTAATACTCACCACAATAAAAAAAGAACATTTAAAGGTTATGTTCTTATGCCAAGTATAAATATTGAACTTATTTTTCTCCATTTTTTCCCTTATGATATTCTAGGCAGAAGAAATAGTGAAAGCACCACTAGTAGTCAGCTTCGATAAGTGCTTGTCTGGACTTCTATTTTGAACAGGTAGCTCAAAGCTCAAATAACAGCCACATACATAGGAGGTTCTACAAGAGTGATAAGATCATGTTTCCATTACCCCTGATGAATAAAAGAAACCACTATTTTATTGTTAAGTCTGGTACTTACTTCAGTGAAGTGAGCTAGGGGGCCCGCCCCTAACAAGTCATCCCACCAAAAATAACAACTTTCTAAATTAATTTTCCCTTGGATGTTGGGTCGCATCAGGTGCTTGTTCTGCATCATATGTTCCTAGACTAAAGATTCTCCAGTATCCCACTTCTTACTTATCGGATTAGATCATCGCTAATACTTAGCTTTTACGAAATCACTCAAAGAGTATTCTTAGTTCTAAAACTCCACCAATGCTTGTATTGGAAAGATTTACAAACATCAGTAATCAACCCGACTATAATACATCCTTCTTCATAGGGAAAACATAAATTTTTCCAAGATGATCAATGGTATTTCTTCTTTTCATCTAACTAGCCCTATATGAAGTATGCAGTGATGCTTTCGATCTGTTTAAGAGAAGTAGAAGGAGGAGACACAATAGAAAGTAGGTGAAAGGGAAGAGATTGTAAGACATGCTTTATCAAAGTATCCTTTCAACCAAAACTGAGAATTTTAGATCTCCAATCAAATATTCTTGCAGCAACTTTAGATACCATATAAGAAAAATAAATCACTCTTTGTCTCCAATATAAAGAAGACACCCCAAGTAAGTGATAAGATCTTTTCTCTGACTCAAACCAGTGATACTCTACACCCTCTCACATGTATTTAGAAGAGCAATAAAAGGAACAAAGAAGTGACTTTTGTTTTTGTTGACCAGCAGACCTAAAACCCCTTCATAAGTAGGTAAGTCCTTCAAAATTGATTCTAAGGACCTACTAGTGCCTGAAGTGAAAATAATAACATCGTCCGCAAAACTGAGATGGTTAATCTGAGGCCTCATCTTCTCCGTGTAGAAACCAAGATAATAAGGAATTTGATGTAATTTGTTCAACAATTTGGATAACACTTCAGCTCCCAAAATAAACAGTGCTAGAGATAAGGGATCGCCTTGCTTGAGCCCTATAGTTGAGTGAAAGAAACCATGTCTGGAGCCATTGATAATGATGGAGTAGCCAATGTTAGACATTATTCTCCATACCATGTAACTTATTTGTTTACCAAAACCCATCATTTTCATAATAACACAAACATAAGAGTAGGAAACCCTATCATACACTTTAACCATGTCTAATTTGATGACAACATTACCTCTATCCACTAGTTTATTAATCTGATGAATAATCTCTTGAGCGAGCATAATATTCTCATTCCTTCCTTTAACAAACTCCGACAGACTCTTAGAAATTAAGCTAGGGAATAAAGGTGCCAATCTCATATAGAGTAATTTTGAGATGATCTTGTTAATGCAATTGGTGAGACTAATGGATCTGAACTATGAAAAATTGTTAGGATTACTGGACTTAGAAAGCAACACCAAATATGTATGAGAGAAGTACTTTGGAATAACATCACCACAAAAGAAAGCATGCACAATGTTCAAAAGATCCTCCTTGATAATGTTCCAACATGCTTGATAAAATTTACCACGGTAACCATCTGGTCATGTAGCGGAATGTGGACTCTAAGAGAGCATAACCTGATGCAATTCATCCATTCTTGCCATATCTTGCAGCATATCATTATGCCCCTGATCAAGCATGGTAGGAATGCAACTAATAGCCTCCTCATTAATGTATTTATCCACTGAAGTATAGATGCTCGTAAAATGGTCACAGGCAGCCAAACAATGTCCTCATAACCCTAAATCTAGTAACCACTTTCACTTCGCACCCTATGAATAAAGAGTTTTCTTATTCTACCTCTAATTAAAACATGAAAATACTTGGTATTTGCATCTTCATCAGTAAACCAATGAAGCTGAGACTTCTGCTTGAGGATAGACTCTTCCACCTTTAGGAACCTGATATATTCAGCATTAAGCTCATGAAGATAACTTCTCTTTTCCTCAGTATTATAGTTAATCAGATCTTCTTCAGCTAGTTTAACCTTTTCTTAAAACTCCTTCACTTTTGCAAGAATATCACCAAACTGCCTCCAGGACGAGCTACTGAGAGTGGAAGATAATCTTTTCAACTTTTATGTAAAATCCACATAGGATCTCCAATCATACTTATGTCCCAACATTCCTTCACAATATCTAAGAAAGAAGGGTAATCTGAGCAATAATTCAAGAATTTGAAGTACTTGATGTGTTGCTCTGATCTAGCAGACATCTCCATTAGCAAAGGATAATGATTAGACCATATAGAAGGTAAATGAGTAATAGTAGTGAGAGGCATAACTTCTAGCCATTTGTAATTTACCATAGTCCTATAAAGTCTTTTCCAAATAGTAGAATCCATACCCCTGTTATTGTACCAAGTGAAGCTTTGTCCAGTAAAACCCAAGTCAGTAAGTCCACATGCCTCAATAACTCCAATAAACTCAAAACTTTACTTCATGTTTTAAGGAACACCCCTAAACTTCTCATCAGTAGAAGTAATGGCATTAAAATCCCCAATGGCATACCAAGAGGTATCAAATTTGTAGTTGGCAATATTGAACATTCTTTCCCAAAGGGGATGTCTAAGATAATCTCTACACTATGCATACACAAAAATGACAATAATGTTTTGAGGTTGCTGAATGTATTTAATCTCACGTATCATCTATTGCTCATCAAATTAGATGATTTTACAGTCAACATCAAGACTCCAAAATATCCAAATTTTACCATTGATGTTTGAAGCAACTTTGGCCATACCAATTAGATTTTTACAATTGTTCAATTGAAAATTGTCTAAAAAAGGTTCCATAATGGAGATCACAGAGTGATGATGAAGTTTTCTGAGAGTTTTGATTCTTTTCAATGCACATTGGGTATTCATACCCCTTTGGTACTGTAGTATGCCTTGGAAAAGATGATCATGACATCCCCTAGATGGAGCTTCCTTTCTAGAAATCCATCGGCTCTAGCCTTATCATGAACTCCACCTCGACCTCGAGTAGGAGTCACATCGACTGACTTAGGCTCTCCTACTGATAGATAAAATCGAGTAATCTGCATCTATATAGAAAGAGTAGATTAGATACTTTCAAACAGGTGATATGAAGAAATGCACGTTGTGAAAAATCGTTTGATTAAGCATTACGTATCCTCCCAAAGATGGGTGTGGATATCAAAACATGGATTCATGAGACTTTACTAGACACCGTGCTCTTAACTCATGATCCTAACTAGTCCAGAGCTCTAATACCAAACTTGTCATGATCCCAAATAGATCGCAACTAAAATAAAAGGGAACAATGTCGAAACCGTCTCAAACATAATATAACAAATATCATAATATCTGAAGTCATGAGTACAAGAGCATCTAAACAATATAGAAGTAAAATACACTTGTCTCAAATGAAATACAAAGTTGTCTCACGGAATCTTATACAAATCTTAACAAAACAATCAAGGAAATACCAAGGATCCACGGTGACTCGAAGTCGGAGCATTACTGATAAGAACATGATAGATGGAGAAAGGACCGAAAAAGTGAATCAGTTACCCAGTACGGGTCCCTGTGCTCGACTTGTGGGGATGGAATAGAGTAGGGGTGAGTACGCCAAAATGTATCTAGTAGGTTCAACTGACTTGGTAACAGAAATCGAAACTACAATGTAATAATGAAGAAGCCTATTCCTGCATCCAAAAAGTTTAGCATAATATAACATATATATAATAATAATGAGCTAAGATATCCTCGAGAATCCATGTTAGCATATAGCCACAATGTGAAAAATAATGCACAACTCATCAATCAAAATACCAATGGTGCCACAGCCTTGCCACCTGCCTATGGCCAAGTAATATCAAAATGCCCCAACCATTCCACCTGCTTATGTTTAAGAAATATCATACTGCCACAACCTTGCTATTTACTCATGGTCAAGTAATATCATGATGCCACGTCCTTATTACTTTCCCATCGTTAAGGTATATGAAGTATGAATCTCACTCTTTCCTCTTGCCCGAGTCAAGGGGGTGATACAAATGTGAATCATAATGCCCTTGCCTCCTACCTAGGTAAAGGGATAATACAAGCCACACAAAATAGTTGTAAATCAACAGTGCAATCCAAGTATGCATATAATAATGGAATAACATTAAAATAGAAATATCAATGCATGGAACTCATAATAATCATATGTACTCAAGGAGTTATATCAAGTGTCATAACTAATGCCCAAAACATTATCATATTTTAAATCATCATAACTATATCAATAATTCCCCAGACCCCACTTATGGGATTCCACTGGGTATGTTAAATATAACTATATAAATAATCAAGAGTGTAAATAATATCAGACCTTACTCGTCCCGAGTATGAAAAAATATCAATATTACAAGACCTAGCTCGTCCTAAATATCCAAGTATGACAATGATACCAAACCTAATTAATCCCAAAAATACAAATATAATAATGAATCCATGTGAGTGTGAGCCTGAAATATATGAATTCATGTGTTGTGTGCTAATTCAGAACATACCCTATCACTCTAAGTTGGGCTATAGATTAATTGGAATAGGAAAGAATCTTAGGCCATTGTTCTGAGAAGAAACTTAGCCTAACTGACCAATTGAAATTGCAATATATTCCTTGTTCCTAATGTTTCAGCCTAACATGTACCTATTCTTTGTCAAAACCTGATTAATCTAGCCTTGTTAGTTGTAAATCCTTAATTTGACCCTGGTCCTTCCTTGAACATTGTGCACCTTGACTTAGGTGAAAAGCCTAAGTTGAGGGTGGCTACAAAAAGTGGCCCTGGTTCTAAGGATGGATATTATGCACCTCAACTCAAGGCAAAACCCTAAGTTGTGGGTGGCTGCTGTAAGGATGAAACAAAAAAATAAGGGGGAAGTTACTGATGCAGAGAAAAAGGGGAAATCTTGTACTAGGTGCAGGAAAAATAATTGATGCCTTAGTTGTGTGCTAAAAAGAAAAATGAAGTGTAAAAGTAAGGCAAAAAGCTGAAAAATGAAAAGACAGCACCCAGAAAAGCTTGAAATAGGATAAAGAGAGAATGAGATGAAAATAATAGAGTTCGTAGCGCAAAGGTGTAGGAAAATGCAATGTCAAGGGGGGTGGTTGTCACTATGTTCCCAGTATACCACTCCAAAGACCCTTGAGCCTACGTTACAAGCCTAGAAAGTCCTAAAGTGATCTTAGGCTGAGTAGTTGAAGGTCTTAGTCATAAGTATAGGGGAAAGCCTATACGATTAGGCATGATGCATGAATATCTTTTTTGAGAGTGAGTGATATTTCCAAAGGTTATACATCAAAATATCATTAAGTGTTAGATATGGGACTTCTTTTTTATGAGGGCACTTGCATTACATTGTTAGCATTAGACTTGTTCAATGATTGTGGATAGTTGATAGTACATCTCTTTCCATAGTTGTGTTTTCATATGCAGCAGTCTTTATTGGTTTGCCAGATGGCTATTTAATTCTATTTTGAAAAGGTAGTACAGGTGTCTGAGTTTGAGATTGATGTGATGTATGACATTTGAATGAGGTTTGTGTGTTACTATATTATCTACAGAGATTAACTCCATCGCTTGAGGACAAGCAATACTATCAAGTTGAGGTTGTTGTTGTGAGATTAAAATACAGCACTTTTGATGCTTAAAACTTGGAATTTTTGTGTTCTTAATGCGATGTTAGTTTTTTTCTGTGTTTTTTTTGTTATATTTGCAGGATTCCAGGGTTGGCCTTCATTTTGGGATGAGATGTAGAAGTTGTTGACTTTTCTGCAGTCTGAGACCCTTTACGAGCCGTAGAACACACTACGGGTCGTGAACTAGGATTTATGAAAGATTCCAGTGAGGGGGCTGATATTCAAAAGTTAATTCTACATGCAGATGGGGCGTAGATTGATTTATAAGTCATAGACATTGATTCGTTCCCTAAGGATTAGAGGTTGGGACTTTCTGAAGATTCATCAGACAAATCCCCTACGGGTCTTAAATCACTTTACGAGTCATAAAGGGGTGTCATAGACTTGAAGCTTAGTTTTGCAGCAACTCTGTATGAGACCCTTGTTACGAGTCGTGGAATGCAATATGGACTGTAAACCCTTTCGTGAGGCATGCTAACCCAGTTATCCTAATGTGTTCAAGACATGTCTTTTAAATATTATAAATAGGTTATTTTTATGTTATTTTTCAAAAATTTTGCAGAGTTCTAAGAAAACTCAGTAAGTAGAGAGAGAAAAGTGAGATAACATTGGAGAGTTTTTTAAAACACTTGTACTTTGATTTCTTCTTTAATCTTGTGATTCTCTTTGAAGTTGGATGTGCTTGTTCTTAATTCAATTGTGTAAGTGTCCTATTATGTTATTTCAAATTGTAAGTTTTACATGTACACGAATCATGAGTAGCTAAATCCACATCTAGGGTAGTGAAACCATGAAGAACGAAGTGAAACCTGATAATTCATAACTCTTTGAAAGTGTGCATACATGTATTAATTAACTCTCTTCATTTCGCATGTTTTCTAGTGGTGGGCAACATTAGAACCCACCTCGTGTTCCTAACTGGACTAAGGTAGTAATGACTAGGAAAAAAAGATTAGTTAACAGGATTTGATTGATGTGTTCTCGTCCAATCAACCGAACTGGGCCAAGGTGAGGTTGTACTGGACTAATAGGTAAGGTTAGTAATACACACTATGGAGATGGGCCAAGTCCCACAGTGAAATTCATCTCTCACCTTCGACCAAAGGGTTTGGTGAACTTACCTTACTGTCCTGCTTGGTATACACTAGAAAAAAATTAGGTTATCCGGTGATATTGAAATAGGGAGTCTTAGGGATACAATACCCTAGTTCCTCTTCGTATTGATTTCACTCTTGTAATAGTTAGGTTTATTTTCCATTATTATTGCAAACCCCCCCCCCCCTTGTGGAAGTAAATCGGTTAACTACTCAAATACAGTCATTAAATTCTCTTAAGTCTATGTATTCTCTTGGGTTAGACCCTGTCACGACCAGGGGTTAGGGCTTAGATATTACACGGTGAATGGGAACCCGAGAGTCCCCAAACAAGCCTCAAGTATCTATATCCACATTATCAGTTAAAGAATAGCATTCAATTAATAAAACATAGTCCTGAGGGACGGGGAAATAGGACTCACGCTATGGGGGAAATACGAGGCGAGGGACTTCCCACATTTCCTCACCAAACATACATATAGTCAAATAGGAGTTTCTCATAAATCATTTCAAAAATACATAAGCAAGGTACTAGTTATAACAAACGGATTTTAGAACAGTCTACATAAGGTCCAACAAATGCCTCTAGTCAAAAGGAACAGGAGCCTATTCAAGTTCCGGGCTCACCCTCAAGTAAGGAAGAATATTATGAAATTAAAATAAAGGAAAGGTGGTTCGCTTGTCCTTGGGAGATGGGACTCACAAAAGTATACTCTGGGATTGGACAATTTGTCCACCTGTTGTTATTCAAAGTGTTCGGCCCTTACATGGTAAAATCATGTATGCATAGAGTATGCCTTAGTACGTTTGAATGTACTAAGTAAGCGGGCATGCAATGCATATGACTTACCAAACCTGCATTTCAATGTTCGATGACAAGGATACATAATATAGAAAGAATCAGATATTCAATGGAAATATATACAAGATGCCATGAAATTTATGATGCATGAAGTGCAATAATACTCATATCTATATTTTTGGGATGGACTATAACCAACAAATCAAACTCATGCGAGCTATTACATGAATTAAACCGATCGGGACCTCCCACTGGTAGGGAGAAGATCACTTGCCCAAGGTAATCTACATCACACCTTACGACCATGCTTTTCAGTGGATGGTCACCTTCCTTACAACCCACTTTTCAAAAGGATTTTTCATAATCATATCATAAGCATAATAAACGAATAACCATTCCTTATGTCTCGGTCTTTTCGGTAATCGCAAATGTTCCTATGATGGCACATAGTACAAGGAAAGGTTGAGGGCCCATGGGGATAGCCCTGACGTCCCCAATCCATCGATGCTAAGTCATCAACATCCCACATGAATACTCATACATACACATGCTTTCAAAGAGATACCATATTTATTGCATAACCGTTCAATGCACATTTAAGATCAAATGCATAATCATAAATCATAATCATAATACTCATACAAGGAATAGCTCATCTACATATACGGAATGGTTTAAGAACCCATAATGCTAAAACAACCATAATCATAGACATATATGTGATCACATTATTTTTATAACCAATGCCTTACCAAAATCATATCATAATCGTTTCATAAAACATAATTGGGCTTATCCACTTTCAAATCTCCATATACCAATCTCATGAGTGCAATGCAATGCATGATGTGAGGATAGTGCGGGTAACGTAGATTCAAGTTAAAATCAATATTATAATGTTAAATTGAGTAAATCCATAATTAAACCAACATCTAAAACATAATATAATTTACCCATGTTAATTGAAAGATTTTTGGATCTTCTTGGTTGAAAGGGGCCAAGAATTAATCCCACATACCTTAATTGAGGAGCTGAATTTGAGGGATGAACTTAGCTTGAATTGGACTACAATAGAACCCTAGCTTTGATCCTTGTGAGGGGAGAGTAGAGAGGAATAGGGAGGTGATCTTATGAGGGTAGAAGGTCTTAGGAGAATGAATAAAGAGGGGTGGGGATATCACCTGAATTAGGGGTTTAGGATAGTTAAAAGTTCATAATTCATAATTAAAATAAACTGAAATTACATAAACGCCATTAATGAAATGGACCAAAATTTGAATCATTAGGTTCACAATGTCCACTACACCGTCCCTGAATCATCACACTGACCGTGAATAGTGTCGTGATCCAATACTTAGAATCTCGCAAAGTGAATTCACACGGAGCTAAGGGGTATCACATGGACGACTACATAGTCTGTGTGACGCCACCTGGGCCGTGACATCGATTGTGTGAAGGTGCTTCAAATAATTTTCGCACGACAAAATTATGAGATGGTAGTCCATACTTCGAAGAATTTTATATAGTGAGTTACGCGGAGAGCCACACGGTCCATGGCACATCACACGGACCGTGTGAGTGGCCCTGTGGCCCCACTAGGCTAAAATCCCCTTTCGTCTCAAATTTGCCCCTATTGTGAACTGGACCACGTATCCCTTCACAGGAGGCCACACAATCCGTGTGGCTTCACACGGCCCGTGTGGGCCTTCCGTGGAGGGATGCTAGATAGTTCTCTAGGTGAAATTTCAAGAGAATTGGCTAACGCCACTCAAAAAATCTGGTTCTTTACATCATCTCCCCCTTGGGAACATTCGTCCCCGAATGTGCAAGAACAAGGCTTGAAAGGCTTGACTTAGAGCACAAACACCCAACATAGTTCATTATTTGGAAAAATAATCACAAAGCCTTTAAACTGATACCAAAATCATATTCAAGTCACTCAAAACATTATAAAAATCCTTTTTCTTACACATGTATGCATGTCATGTCATGAGACTCAAGAGGGCAAGAAATGGCACCATTAGAAAAGGAAGATTCCTAATACCTTAGGCTTGAGTAGATTAGAAACGATGAGGGTATCGCTTCACCAGGTCGAGCTCCGTCTCCCAGGTATCACTCTCCATATGTTGATTTCTCCGAAGCACTTTCACTGAAACCACGTCCTTTTATGAAGTCGCTTTATTTGCCTATCCAAGATCCCCACCATAATTTCCTCATAAGACAAGTTTTCTTCAACCTCAATCCCTTCCAAAGGCAAAATGGTGCAAGGATCACAAACTAGCTTCCTCAACATAGACACATGGAAAACTGGGTGAATAGAACACAAATCCGGAGGCAACTCCAACTTATAAGCCACACCTCCAACTCTCTCAACAATCTCATAAGGACCAATATACTGTGGGCTTAACTTGCCTTTCTTACAAAAATGCATCACACCCTTCATAAGTGAAACCTTCACATACACCCAATCACCAATGCAAAATTCAAGATATCTTCTCCTAACATCCGAACAGGACTTTTGATGACTTTGGACGTTTTCGACCTTTCTCTAATCACCTTCACCTTAACCATGGCCTCCATCACCGAATTCGGACCAACTGGTGCTATCTCTCCCAACTCAAACCTCCCCACCGGTGACCTACACCTTCTCCTATATAAAGACTTAAATGGCGTCATACCAATGCTAGCATGGACGCTATTCTTATAAGCAAACTCGATGAGTGCAAGATGGTCATCCCAATTGCCATTAAACTCTAATACACAAGCCCTTGACATATCCTCCAAGGTTTGAATAGTCCTCTCCACTTGGCCATTGGTTTGAGGATTAATGCAGTGCTCAACTTAATCTTAGTTCCAAGTTCCTTCTAAAGTGACCTCCAAAAGTGGGATGTGAATTGGTAACCATGATCCGATATAACAGTCCTAGGCACACCATGCAACCTCACCAAATCTTAGATATACAACCTTGCGTAATCCTCGGCGCTGAAGGTAGTCTTGACCAATAGGAAATGAGCTGACTTCGTCATCCGGTCCACGACAACCCAAATGGAATCAAATTGCCTTCAGGTCCGAGGCAAAACAACCACAAAATCCATGTCTACATCTTCCTACTTCCATGTGGGAATCTCAATGTCTTAGGCCAAACCACTAAGCCTTTGGTGTTCTACCTTCATCTGATGACAACTCGGGCATTTAGATACGAACTTAGTGATGTACTTCTTCATACCATGCAACCAATACTTTTCTTTCAAATCCCAATACATTTTTATAGACCCCGGGCTGATAGAAAAAGGAGAGTTGTGAGTCTCAATCATAATCACCCTCCTATGATCTTCCATATCTGGAATACAAAGCCGATCTTGGTAAAGGAGTATACCATCTCCCCCTTGGGAGAACACCTCTATCTCCTTTTCAGCAACCAACTTCTTCAACTCAAGTAATAATGGGTCTAATCTTGCTTAGCTTTTGAATCACTTACCATGGAAGATTCTACCCCGCTTTGAACACGAATACCACCATCGCTTGAATAAGCCAACCTGACACCAACCTTGCTAACCGGTGAACATATTTTGCCAACTACCTCCTTTCTTCCCCAACATGCGCCACGCTTCCCATAGACAACCTGTTAAGAGCATCGTCCACGACATTGGCCTTGCCGGGATGATACATAACACCCATGCCGTAATCCTTTAGGAGCTACAACTACCTCCTTTGCCTTAAATTGAGATCCCTCAGAGTGAATACATATTGAAAACTCTTGTGATTGGTGAACACATCAACATAAACTCCATATAAATAATGTCTCCGAATCTTCAAGGCAAAAACCACCACTGCCAATTCAAGGTCGTGCGTTGGATAATTATGTTCATGCACCTTCAATTGTCTTGATGCATACGCTATTACCTTACCATGTTGCATAAGCACACAACCCAATCCAATACGCGAGGCATCGCAGTACACCATGAATCCCTCCAAACCCCTTGGTAAAGTCAAGACGGGAGCCGATATAAGCCGACCCTTTAATGTTTAGGAACTCCGCTCACATTCGTCCGACCATACAAACTTAGCCTTCTTCTTGGTCAACTTAATCAATGGAGATGCAATAATCGAGAATCCTTCAACAAACCTTATGTAATACCCGGCCAACCTAAGGAAACTACAAATATCTAAAGGAGTCAATGGTCTGTGCCAATTCTCCATGGCCTCGGTCTTCTTCGGATCAACCTTGATACCATCACCGGACACCACATGGCCAAGGAAAGCCACTTCGCCCAACCAAAATTTACATCTGCTAATCTTGGCATACAATTTTTTCTCTCTCAATGTTTGGAGGACCATCCTCAAGTGATCCCTGTGCTCCTGCTCACTTCGGGAGTTAATGAGAATGTCATCAATGAAGACCACCACAAAACTGTAGGAATGGCTTAAACACCCAGTTCATTAGATCCATAAACACGGTGAAGCGTTTATTAGGCCAAACGACATCACCACAAACTCAAAATGCTCATACCTTGTCCGAAAAGTTATTTCGGCAATGTAACACTCCCTAAAGTTCGACTAATGATATCCAGAATGAAGATCAATCTTTTAGAAATGAGTAGCCCTTTGAAGATGATCAAACAAGTCATCAATCCTGGGCAACGAGTACTTATTCTTAATGGTCACCTTATTCAGTTGCCTGTAATCAACACACATCCGAAGAGTCCCATCCTTCTTCCTTACAAAAAACACTGGAGCACCCCACGGTGATATACTAGGCCGAATGAAGCCCTTCTCCAACAAATCCTTTAACTACTCTTTTAATTCATTCAACTCTACTGGTGCCTTATGATAAGGAGGAATAAAAATAGGCTGAGTATCGGAAGAAGATCTATGCCGAAGTCTATCTCTCTTTCAGGAGGGATGCCCAGTAAGTCTTCGGGAAACAAATCTGAAAACTCATTTACAATAGGGACCGACTCAAGAGTAGGCACTGCAGACTCCATATCTTTGACCCTCACAATATGATAAATGCATCCCTTAGAAATTATTCTCTGCACCTTAAGGTAGGAGGTAAACCGACCTTTAATAGAGGAGTCACAGCCCTTCCATTCCAGAACGGGTTCACCAGGATATTAGAACTTGACCTTCTGGGTTCTATAATCTATAGAGGCATATGATGCATGCAACCAACCCATCCTACGTACCACATCAAAGTCGAACATCTCAAGCAAGATCACAATAAAAAAAATTTGTGCAATTTAAAAACATGGCAACCATGATAGACTTTATGTACAACAAAATATTCATCCATGGGAGTATAAATTGAGAAAGGTTCTCTTAAAACCTTAATACTCAAACCAAATTTAACAGCCAACAGAGAAGTCACAAAAGACAAATTTGCACCCGAATCAAGCAAAACATAAGCATCAAAATCAATGACTTTTAACATACAGGTCATAGCATCCGGAGCTTCCTCAACATCTTGGCAGGCATAGAGCGCATAAAATCGATTGTTCTTTGGGGCAATGCCTTGGGGAGCTCTTTCTTGACCTAGCCCACCTTTGGCCGTTTGACCTTGGCCTCTACGAACTTTGCTAGGACAATCGGCAACCTTATGATTTTTATCACCACACCCATAGCAAACACCCAACTCCCACCAATACACCCCCCGGTGAGGCCTCCTTCACATATCACACACAGGATACCCATGACCGCCACCAACCGGTGTCCTGGGAGGAGGTACCCTATCATTAGAAACTCGAGTACCAGAACCTTAGCCCTGTTTGATAGGGTACTGAAACCACCACTCCTAGAGTAAGAGAATCCACCATCAAAACGGGTCCTCTTATGATTATGAACCCTTCTCTCCTTGAGCTTCTCCGCTTCAATCTGTTCTGCATACACGATGAGTCTAGCAATATCCATATCCCATATAAGCATAGTAGTATGGCATTCCTTCACAAGGAAATCAGAGATACCCGAAACAAACTTGAGCATCCTTACACGGAGGTCGGCCACCAGTGATGGAGCATACATTGAAAGCTTCATGAATTTAGGGCATAGTCCCTCACACTCAAACTTCCTTGCTTGAGATTGATAAACTCAGTCATTTTGGCCTCCCTTAAGTCAAGTTGAAAAAAGAGATCACGGAAAGCAAATTTGAACTCTTCCCAATTGATATCACTACCGGAAGCGCTCTCAAAGGACCATTGAGTATACCACACTTGAGCCACATCTTTCAGTTGATAGGCAGCCGATTCAGTCTTCTCTGTAAAAGTGACACCCATGTTGTTCAGTATTTTTCCAAGCTCATCAATAAACTCCTGGGCAATCTCACTAGCCTTTGACCCATGAAACTCCAGAAGATTCATCCGGGTGAAATCCCTCACATAGAGGCAGGCATAGGATCCTATGGCAAGTTAGCCTACCTTGTTTGACAAGTTACCACCTGAGCGAGCATCGCGAAGGCTGTGCGGAACTCACCATCTAAGATAGGTTCCTACATAGGCTCGTGGGGAGCCTTTCCTTATCAGCCAGAGCTAGCCTTGGTGGGAGGGGTCTTCCTCGAGGCATCTTTTGATATGGATCAACGACACCATCGTGAAAAAGGAACCAAATATACTTGCCATAGCATGACTTAAGATATGAAGAAGTGATGCAATTCCTAAAATGTCTTCATAGTCTCCTACTCATAGGCATGGTGCACTTCACACCCATGAATAGGACTCTACTCGACGCGCCGTGTAGGACTCTGAGGACCATTTCTAAACCTAATACTTTGGTACTATCTTTTGTCACGACACGTGGTTAGGGCCTAGATGTGACACGGCGAATGGGAACCTGAGAGTCCCCAAACGACCCTCAAGTATATATATCCACATCATCAGTTCAAGAATAGCATTCAATTAATAACACCATAGTTCTACGGGATGGAGAAATAGGACTCAGGCTATGGGGGCAATATAGGGCTAGGGACTTCCTACATTACCACACCAAACATACATATAGTCAAATAGGAGTTTCTCATAAATCATTCCAATAATACATAAGAAAGGTACTAGTTATAAATAATGGACTTCAGAAAAGTCTACATAAGATCCAACAAATGCTTCTAGTCAAAAGGAACGGGGGTCAGGACAAGTTCCAGGCTCACCCTCAAATAAGTAATAACATTCTAAAATTAACATAAAGGAATGGTGGTAGTCTGATCCTTGAATGACGGGATTCACCACAGTATACTATAGGATTGGACTATTTGTCAACGTGTTGATATTCAAAGTCTTCGGCCCTTACATCGTAACATTATGTAGGAATAAAGTATGCGTTAGTACATTTAAATGTACTAACCATGCTAGCGTGCAATTCATATGACTTAAAAAACCCACATTTCATTGTTAGATGACAAGGGCACATAATATAGAAAGAATCATATATTCGATCGAAATATATACAAGATGTCATGAAATTTATGATGCATGAAATGCAACATTACTCATATTTATACTTTGGGAATGGACTATAACTGACAATTCGAACTCATGCGAGTTATTACATGAATTAGACAAATTGGGACCTCCCACCAGTAGGGAGAAGATTACTTGCAAAAGGTAATCTATATCATAACTTACGACTACGCTTTTCAGTGGATTGTCACCTTCCTTACGACCCGCTTTTTAGAAGGATTTTTTATGATCATATCATGTCATAAACATAATAAATGAATAACCATTCCTTAAGACCTGGTCTTTTCAGTAATGGCAAACATTCCTATGTTGCCACATAGTTCAACGAAAGGGAGAGGGAACCTAGGGATATCCCTGATGCCCCCAATCTATCAGTGCTAAGTCATCAACATCCCACATGAATACTCATACATATACATTCTTTCAAGAGATACCATATTTATTGCAAAATCGTTCAATATACATTTATGTTCAAATGCCAAATCATAAATCATAATTATAACGCTCATGCAAAGAATAGCTCATCTACATATACGGAATGGTGCAAGTACCCATAATACTCAAAGACTCATAATCATACACATATATGTGATCACATTCTTATTATAACCAATGCCTTACAAAAATCATATCATAATCATTTTATAAAACATAATTCGGCTTAACCCACTTCATAATCTCCGTGTATCAATGTTCATGAGTGCAATGCAATGCATGCGGGATAGCATGGCTAACGTAGGTTCAAGTTAAAATCAACATCATAATTTTAAATCAAGTAAATCCATAATTAAACCAACATCTAAAACATAGTATAATTTACCCATGCATAAATCAACTTTGGAAGGGGACATGCATGTTCATATCTTCATAAATCAATGTGAATCATCATAATAATGTTCAAAGTGAATTGAGATCTTATGTAGAATACAACCCATGCATCAATTGAATTTAAGGAAAGCAAGTAATGAAAATTCATATTTAAAGTAGACTAAATTCATGAAATCAATTGAAAGATTTTTGGGTCTTCTTGGTTGAAAGGGGCCAAGAATCAATCCCACATACCTTGATTGAGGAGCCGAATTTAAGGGATGAACGTAGCTTGAATTGGACTGTAGTTGAACCCTAGCTTTGATACTTGAGAGGGGAGTGTAGAGAGAAATAGGGAGGTAATCTTATGAGGGGTAGAAGGTCTTAGAAGAATGAATTAAGAGGGGAGGGGATATCAGCTTATTTAGGGGTTTAGGATAGGTAAGTCATAATTCATAACTAAAATAAACTGGAATTACATAAATGCCATGAATTAAACGGACCAAAATTGGAACTGTCAGGTCCACACGGTCTGTGAAATGTCATATTGACCGTGAATAGTGGCTGTAAT
Organism: Solanum rostratum; assembly: GCA_029948455.1. Taxonomy (NCBI): domain Eukaryota; kingdom Viridiplantae; phylum Streptophyta; class Magnoliopsida; order Solanales; family Solanaceae; genus Solanum; species Solanum rostratum. Next base: position 43,586,196 of record CM057052.1, read on the forward strand.
CCAATACTTAGAATCTCACAGAGGGAATTCAAACGGAGCTAAAGGGGTATCTGACGGATGATGACATGGTCTGTGTGACTCCACACGGACTTGGACATCTAGCATTTGAAGGTACTTCAAATAATTTTCGCACGATAAAGTTATGAGAGGATAATTCCATACTCAGAATAATTTTATATAGTGAGTTACACAGAGAGCCACACAGTTCGTGACACATCAGACGGACCGTGTGCCCTCACTTAGCGAAAATCCCCTTCCATCTTAAAGTTTCCCCAACTGTGAAATGGACCAAGTGTCCCTTTACGGGAGGCCACACTATCCATGTGGCTTCACATGGCCCATGTGGGCCTTCCGTGGAGTGATTCCTTGCACTTCGCTCGGGGAAATTCCAAGAGAATTGGGAAATGCCAATCAAGAAATCTAGGTCCTTACAGACCTTTACCTTAGCTAGGTTCTACTTATTGATAATGACTGTTTTATCCTCAAATAGGAGGTATAACTTGGGCGACATTAGTCCACCAAATTTTTATATCGTGTTTCTAATGAAGTATGATTTTCTAATTATGATGGTTCAGTTACATGTTACAAATGTTTATGAAAAGTTATGAAGTTATGTATCCTTCTTATGAATGTTAAAGATGGTGATAAGGACAATTCTCACCAAACTAATAGATCCCCTTGTGATATGGACAAGCTACGATTTTATGGTGATTCTATACTTATAAGGTTAAGAATGACTATGATTATGCATATGTTTACAAATGTATTCCATGGGAATGACATTGAACCAAATGGAGTATGGTTGTGGGATTTGGTAGTGGAATTATAGAAGTAACCTCATGACTCATTAACTATGTGCTACTATAGGAACCCTTGTAGGCCAGGCTAGTTGATCCGCTTAGGCCATTTTATTTACTAGATATACATATGCAAGTTGCCGGAGTTCCACTCGACATGTGACCTCCCATGCCAACGTGAGGGGTTATGTTAGATTCCATGTCAAAGCTCGTATGGTCTTATATGTTGGTTATGGTCTCCTCCCACATATGTATGATGTTATGAACTTATGATGTTGTCTCTCATGTATGTTTTCATTAAACCATGATTCATGCATGTCATATTAAGTGTAACTCTATTGTAGATTATTACACTTCTTATCTATATGACTTATGATCTACTATTGCATTTCATCCCACATAATAGTATATTCAAATGGCTTTTGATCCATTGTTACATTGCATCCTACATACTAGTACATTGAAAGTACTAACATATACTTTTTTCCTACATGATCTAACCATGTAGGGTCCGGACCACTTCCTCATCCACCTTCTTGGGGCTAGATTTGTTCTTGAAGATCGTTGGTAGTGGTGAATCCTCTAGTTGGAGGGAAATACCACTTTTCTATATATATTGTTATGTTGTGACATTATTACTTGCTATTATGAAGCTGAACCTGAGATAGGTCTTCGCCCCCATCCTACTTTTCGTTAGAGGTGTTGTTGGATACTTATTCCATGTACGCACTATGCGATGTTTAAGATTTTATGGAGACTTGTCCATTAGTCCCTATCCCTAATGTTATTGATGTTGTCGATGTTGTTGAGAAGTGATCATCTTCCTAAGACCCTACCCCCTTAGGTTGAGTCCTACTTACTTTTCCTTTAGCCTTTGCTTGTAATTTCATGGTAGAAATTCCTATTACCTATCTACCCCCATAACATGAGTCCAAAGCCCCGATTTTCCCTAGAAGGATTTCTTGAACATTGTTTTATGTTGCACAATCAAGGATGTACATAAATTATGCTATGAGACTTGCTTAGGATACCCTTGGGTTCTCTATTCGCCATGTCACACCTAGGCCCAAGGTTCAGGTCGTGACACAACCACTCCTTTCTGTAAGAGAATACTACACCAACCATTAGAGCCCTCTTCTACTCCCTAACACGCTCCCTCAATTTTTCCTCTTCAATTTTCTTTATGTATATCATTAGGCGAGTAATATCCATCTCTTTCACGAGCATTGCAGTATTTCACTCTTTGGATACTAATTTTGACACCCCAGAGATAAATTTTCGCATTCTAGCCCATGTGTCCGCCACCATGAATGGTGCATATTTTGAAAACTTTGTAAGATTTAGGGAGAATTCCCTCACACTCATAAGCCCTTGCTTCAGGTTGATGAACTCTTGCACCTTTGCTTCCCTTAGTTCCAATAGGAATAACCTAACCAAGAAAACTCATTTGAACTCTTCCAACTCTATTTGGCCTACTCTCTCACCCCTTTCTTTGAACCATTTATTATACCAAGCCTTTGCCATACCTTTGAGTTAATAGGCCACTAACTCGGCTTTTTATTCCGATGGCAATCCCATGACAACCACATTCTTATTTGCCTCATCAATAAATTCCACTAGTTCTTCATAAACTTTTGAACCATAGTGTTCTAACAGATTCATCCTCATAATGTCCGAGACCTTTGTTACTGGTGAAGGTGCTTGGGGAGGAAGTCCAACCTCTCAATTTGTTTGGTTGGCTAAAACTTGGAGAAACATCGCAAAAGCATCTCAAAGTTATGCATGTGTGACTCCTTCCTCTTACTGCACAAGAGGAGCTTGAATTTCATTCACCTCCATAGGTAATGGAGGAGGGGCTTGATCTCCATTCACATCCCTAGGTAATGGAGCTCTTGTTTACAACATGATCCAGAAATAACAAAAGGGAATATCATTATAAAGAAGAATATCTTAGGCAACTCTAAAGGCATGATATGATTCAAAAAGAAAGGAAAGTTTCCTAAATGTCTCATAGCCTCTCATTCATGATTGTGGCGCGCTTCACAATCGTGAATAATAATCTACTCGATGCAGTATGTTGGACATCTAAAGAATATCTTACACCTCATGCTCTGATACCAAGTTTGTCATGACCCAAGCCTAAGGCCAAGTTGTAACCGAGAGTATGAGGAATCTGGAGGCACCTCACCTAAGCCTCTTACCATTCATAGGTAATTAACAACATAATGCAGAATTAAAAGTGAGGAAGGGACGAAGATACATTTGCCTTGTTGGGAATCGAGAGTCAATACCTTAAAGTAAAATTATTTTGTCCAAATATACCATTCTAAATAAAGCATAGCGAGGGACTAAACACAATCATGATTCCCCACAAAATACAACAGACATGGAAATAAGGAAGAATTTAGAAGTCCCAATGAACAATTTTGAATACATAATCATCTAAATGATACAAGGCATAGCGAAAAATGTTATATCTCTAAACTAAGGGCTCACCAAAGTTCATCATGAAAACCTAGTCATGTGCTGGATGAGGAGGTGGAACATCGGTCCCTACATATTGACATCATCTAGGTAAAATTTGCATTAGTACGTTGGAATATACTAAATATGTGAGGTGCAATGCAAAGGAAAACACACTAAAATATCATCATGCATGAAATTGTAATGCCATCATCCATAAAATTTAGAAGTCTCCATGCATGGAATTATAATATCATCATGCAAACATGTTGAAACATGATCATGGAATAAAGCTCAATATGAAGTGAGAATCAATGTATCATATGAAAACAAAATTGATGGAACGAAGACACCAAATAATAAACTTTATGTCAGAGAATCATAACTGACATAGAAGACCAAGTGAGCTATTACATGAAATCCAACAAAACCCCCTATATTTGCATGGGGAGACTACTTAATAGATGGAACACCATCGACTTAAGCATGCATCTTTATTTACCACTAGGGATTTTATGGATCCACTAGCGTAGCCTACTAGGGCTGCTATGGTGGAATATAGTTAATGGGGCAAGGGGTTTCTTCTAGGGTTCCCTTATTGAACCTTACCTCAATACCTCATCTGATGTTAGGTTAATCACATGGAATACCTTAAAATGTTAGTGTAATCATGTAATATAACTTAGGATGATAAGATGAAATTTGTGGGTGTAGCTTGACCACTTTTAAACTACCCAAGTAAGGATTAACCTTTTACATTGAGGGTCTGTCATAATCATTGTTAAGCCTTTACAACATGCTTATATCTTTGAAAACATTCACAATGTTAAAACACAATTTTAGCCCTAATCCTTAACTTCATACAAATTCATCATATTCATAGTGGGCCTATGCAATGACTTGAAACCACACGATCTAATGGTATGATGCACGAATATGACAAAATATGCAACAAATTTAAAACTAAGATTAAGCAGCCCACATGGCATTAGAAGAACCCTAGGTAATGAAATCATAAACAACCAACCTGATAATCATCAAAATCATGGTATTTTATTGTATTACAACATTAAGGTAAAAATACATGAAAATATATAACAAAAACATCATTTAACTCATGGTCATATGACTTCAAATTTTCAAAAACATATAGAAAAGGTAAAAGTATTTCTAGAGGAACTTTGTTTCTGGATGGTACCCACAAATAAAACCCATATACCTAAAAATGACCTTAAGGAAAGGCTTAAAGAAGTTGGAGAAAGAAGCTCTTCGATGGAAACCCTAATCCTTGCCTTTTCCTTGAGTGTTTCACCTTAGAGAGTTTGAGAGAATGATAAATAGAATGAATGAGAGTGAATAGAAGGGTATAAGGTCTGACAAGGGAGGCAAAACAATCCAAAAAATATGTAATTTTAGGCTTAAGGCATGGCGAATGGACAAAAATATCATTCATTAAAACTATTGGGACCTAGTTATGAACTTATTTGCAGGTCGTAAAAAAACCACAAATAGTACTATTGTTTTGTCCTGTTCAATTTTTCCAATCTTCTAACACTTGGTCTCTAAAGATCAAGCAACGACCCATAGAATAGACTCTAGGTTATAGAGACCCCTTATGGTTTTCTTTCACACTTAGTAAATTACACGGCTTTACCAAACCTCAGTTCATAAAACTATGTACGAGTCATCCAGTTTTTTTATACTTCAACTTTAAAAATCGTTTGTCTTACAAACTCAAGTCATCAAACCACGAGCTCACTTTATAGTTTATAGATCCTTTTAGGAAATGTAAAGACCCTTCGCAAATGACCCTTACACTCAGTTAAAATTTCATCCAGTCTAGCCCCAATGATGAACCTTATTTTGAGACTCATAATTTAAACCATGAGCTATAAATGAGGCTCGTACTATTAACCTGCAACATTTCGAGTTTCACTTCTTCCGACATTTCTAACCTTCTAATTTGCGGGTCCATATGAACCTCATTCCTTCTAACAAATAATATACTAGGCCTTATGAACCCTCTATCAAGCAAGTCCCACAATCGCTCCATCAAATCGTTCAATTCCTCTAGGCCATTCAATATGGAGGTGTGGAGATAGGATGAGTATTGGGTAAAACATCAATAACAAAGTCAATTTTCCTTTCAAGAGGAATACCAAACAAGTCATTAGGGATGATATTGAGAAATTCATTAACTATAAAGATCAATGAAGAGTAGGAACTTTCGACTCAACATCTCAACTAGAAGAACATGGTAAATGCACCCCTGAGAAATCATCTTCCAAGCCTTTACATATAAAATGAACTTACCCTTGAAACACAAAATTAGTTCTCTTATGCTAAAGAATGGATTCATTGGGGATTTGAAAATTTTCCCTACAGGTCCTAAATTCAATAGAGGTATATGATGCATGTAGCCATTCCATACCAAGTATAACATCAAAATTTGTCATGAAAAGTTCAATAAGATCACTGATGAGTGGAGACTTCATACTCATCCAAGGCTTAAATTGTGCATAAAAAATGTGCTTGATGTCATTTTATGCGATAAGTTGACATGAATTGGTGTTCTTTCAACAAGGTGAAGATTGGGGAACACTAAGGACGCAAAGGTGCAGGAAGAGGTCAAAAAGGAACTAACAAGGAAATATTGAACACTAAGCATCGTAGAAGGGTACTTCGGGAATCGCCAATGTACCCCATACCTCTTCAAATGATCACCACACAAGAAGCAAGGCAACAACAAAAAAAAAGAGCGAGCTACAAAGCTCAGAGGACGAGTCATCAACTTAGTTTGCGACATCGATTAAGCAGGTATACAATTCATTAATATTGCATGGAGACATTGGTTAAAGGGAAAACACAAGCTCCAAATGTCCCATCGCCAACCAAGTTGGTGAGCTCGACTGAGCGAGCCGAAATTCCACTTCAAGTCCAATCAAAAAGAGCAATCTGCAAGCTAAACACATGTTATGTGAGTCATTGACTTGATTAACAATGTCAACTAATGTCCCAGATAGAGAATTTGAGGAAGATACTCTATACTGTTTGAGCATAGTGTAAATATCTCAACAACTAGTAAGAGAGTGAGAACATTATTCAATGATAGTACTAAATTCCTTGTTTTTGGAGTTATTAGAATAGTACACTTTTCTAGAGTGAGGAATACAATTAATTGAGAGAAAAAATTTCCTTCTCTTAAAGAAAGAGAGATCAATGGTTGTGGAAAGAACCTATAGTGATTTCTTGAGCTAAAGACAACTTCATTGGAAAGAAATCTATTTGGTAAGTTACCCATGTTCTATTCATTGATTAGCTAGAAACCCTAATACTTCTCGGGGATAATATAGACTATTATATAGTAATTAGCAATTGGGTGTTAAATTTTACTTGAGTTATTGATCAATTCTTATGGGTTTTGTTGTTTAACCATGTTTTTATGTATGGATTGAGGTTGCAAACTCAGTCTTACCTGATGATTTTCATGTATGATTGAGAGAGTTGTATGAGGGGAGGTTGAATGATGAATAGCAATTAATATGATGAATTAATGGAATTCCATTAGAGATTGGGAGTTTGTTCTAAAGTTACTGAAACCATAGTAGCTTGAGAAAGCATGGTAGAAAGTTGACCTTGAGTTTGAGAAAACCTTGATCAAATATTAGATCCAGCTTCCCTACCCATATATATTCATCATCTTGTAAGTATCATCAAACACCTCTGCCAATTACTACTTGTATTCTTATGTATCTCCTCGAGAAGTCATTAAAACTCTCTTGCTTCTTTCGGTTATTATTTATTGTAGTGAGAATTTCCCCTATAATTTACTTTCAGATATTCTTAGTTTTTATACAATGATTCACTCAAGCTATATAAGATTAAATCACCGTTGTGACTTCTTGAATTGAATTCTAACCTTAGAATTTCTCTAGGCTCGACTATACGTTTGATGACCGTGAACACTTTGAATAGTGAAAAGTGTGTGTTGGCGGGTAGTAACCCATGTAGTTATACATTCAATCAAAATGGTGCAACAGGATCTTAATATGCAACAGCAATCCAAGGTCGCATACTCAGACGGAAGCGCGCATTTCTTTGAAGAAGTGCTTTGGTGATTTAGTTTTTAGGTGTTTGAGTTTGTTCACTGTCCCTTTTGTTGTCTACGATAAATTAATAGGCAAAGACATAAGTGTAGTTGGAAGCATGGATGGTTTAGATGCAGGACAGCGTAATGACATTGCTAATCTTAATGATGTTGTAAATGTCAATGAAGTTAAACTAAATGTTGTGGGAAATGTTGGTACAATAAGCTTGCCACCAGCTGAAGGAAATGTATTGTTTCATGTCACCGGAACCATGTTGCAGCAATTGCAACTAAAACGTTTCTTTGGTGGGCAACCAAGTAGAGACCCTCGTGATCACATAGGAAGCTTTTTGGATGTGTGTAGCCCATTCACATTCAAAATGTACCTCAAGATTCCATTCTTCTTCGGTTATTCCCATTCTCTATTAGTGGATAAACTTCAAATAGTTGGCTACACTTTTGGCCAAATCAATTACTTGTTGGGATGAGATCAGAGATGATTTTATCAAGGGAACTCCATCTAGGATACTAAAGCTAAGAGATAGCATCCAAAAGATCCAAAGGGTGGAAGGAGAATTGATTCATATAACTTGGATTCGATTTCCCAACCATTTGCTTCTCGAATATTTCTATAGAAGTCTTGATGTTGTTAACAAGACTGTTGCTTATAATTCCTGTACTGACGCATATTTTAGAAGCCTTGAGTGTAGAAGAGTTGGCCTTAAAAATGACTGGGACCTGGTTCATGAAAGAATCTACGATCAGTAGATTTTTCAATGGTTCATAAAATGGTTCGCGAGTGGGATCTCAAACATGAAGAAATTTTGAGTTTTTAGGAAGTTAATCCACGACATATTAGATGGCCTATAAAAATGTTATACAACTCGTATAAGGTCCCATAAAAAGGGGTAAGATACAAGGTGAGAATTTTGCTAAGTATAGAAGGACTCTATGAGTGTAACCACGACCCATAGAAAATAGTACGACCGATCCTATTTGTCATAATTCCTAATTTAGCAAAGGCCATATTTAAAGATTCTCGGGTCATCCATCAGAAAAAAGCGTCTACGGCACATAGTATGGGACTCATAGATGGCTTCTGCTAGTTTAAATAAAGGTGTAGTTTTGTCATTTCCAATAATTTTATTCTTATATTACGTCGTTTGGGGGATGAAAAGGGGGACCTATATTAATCTTCAAGCCCTAGAAACTCCCATCATTCTCTATTTCTTATAGTTCTAAATTCCTAAGGCAAGAGCTCAAAAGAACAAGGCTAGGGTTTCCTAAGTTCCTTCTTCAAGACATCAATCAGATTCTCCCTAGTTTCTCATGTATGTGAGTTGATTTATGGGTTTTTTTTACCCATAAAGTTCCCTATTATGTATTTTACCTCTTCTTTAAGTTCCTAATTTTTAATGCATGCTTATGATGATTTTAAGATTCTTATGCTACTATATGTTGTTCCTAAAGCTCAACGACTATTTGTTATGTAAATGTACGTATATTTTTAGAAGTGTGATGTTAATTCTAAGATGGGTCTTGATATGATTAAAGTGGAATGATTTTGATATTTTCTTTTTATGAAAATTTTACGACTTGTGTGATTTATGATTGTTCTATGCGTCAAATAAGCGCACCTTATTTTTCAATAAATCTCCTTATGAATTATTACTATGAATAGGGCATTTATGAAAGGTTCAAACTTATGTTTTTCAAAAGATATGTGTAAAGTAATTATTTCCCTAAATGATGTTTAAGAGGGATTCATAAGTTTGATCTACTCCTATTGATTGCTACTTATGATTCTAAACTATATTTAAAGATTAGGTGAGATAATTTAGCACAAAGAAGACTTGAGATTGGGACTCATCACATTAGTTGAGGCATGACCCCCTCAAAGCTAAATCTCGATGTCCCTAACTATGTGCCACTATAGGAGCCTCGTAGGCTAGGCTAGTGGATCCACATAGGTCCCAAAGTTATGAGATGTAGTATGTTTTTGATATCTACCTTGCCAAGTAGATTCCCCCTTTCACAATGGAAGGAGCGCATTAAGTTTTTCCCAATGAAAGAGTTCTTGGAATCCATGTATTAGCTCAAATAGTCTTACTATCAGTTATGGTCCATTCCCACAAGTTTATATGATTCTATGATATATCTTTAAATTGTGTTTTAAATGCGCATTGTCTCATATTTGTATAAGTTGTATTCCTTCTGCACATCCAAGCTTATTTCATGTTTTATTAACTTTTGGTATACTTATATGTTATGCTTGATTATGATGAATCAGAATTTCATCCATGTATTACATCTCACATACTTAGTACAATCAAACATACTAACGCACATTTGTCTGCATGATTTAACCATGTGGGGACATCGGCTTGTGGTTAGTGTTCGGCACATAAGACTAGCTCTACTATAGTTGTGATCCCTTAGATTGGGACACCTCCACTCTTTCTTCTAGCTCGTATTTAGATTGTTTTGAGATGATGTTTTGTAGCCCTTCTGAGGCACTTACTTTTAGTATTGTCTAGGATATTTTCTATTGATGGAGACTGTTTGTTACAAGTTCCATCGACTTATGATGTAGTTTGTATTTCTATGAACAAAGTAATGATTTTGTTATTTTCGCTAATTTAAACTTTCTTCATTGTTCAAAATTCACTTAGCCCTTTTTCCCTCATGTCTTTTCTATATTAGGTTCTTTTTTATCACCTATGAGTGCTTAAGATGCTTAGATGGCTTGAGTGAGGTGCCTCTAGTAACCTCATTCGCCGCGTGATGACTAGGCCCCTAGGTCAGGCCACTACAAACTTGATATTAGAGCCCAAGGTTTTAAAATGTTCCTTGAATGTGCATGCATACACCATAGCGTAAATCCTCATTCGAGGTTGTAAAGCATGTTACTATCTTGAATGAGAGACTGCGAGATGGTTTTAAAAATTCATCTTTTCTATCTTATTAAATTTCATGCCTTAGAGTTGAGTAAAATTTTCCGCTAACTAATGACGAGCATTTATTTTTTTCCAGATTATGCCGCCTCAAAGAGCTCCCTACCAACGAGGCATTCAAGACCAACATGTTCCTCCACTCCAGCCGAAAGAGGGGGTGTCTCATATGGAGTTTAGAGCTGCTTTCACAGTGTCTGCCCAAGCGTTAGCTATCCAGGCCAATAGAGAGATAGCAATGCCTCCTTAAGTCCTACCCCAGCCGTTAAAGTTTGTTACTTCATGTGATTGATTCCACTGGAATTTCATAGGTCAAAGGTGGATGAGGACCCTATGGAGTTTATAGAAGAAGCCTTCCGAGCTGTGGCAGTGATGGGTGTGCCGTTAGAGGATAAAGTCATGTTCTTAGCTTACTAGCATAAGAGAGTCACAAATATTTAGTATGAGTAGTGGGTCGATGAGAGAGTTCAACAATCGGCTCCCATTGGTTGGGAGGAATTCAATTGTTCCTTCCTAGATCGATTCTTCCCCATTAAGCTTAGGGAGGTGAAGGTCCAAGAATTTATCAACGTGAAGCAAGGGGTTATACGTGTGAGAGAATATTCCATCAAGTTCACCCAATTTTCTGAGTACGTTCTATTCATGGTCACGAATTTGAGGGCTCGCATGAGAAAATTCTTTTCGGGTGTCTCTAACTTAGTGTCCAATGAATGCAAGGCGACAATGTTGGTAAAAGAGATGGATATTTCCGGCCTAATGACGTACACCAAACAAATAGAAGAGGAGAAGCTCCGAGATAGGACAAGAGAGTCCAAGCAAGCTTGAGTAGACTGTGGGAGCTATTCTTGTCAAAGTAGTGATGGCTACAAATCTCAAGGTGTCCCAAGGCAAGGATCAACCAACACTCCTCCTTCTAGGATGGACAAGGGATTTCCCCAAAGCCCCTATGTCCTAATCGTTCCAAGTGTGGAAGACCCCATATAAAAGGGAATGCTTAACTAGGTCTGATGCTTGCTTCACTTGTGGGATGCCCGGTCACCATGCCAAGGATAGTAGGAGCGGAGCCATATAGCTCCAAGGCCATAGGGTCCAAGGACATGGTGCCCCAAGGGCCAATCGGTTCTATGCCATTCTTGGCCGTCAAGAGGTTGAAGAAGGCCTAGACGTAGTTATCATTATGTTACAAGTTTACCATTCATATGTATATGAACTTTTAGATCTAGGAGAAAACTTATATTTTGTAACCCCATTCTTTGCATATAATTTTCATGCATGTGAAATCCTCGATGAGCCTTATGAGATGAGTAACCCTGTGGGTAAGACCATAGCTTGGACAGTCTATAAGGGTTGTCCTATTTCTATTTCGCATGATGTGATCCCATGTGATTTACTTGAGCTCTCCATGGTAGACTTTGATGTAATTTTAGGGATGGACTGGTAGCATGCTTCCTATGCCTCCATTGATTATAAAACCCATAGGGTAAAAGTCCAATTCCCTAACGAGCCAATTCTTGAATGGGAGGGTAGCAACTATTCATGTGAAGGTTGATTTATTTCTTTTGTCAAAGCTTGTATCTACCACTTTGTAAGGGTCAATGATGTCTCTTCTAAAGATCCCTCTCTTGAGTTGGTTCAAATTGTATGTGAGTTCCCTGATGTCTTCTTAGATGAGTTACTAGGTGCGCCTCCCGAAATGGAGATAGACTTTGGTTTAGATCTTTTACCGACACTCAGCCCATCTCAATCCCTCCTTATAGAATAGTTCCCTTAGAATTGAAGGAGTTGAAGGAGCAACAGTGCGATTTGTTCGAGAAGGATATCACCCAATCTAGTTGGTCTCTGTGGGGTGCCCTGGTGCTATTCGTAAGGAAGAAGGATGGGTCGCTCCATATGTCCATTGATTACCGACAGCTTAATAAGGTCACAATAAAGAATAAGTATCCTCTTCCGAGTATAGATGATTTGTTCGATCAACTACAAATGGCCACTCATTTCTCCAAGTTCGTCTTGAGATCCAGTTATCACCAATTGAGGGTGATGGAAAATGACATCCCTAAGATGACTTTCTAGACTAGGTATGGTAATTTCAAATTTCTGGTGGTGTCCTTTCGCCTCACTAATACAACGACAATATGATAGACCTTATGAATAGGATGTTCAAGCCATACCTCGATATGTTTGTGGTGGTGTTCATTGATAACATTCTAATCTACTCATGAGGTGAGCAAGAGCATATGGAACACTTGAAGGTAGTATTGCAGACCCTAAGGGAACATAGGCTATATGAAAAGTTTGACAAGTGCGAGTTTTGGGTAGATGAGGTTGCCTTCCTTGGGCACGTGGTATCTAGAAAGGGCATCAAGGTTTATCCTTAAAAGACAGAGGCAATGAGAAGCTGGCCAAGGATATTTCTTCCACTCACATAACGAGTTTCTTGGTTCTAGCTGATTACTATAGATGGTTTGTCCAAGACTTCTCCAAAATTTCATCTCCACTAAGAAAGCTAAATCAAAAGAAGGATAAATTCGTGTGGATAGATGATTGTGAAAGGAGTTTTTAGACCTTGAAGAATCAGTTGACTTAGCCCCCATAATTGACATTGCCAAAAAGAAGTGATGGGTTTGCCTTGTATTATGATACATCCAGGATCGAGTTGGGTTGTGTGGTAATACTAAATGGTAAGGAGATTGCCTATGCTTCATGATAGTTGAAAGTACATAAGAAGAATTACCTGACTCATTACCTTGAACTCATGGCAACGGTCTTTGCCTTAATGATCTGATGACACTATTTGTATGAAGTCCATATGGATGTTTTCATCAATCACTAGAGGCTCCAACATTTATTCACCTAGAAGGATCTCAATTTGAGGCAACAGAGATGGTTAGAGCTACTTGAGGGTTATGATATGAGTATGAAATACATCCTGGGATATCCAACGTGCTAGCTAACACCCTTAGTATAATTTCTATGGTAAGTGTGTCCCATATATACCATGTTATGAAATGGGAGTTGGCTAGAGATGTCCAAAGGCTGGAAAGGTTGGGAGATGGATTGAATGAGTATAGATATGGTGGTGCAATGGTTCTATATGGGTCAGCATATTCCCTGATCGATGATGTCACAGCCAAGAAAGATCTTGATTCCACTCTAGTTGAGCTCAAGACTTTGGTGAAAGACGGAATTGTAGAGGTCTTCTCACAAGGCGGAGATGGTGCTCTCTGGTATCAAGGTAGGTCATGTATCCCTAATTATGATGAGTTGAAGAGGCTGATCTGGCAAAAGCCCATAACTCCTCTTATTCCATTCATCCTGGAACTACAAAGTTGTATTGAGATTTGAGGGAAATTTATTGGTGGAATGGGATGAAGAAGGATATTTCATAATTTGTGTCCAAATGCACCAATTGCCAGTAGGTAAAAGTTGAACACCAGAGGTAGGGTTACATATATCAAGATATTGATATTCCTACTTGGAAGTGTGAAGAGATCAACATGGATTTTGTGGTTGGGTTGCAAAAAACAAAAAAGTATTTTGACTAAATATGGGTGATAGTTGACAGCATGACTAAGTCAGCTCATTTCTTGCCAATCAAAACTACATTCAGTGTTGAGGACTATGCCCACTTGTATATTTGAGAGTTGGTGAGGTTGCATGGGATTCCATTGTCCATCATATTAGATCATGGAGTTCAATTCCCTTATCACTTTTGGAGGTCCTTCTAAAGAGGACTAGGCACTAGAGTTAAGGTGAGCACATGTTTTCATCCACAAACTGATGGGCAAGCCGAAAGGACTATTCAAACCTTAGATGATATTTTGAGTGCTTGCGTATTAGAATTCAAAGAAAGTTGGGATGAGCATTTTCCACTTATCGAGTTCACCTACAACAACATCTTCCATGCAAGTATTGGGATGGCACCGTTCGAGGTGTTTGAGGTGAAATTAATAGTAACACACTTGGCGATGAATGCTATGGAGAAAATAGAAAGCATGAGGGAGAAATTTCAAATAGCCCAAAGTCGATAATAGTCCAACTTGGATGTAAGGAGATGAGAGCTTGTGTTCTAAGTCGGCAATTGGGTCTACTTGAAGGTATCTCAAATGAAAGGTGTCCTCTAATTCTGTAAGAAAGGGAAGCTGAGCCCTAGGTATTAGGGAGCTTACAAGGTTGTTAAGAGAGTGAGGAATATATCGTATGAGTTTAATTTACCCAATGAATTTCATTTGCTTGATTTGATCTTTCATGTATCGATGTTAAGGAAGTACATGGTTGAACCAAGTTCCATAGCTTGGACAGTCTATAGGGGTTTTCCTATTTCTATTTCGCATGATGTGATCCCATGTGATTTAGTTGAGCTCTCCATGGTAGACTTTGATGTAATTTTAGGGATGGACTGGTAGCATGCTTCCTATGCCTCCATTGATTATAGAACACATAGGGTAAAATTCCAATTCCCTAACGAGCCAATTCTTGAATGGGAGGGTAGCAACTATTCATGTGAAGGTTGATTTATTTCTTTTGTCAAAGCCTGTAAGCCGATTTCTAAGGGGTGTATCTACCACTTTGTAAGGGTCAATGATGTCTCTTCTAAAGATCCCTCTCTTGAGTGGGTTCAAATTGTATGTGAATTCCCTGATGTCTTCTTAGATGAGTTACTAGGTGTGCCTCCCAAAATGGAGATAGACTTTGGTTTAGATCTTTTACCCGACACTCAGCCCATCTCAATCCCTCCTTATAGAATAGTTCCCTCAGAATTGAAGGCGTTGAAGGAGCAACGATGGGATTTGTTGGAGAAGGATATCACCCAATCTAGTCGGTCTCTGTGGGGTGCCCTGGTGCTATTCGTAAGGAAGAAGGATGGGTTGCTCCATATGTGCATTGATTACCGACAACTCAATAAGGTCACAATCAAGAATAAGTATCCTCTTCAGAGTATAGATGATTTTTTTGATCAACTACAAATGGCCACTCATTTCTCCAAGTTCGTCTTGAGATCCAGTTATCACCAATTGAGGGTGATGGAATGTGACATCCCTAAGATGACTTTCCAGACTAGGTATGGTAATTTCAAATTTCTGGTGGTGTCCTTTCTCCTTACTAATGCAACGACAATATTATAGACCTTATGAATAGGATGTTCAAGCCATACCTCGATATTTTTGTGGTGGTGTTCATTGATAACATTCTAATCTACTCATGAGGTGAGCAAGAGCACATGGAACACTTGAGGGTAGTATTGCAGACCCTAAGGGAACATAGGCTATATAAAAAGTTTGACAAGTGCGAGTTTTGGGTAGATGAGGTTGCCTTCCTTGGGCACATGGTATCTAGAAAGGGCATCAAGGTTTATCCTTAAAAGACAGAGGCAATGAGAAGTTGGCCAAGGATATTTCTTCCACTCACATAAGGAGTTTCTTGGTTCTAGCTGATTACTATAGATGGTTTGTCCAAGACATCTCCACAATTTCATCTCCACTAAGAAAGCTAAATAAAAATAAGGATAAATTCATGTGGACGGATGATTTTGAAAGGAGTTTTTCGACCTTGAAGAATCAGTTGACTTTAGCCCCCATAATTGACATTGCCAAAGAGAAGTGATAGTTTTGTCTTGTATTATGATACATCAAGGATCGAGTTGGGTTGTGTGGTAATACTAAATGGTAAGGAGATTGCCTATGCTTCATGATAGTTGAAAGTACATAAGAAGAATTACCTGACTCATTACCTTGAACTCATGGCAACGGTCTTTGCCTTAATGATCTGATGATACTATTTGTATGAAGTCCATATGGATGTCTTCATCGATCACTAGAGGCTCCAACATTTATTCACCTAGAAGGATCTCAATTTGAGGCAACAGAGATGGTTAGAGCTACTTGAGGATTATGATATGAGTATGAAATACCATCCTGGGATATCCAACGTGCTAGCTAACACCCTTAGTAGAATTTCTATGGTAAGTGTGTCCCATATATACCATGTTATGAAAAGGGAGTTGGCTAGAGATGTCCAAAGGCTAGCAAGGTTGGGAGTGAGATTGAATGAGTCTAGATATGGTGGTGCAATCGTTCTTTATGGGTCAGCATATTCCCTGATCGATGACGTTACGACCAAGAAAGATCTTGATTCCACTCTAGTTGAGCTCAAGACTTTGGTGAAAGACGGAATTGTAGAGGTCTTCTCACAAGGCGGAGATGGTGCTCTCTGGTATCAAGGTAGGTTATGTATCCCTAATTATGATGAGTTGAAGAGGCTGAACTGGCAAAAGCCCATAACTCCTCTTATTCCATTCATCCTGGAACTACAAAGTTGTATTGAGATTTGAGGGAAATTTATTGGTGGAATGGGATGAAGAAGGATATTTCATAATTTGTGTCCAAATGCACCAATTTCCAGTAGGTAAAAGTTGAACACCAGAGGTCGGGTTGCATATATCAAGATATTGATATTCCAACTTGGAAGTGGGAAGAGATCAATATGGATTTTGTGGTTGGGTTGCCAAAAACAAAAAAGTATTACTCAATATGGGTGATAGTTGACAGCATGACTAAGTCAGCTCATTTCTTGCCAATCAAAACTACATTCAGTGTTGAGGACTATGCCCACTTGTATATTTGACAGTTGGTGAGGTTGCATGGGATTCCATTGTCCATCATATTAGATCGTGGAGTTCAATTCCCTTATCACTTTTGGAGGTCCTTCTAAAGAAGACTAGACACTAGAGTTAAGGTGAGCACAACTTTTCATCCACAAATCGACGGGCAAGCCGAAAGGACTATTCAAACCTTAGATGATATTTTGAGTGCTTGCGTATTGGAATTCAAAGAAAGTTGGGATGAGCATTTTCCACTTATCGAGTTCACCTACAACAACATCTTCCATGCAAGTATTGGGATGGCACCGTTCGAGGTGTTTGAGGTGAAATTAATAGTAACACACTCGGCGATGAATGCTATGGAGAAAATAAAAAGCATGAGGGAGAAATTACAAATAGCCCAAAGTCAATAATAGTCCAACTTGGATGTAAGGAGATGAGAGCTTGTGTTCTAAGTCGACAATTGGGTCTACTTGAAGGTATCTCAAATGAAAGGTGTCCTCTACTTCTGTAAGAAAGGGAAGCTGAGCCCTAGGTATTTGGGAGCTTACAAGGTTGTTAAGAGAGTGGGGAATATATCGTATGAGTTTAATTTACCCAATTAATTTCATTTGCTTGATTTGATCTTTCATGTATCGATGTTAAGGAAGTACATGGTTGACCCAAGTTCCATAGTTCTTTTGCATGATATGAACATTGAAGTGTATTTGAGTTATGAAGAGGTACCTATTGAAATCCTACACTGGCAAGTGAAGAAGCTAAGGAATAAGGAAGTCGCGCCTGCCAAGGTGCTTTTGAGGAAACAACACATTGAGGTGCTACATGGGATGCAAAAGATATATGATGAAGAGCTATCTACATATACTCCACTCCACTAAACTCTAAGGTACTAAGAAGTTCTTCAAAAATCCCTAAACTCCATGAATTTCAGGTTCTCATGATGTATGCATTTATTTGGATGTTTATAAACTCTTTTGAAATATGTTTTAAAGTTTAAAACTGAAAATTTTGAGAGATGATGTTTGAATTGCATTTTTTGCATGCATACTAGGTTATTAGTTGTTAGTGTACTCATTAGAGCCTTCCTTTAAGTACATTAAGGGATGAATGTTCCAAAGGGGGAGATATTGTAACAACCCATAGTTTAGGAGCCCTGAGTGTAGAAGAGTTGGCATGAAAAATGACTAGGGACTTGGCTCACGAAACAAACTACGGCTGCCCGTGAAATTTCCTATGGCTCGTAGAGTGGTTCGTGACTGCAATTTCAAACATGAGGAAATTTGGAGTTTTTGGGAAGTTAATACATGAATTATTAGATGTCCCATAAAAATGTTATACGGCTTATATAAGGTCTCGTAAAAATGGGCCACATACAAGGTCAGAATTTGGCTATGTGTGGAAGGACTCTATGAGTCCAACCAAGGCAAGTAAAAAGTAGTACGACCCATCCTGTTTTTCATAATTTCAAATTCAGCAATTGTCCTATTTCAGGATTCTCAGGTGAGCTATCAGATAAAAGGGTCTATGACCCATAAAACCATCTCTGGCCCATCGTCGGGGTCTTATAGATGGCTACCGATAGTTTTATTTATGGGGTAGTTTAGTTATTTCCCATAATTTTATTCCTATAATACATCTTTAGGGGGACAAAAAGGGGAACCTAAATTAGTATTCCAGCCTTAGAAACACTCCTCATTCTCTCATTCCTTTAGTTAAGAATTCCTTCGGCAAGAGCTCTCAAGAACAATGCTAGGGTTTCCCAAGTTCCTTCCTCTAGACATGAATATGATTTGCCCTATTTTCTCAGGTGTGTAAGTTGATTTTTATGGGTATCCTTTCACTCATAAAGTTCCCTATTATGAATTTTACCTCTTCTTTAAGTTCATAAATTTTAATGTACACTTATGATGATAATATGATACCTATGCTACTATATGATGTTCCTAAAGCTCAATGACTATTTGTTCAATAAAGGTACGTATATTTTTGAAGTGTGATATCCATTTTATAATGGGTCTTAATATGATTAAAGTTGAATGATTTCGATATTTTCTTTTTATGAAAATTCTTAATACTTATGTGACTTATTATTGTCCTATGCATCAAATAAGCCCACCTTATTTTTCAATAAGTCCTTATGAATTATGACTATTAATAGGGCATTTATGAAAGCTTCAAAGTTAAGTTTTTCCAAAGATATGTTTGAAGTGATTATTGCCTTAAATGATGTTTAAAAAGGATTCTTAAGTTTGAGCTACCCCTATTGATTTCTACTTATGACTCTTAGCTATGTTTAATGATTTTGTAGAATGACTTAGCACTGAGAGGATTTGAGATCAGGACTCATCCTGTTAGTTCAGGTACAACCCCCTTGAAGCTAAATCACAATTTCCCAAACTATGCACCACCATAGGAGCCTTGTAGGTTAGGCTAGTGGATAAACATAGGCCCCAAAGTAAAGTAAGATACTAAGTTTTGAATATCTACCATGGCAAGTGGATGCCCCTTTTCCCAATAGAAGGAGTGCATTGGCCTTTCGTAATTGAAGTTCATTGGATTCCATGTATTAGCCACATGGTCTTATTGTTGATTATGGTCCATTCCCACAAGTTTATATGATTCCATTTTATGTCTTGAATTGGAATATTAAATGTGAAATTGTCTCGTATCGGTCCAAGCCACATTCCTTGTGCACGTTTAAGCTTATTTCATGTCTCCCTAACCTTATTTATGCTTATATGTTATGTTTAACTATCATGGTTTTACAATTTCATCCATGCATTGCATCTATGATACTTAGTACATTTAAACATACTAACGCATATTTTCTTGCATGATTTAACCATGTAGGGACAGTTACTCCTCCACTGGCTCGTGGCTAGTATTCGGCGCCCAAGACTAGCTCAATTGTTATGGTGAGCGCTTAGATCAAGACTCCTCCATTTCGAGCTCGTATATAGCTTGTTTTGACATGATGTAGCCCTTCTAAGTACTTACTTTATGTATTGTACTTTCTAGATTTTTTTCTGTTGATGGAGAATATCTGTTTCCGATCCCATCGACTTATAATGTACTTCTATGTTTATGGACAAAGTAATGATTTAGTTATCTCCACTATTTTAATATTGCTTCATTGTTTAAAAGGTCCATAGCCCCTTACTCTGATGTCTTTTCCACATTATGTTCCTATTTATTACCTGTGAGTGCTTATGATGCTTATATAGCTTGAGTGAGGTGCCTCTACGAACCTTATTCATTGTGTGATGACTAGGCCCCTTGGTCGGGTCACTATAATTTGGTTGGTGGTGGTTTGATAAAGCAAACATTTGCTAGAGCAGTTGAGTTGTTGGATGAAATAATGAAAATCATAGATCTTAGTATACAAGTGATGATATGGTTACACCTCTCACCTTAGGACTAACAAAAGAGCAAACACAAAAGAACCAAGAAAGAGATAAGAACATGGATAAAATGATTATGCAGCTTGATCTCTTGACAAAGCATGTTACAGGATTTCTTAAACAAGTTAACACTATCGGAACAAGTGAAAACTTATCCCAAAAGGTTGTGGTATATGATAAAGATGTTCAGTTCTTTTATATAATGGGTGCTTATCGGCCAAATTTGCAAAGTCAAAATGCAAGCCAAGGTTCAAATCAAGGTGGTGAATAGAGAGACTGTGGTTTAATTAGAGATAGAGAGAGAGGCTGAAAGACAATGTTATATACCTCCCTATGAGTGTACAATGATTGGACAGCCTAAGGCCTATCTAAAACATTATTGGACTGAGGACATGTTGACTCAAATTTTGAACCAGGTGGAAGGTTCTTACAAGGTGCATAAGGGGATGAAAGGTGATTTCTCAATGTTGAATCAAGTGGTCATATCGCATTCGGCTACTATTAAACACCTTGAATCTCAATTGGGTCAAATCACTTCTTAGCTAAACCAAAGGCCACATTGAGGTCTCTCGAGTGATTCCATTGTAAATCCGAAGAAAGAACACATCATGTCAATTTATAAAAGGTGCTTGGCTATGTCATGCCATGACGTTAACTAAGCGCTTCTTGGGAGGCAGCCTAAGTTAAATCTTTAACTTTTAGTATTTTATTTGTGTTATTTTATTGCTTATAGATGTTGAGAGTTGAGTATGTGAGTTGAAGGAAAAGGGGTAAAGGATGGATAAAATTTGTGAGTTGAAATGTAAATTTGCGATTTGCCAACAAGGTTGGCGATGGCACATGATATTGCCAAAACTTCTAGACCAAATTGCACAATGGCTACTATTAAAAGGGAAAGAAGATTGACAAATCGGTGATTTGCCAATCATGATCGGTGATTTGCCAATTATGTCTGCAAGGTTAGTTGATCTATCACAGTCCCCTTTTCACCTCAGCCCAGGTCAAATTTTGCGATGGAGGTGAACTTGGCGAATCACCGAATCGGTTGGCGATGTTGATTACCTTGTAAAATTAACCTTGGTGATAATAGAAGAGTTTTCTTAAAGACGTTATTATTGAATCTTTTTTAAATCTCACTTCTCTCTCTACTTTCCCTCACTACCCCAAATGTCCCATCGAATTCCTTGCATTGACTTTCAAGATTTTAGTGTGTTTTGGGGCGTGTCCTCATAGCTTGCACATCATCAACCTGATCTAAATCTTCATTGAATGGTATGTCCTCTTGTTTTTTTTTCAAGCCATTATTCATGTATTTTAGCGTGCAACTAGGATGACTTGCATGTGAATACTTGTTCATATTTGATTTTGAGTACATTTGTGCTTGTGAGCTAGAATGGAACCTGAATAGGTTCTTTAACTATGGTGACTTTTGAGTTAGGTCTATTCTTGTTTGCTTTTGTGAAATTGATATTTTGGGTACTGTTAATGAATTTTTGGTTTGATGAAAATGGGTCAAAATCATATTTTGGTTTGTTCAATTGTATTAAGACATTATATGCCTAATTTTGTGTGTTGAGCTGATTTGAAATGATTGACATGGCTTAGTTTGATGTTTTGGACTAATTATTGATCCTTTATGGGTGAACTCAGAGTAACCCACTGCCCTTGACTAATCAGTTTGCTCGGTGATAGATTATTGATGATTTTCTTAAGAATTTACTATCAATCAAACACTTATACATTCTATACTAATGAAATTTGAGTAATTAGGAAGCTTGGGAGAGTTGGTATGGTACATGCACATTCATAGTGATGTTTTGTAATGACATTTAGGTTGTCGTATTATGAAACTTGATTTTGAAATGAGTTGATACAAGTTTGTTATCAAGGGTCTGTTCGGCATGCTCCTTCAAGTCTCCAATCTGGTCGACGAATAGCATTTCAATACAACAAGATCGCCCTTTTTACAGATCCCAAATGATTCTGTATGGGACTTTGTGCGGAGGTACTAATACCCCACCGAGTCAATTTGGAATCTCGCCAAACCTGACTCCATCTTGCATAGTTGCCTCTTGTTTTTCCAGAACCACGAGCTCACCAAAAGCACTTAGTGACTCATAATTCTTTTTCGAGCACCAGAAGCCAACAACTTTCTATATGACTCTAGGCTTTGATATTGGTACCGATTTTGATTCTCTTATGCCTAAAGTGGTTTTCAATATTTGATGCAGTCATGGCACGACCTAAGCCACCCATTCAATGTAATAGAGTGGTGGGCAAGGATCAGCCTCTAGAACATTCATTAACCTTATTGTTCAATCAAGAACATAGTCAAAGGCCATCCCATCCATCCAAGCCTTCTAGAACAGAGTCTTCAAATAGGGGTAAAAAGGTCATTACGGATCCTTCCACATCTAAGTCGACTCTAACTCCGATGATATTACTTTGATCCATAGAGTTTTCAAACCTCAATCTGGTCAAGGATCAAATACCTACCTCCTCCACCGTCGACTTAACAAGCTCGATTTGAGGTTCGGTCCAATCTAGTGCATGACCATTTTAGCAGAGTAATTCTGAGAACCGCTCACGTTGCTGCTCCTTGTACCATGAATAGACTATAGATGCCTAACCAGCATACCATTTTAGATGAGATGAAGCTCTTTAATAATAGAATGATTAATCGATATCACGACATTTGGGACACGGTCCAATTCCACAGCTTTGAGATTTTCACTCATCACCAGCAGCTACACATACCCACTTGGGTACAAGAGTATTATAAGGCTTATGTCGACCCGTTCCATGAGTCAAATAGGGGATGAGACCTAATCCTCTTGTAGAGATAAAGCTATGTGGGGTCATACTGAAGTGTGAGTACACCAACATTAATAATGTACTTCGATGCCCTATAAAAGATCACCCGGTATTACGTGAGGATGGGCTAGCCATTTGGACAACCTGAGATATTGGTTAGCCCCATTGCTTTTGTATGCCACACCTTCATGGACTGCAAAATAAGTGTCTATTAAGAAGGATATCCACATACCATCCCGCTACTAGTTTGGGTCATTCGCAACATTCTTATGCCTTCACAGAGCATAACTATCACCAAGTTTCCAGAGGCTACACTTCTTGGTTGAATCATTGATTAAGCTTGGTTGCACTTGGGTGATATCATAATTCTAGAGAAATTTATAAGCGCTTAGTAGCAGTGCACTTTACTACCATTCCTGATCCTAATCATGGAGATATGTGAGAAATGGAGGTCATTTTTTATGAGATATGGAATGTTGGAGTGACCCCCTAGGCAACTTGTGATATCAGTCGGATATAGGAAGAATATTTATGGGATGTCAAGGCTCGGAGGAGGACCCTACTAGTTAATACTACTTCGATAATCGATTGGATTATGTTGGATTAGGAGGTTGCTATCGATCTAGAGACTCCATCTACCGTCGCCCTAGATAAGGCTCATCATGGTTCATTCACCATAGTATCTACTTCTATTGTTCCTCCTTCTACATCGCTTTCACTTCTTGCCTGCCACTTACACTAGCTATGATCAATTAGATGTTATGTAGCCTGATTTGATGACACCAAGGCATCCTAACTTGAGTTTACATTCACTATATGGATGTCGGAAACCATTAAAATGACCTTGCCTCCAATTTAGCATCAGTTTACATCGCACCGAGAGATTTCGGAGGGTTATGGTCATGGGCTTAATTATTTTACTTGTAGGGTCAAGAACTTAGAGAAGTTGCTGATTTCTACATCTTGGGAAGACATCACTGGAATCTGGGATAATATAGAGAAGCTCCAAGATGAGATAGATAAGCTTCCATATATGGAGACACCATTAGGTTGAGGTTATGAGCGACATACTAGCTCAGCCATAATGCAACCATTGACGAATAGGCAACAATCAACTTCTACAGTCCCTCCTATAACCACCATTATAGGAGATGTTAGAGTTAAGGATGAGGATGAGTATTGCCTGAGGCCTCAGATAGATGAGGAGGACTTAGAGGATACAAAGCAAGATGGGATTGTTATTATTATGGCTATTTAGAGCACGGAGGATCGATTGTTGCAAAAGGCTATAGAGCAATCTTTTGAGGACATTCGTCAGCTATCTACTAAGAGCACACTACCTTCCAACACTATAGAGGAGGTTTCTCCTATTGCTCCACAGGGCACGGATGGTTAAGCTCTGGATACTCCACCATCAGCCCAAGCTTCTCCATTTTTGCCTACACATGGGGTTTCTTTATCTTGATGTTGTCCTGTCTCTCTATTTTAGTTCTTGATTAGTGCATTGAGGACATTGCTTTTTATTTTTTGGGGGGTGATGGCTAGCACCTAAGCCATTTTATTTGGGTTGTACTTATTGATAATTTTTTTTATTATATATGGTTATATATACTACACTTTGATTTTTGTTATTAGATATAACTTTATTTTTCTCTATATTGTTTTCTTGTTGCTATGGTTTGAATGGATTGACATCTTTGAGTATCTTCTGCATGCTAATTTTTAAAAATATCAATGTCTCAGATTGTACTTTTGACACACATTTTCTTGGGGTTATTTGATGAGATGTTAAAAGTTCCATAATGAATGTATGGACTCATAGCATCTTGTCAAGGCTAGATTGACACCAACTTGGATTTTTGTGATAGTAATTGCACTTGAGCAAACTAATTTGGTTAGAATAATGATGGACTCATGGTTGTGTTGGAAAGCCATGTATGGTGAGGACTTTTGTTTGGAAAAAGTTTTTTATGGTACTCGGAACTTCCTCGATAGGTACAACTGATTGACATCAGTGAAAGAATGAAAAGATCTTAGGCATTTCTTTAAGTGTCCACCATAAATTATTTAGACCTTATGACTACCTTCTTATGATTCCTACGTGAGTGTAAGCTTCGCATGGCACCGTTATAGCCATACCTTTCTTGTGGAATTAGAACCAAAAATGAATCCCTAGCTATTTTTACCATCACATGTTCTTCTAGGTTTTTGACTTAGCAGAATAGTCCAACTTTAAGTCGAAAGCCTAAGTAGGGGGTATTATATTGTAGAGGCAAAGGTCGGTTATGGTAAAGTGATTTCATGAGGGAAATGTTTGGACCCTAATTTGTTATGAGCACATCTTGTTTCCTAATTTGAATTGGCATATCCCTCATAAATAAATGAATTGAATTTGATGTTTGATCTCTGTTCTAGATTGAGAGAAATTGTGTTTGTTAGTTAATAAAAATGAGGGAATGCCTTGTTAAGGTTGATAAGATGAGAGGAATTGAATGTTAAGCTTGAGGTAAGTTTTATATGGTGTATTGTGCTGAATGAAGGTTAGAATCTAAGTCATACACCAATAAGGGTAATAACTATGTCAAAGTGTTGCCTTACCTTGCATTCAGCCCTGTTACAAGCCCAAAAAGCCTTTTGTAATCTTTCATAAGCCGGTAGATATATTAGTTGGAAAATCAGGGCAGGTTTATGAGTAGATTTTGTATACATTTCTTCTTTAAGGAGTGTGAGTGTTGTATGACTCCTGATCTTGATAGTGCATTGTTTTTTGAGATTGTAGTCTTCTTATATGTGAGTTCAATCGATCATAATTATTCAGCATCATTTTTCCTTTTGGTTACCCTTTGTAAGTGAAAGCTCTAGAAGGTAAAGTCTAGTCATTGCTTGAAGCTTGAAGTGCACCTGTGAGTGGTCAAATGTTAAATGGATTTTGTACCTTGGCAAATTAAGTGTTAGTTAGTACATTTCAAAGATATGATCTTTGAACTAGTAGACATTTGGTTTACTTGAGAACAAGTAAAGAGTTAAGTTGAGGGTATTGATGAATGGAAATTTTGCACTCATCTAGGGCTTCAATTGTGCATAAAAAGTATCCTTGATGTCCTATTATGTGGTATGAACTGACCTAAATTATTTTTTTGCAGGAAACACCTAGGACACAAACATGCAAGAAGAGGTCAAAAAGGAACTAATAAGGAAGTATTGAACACTGAGCATCGCAAAAGGGTACTTGGAAAATCGCCAAAGTACCCTAGACCTCACCAATGATTTCCCAAAAAGAAGCAAGCCAATTTGAAATAGGTCAAGCTATTGAAGTAAGTTGGTGAGTCGCTAATCGATTTAGCTCATGTAATAGGAAAAAAGGGAAAACTGAAGCTCCAAAAGGCACATCGCAAACCGAGTGGGTGAGCTCGGTTGAGCTAAAAATATTTCCACTTCAGGTTCAATCAAAAGGAGTAGTCTGTGAGCTAAAGGCATGCTATGCGAGTCACCGACTTTATTGGTGAAGTCAACTAACATCATAGATTGGAAATGCGAGAAAAATACTCTTTTTTTATATGGAGTATAAATAGCTCAATGGTTGGCAAGAAAGAGAAGACATTATTCAAAAAGAGTACCAAAGTCCTAGTTTTTGGTATTTTTCGAATTGTACGTTATTCTAGAGAGAGAAGTACAATTACTTGAGAGAAAAGCTTTGCTATTCTGAGAGACAGAGAGAGATCAAGGGTTTGGCAAAGAACTGATAGTGATTATTTTGATTTCTTGAGCTAACAGACAACATCAATGGGAGGAAATCTATTTTGTAAATTACCCATGTTCTATTTTATGATTATTGTAAAGCCCTAGATCTTAAGCTAGGACAGGAGTCATTCCTCGTACGCGTGTAGGATCATTCATGATGACTTCTAATATGGTGGGATAAATTTCTAGGTACTCAGAGTTTATTACATGTGGTTAGAGTTCATAAGGCATCTTTTACATCAATCAAAGACCAAAGGATTCCATTAGGCTTAGTATCTATGTGAATTCATATAAGGGTCGTGTAATGACCTGGTTGGTCATTTTTGGACTTATATGTAAAATTTACAAGTTTACCCTTTTGTAAGATATTTCGGGCTTATTTTTGAACTCTCTGTATTATTGAAATGAAAATCTTGAGTTTCAAAAATTAAAAATATGAGTTTTTACATTTCTTTTGGAAGTCTAAATTATTTAAAAAGTAAGTTATTGTATCATTTAGAGTTTTGAGTATCACATCAATGATTTGTGAGTCTATTAGCGCTAAAACGTTGGAATTGGTCCATGAGAAGCTACAGGACTGAATTTAAAGGTAAATTGAAGTTTTTAGGTCCAAAGTTGCATATTTAGTTATTTATAGAACCAAAGTTTGACTTTGATCAACATTTGGAGTTCGAAAGCTCGGATCAAAATTCTTATAGTTCCAATAGTTTTGGATGAAGAAGCTAATGCTAGAAATGATCTCGTCATAATTTTTCGACTTACCGATAGAAGATTTAGTATTTTCACTTTTAAACTAGTTACATTTGTCTAGCATTAGTGACTGTCTCGTGGAGACCTCAGAATCGAATTTTAATTATTTTGTTGAGTTCGGATTGCTATTTTTGGTATAAATACATATAAAGGTTATGTAATTATTATTTTCGATGAATTTCGAGTACCTATACTGAGTTTTTGTTGTTTGTTAATTCAGCTGGTCCAGACAAGGCCTTCGCATTCGCAGAGAATTGTTGGAAGCTCACCCCCGCGTCTGTGGGATCCCACACTTATTCGTGGAGTACATTTTACCTGAAAAATTTTAAAACCCGAGAATCATCATTTTTACTCTATTTTCGAACTTCTCAAGCTATTGGCGCGATTTGGAATGGAAATTTTCTATGGTTTTCATTGGAAAAGTGTTTCTAACCTAATATTAATGAATCTTGATGAGTTTTATCTTGGTTTTGACTAAAATTTCATGATTTTGGATGTCCTAAAGTGCAAATTTTTGTTGTTTTATTTTTAAACTTTAAAGAATGATTTTTCATTCAATTTGAACTCGATCTTTATGAGATTTTCACCTACGGACTCTATTTTTTGTGTAGAACCTAATTTTAAAGTCAATTTTCAAGTTCAAGAACTTTTAATTTTAGTCCTAATTTTAACCATTTTTCCCCTAAGCATAATTCATGCAAATATAGGTATCAAAAAGCACCTCTTGATGCATAGTATCTATTTTGGATAGTGATTTATCGATCCGAGGATCTTTTCGAGGCTTGATTGAAAGATTGTTCAAATGCGATTTCAGCATTCAGGTAGGTTCGTCTAACTATTTTTGGGACTGAATTTGAGCTATTGGACATGTTTATATGATAATTATGAGGTGTAGATTGAATTGTGTGCTTATGGAAATATATGAATGGATTGATGGAAATATGATATCGATTATGCCGAATATTGAGTAAATACCAAACCTATTGATAAATTGAGATGAAATCTGAGATATGAGATAAGTTGGATATCATTATGATAATATGAGACTTGAGATAGCTTTTGGATAATGTTGTGACTAATTGATGATGAGTGTGATAAATTTGAGAGGTATGACCCTATTTTTGGTTCTTGTGGAGCCTGTTTCATTGACATTTTTTTATTAGTGAGCTAGTGATGTCATAGGATAATGATAGCCTTGTGGTAATAGTTGATATACATGGTATAGCCCATTTTATATGACAGTTATTGTACAAATCTTATAGTGACTATCTACATTGGTATGCACATATCTTACATTGACTAGTTGCATCAGCATGCATATATCTCTACTTGTTTCGGTACATTGCTATGCACATATATCAACCTTATTAAGATGCATTGGCCTGTACGTAACTTATAAATGACTGATTGCATTGGTATACACTCATCTCATTAGATTTGCACCGTTTGAGGCGTTATCCTATATGTTGAGTAGTTAATTATAGCTTGTGATGCCTTGAGACACTTCAGTATGAGGCCCACGATGCCTGTTAGAGTGTTAGGACTGGTTATGTAACCTGGCTATTCTAGATTTGTGTGGACTTTCTTATACCTATTATGTAACCTGGCTATTCTAGATTTGTGTGGACTTTCTTATACCTGTTACAAATTTATCAGCTTCGCTTAGGAGTTGTGGAGGCCAGTTATGGGTCACAGAGTAGTGAAATCTCCAGTTATAACCTGAGAGCAGTTCCCAGAGACATTTTTAGAGTGGTTCATGCCATATAGCCTCTGAGATAGCCGTCAGGATAAGTTTGATAGGCTTCCATAGGGTTCTACGTCCGTTTCTGACTATGAGGCTTGGTTTCATACATTGTCCAAATTTGCCTTGTCTAGTATTCCTAATGAGTTCGAGAGGATTCAACGGTGTCAAGGGCTTAGCAGGGTACCTCCAGGAGGATACAACTTCTTTGATGTTAGCTGGAGGCACTTTTCAGAGTGTAGTCGATCACACTCATATGATAGAGCATATCAGACATGAGACGCAGGGTGGAAGGAAGAGGTCCCGTCAGCACGTCCAGCTTAGTGAACACTTGTCGCGTGATCGAGAGTTTCAGAGATAGGGCCATCAGGGGTGGGCAGTCCATACAGCCATCCCAGCTCCTGACAATGTTGATAGGCCTTTATCTATACTACCAGGCTGTGATAGTTCTTTTGGTGCACCTAATGTCGCCCAAGATATACCTCCTTTTTAGGCTAAAGCGGTCGTTGTCAAGATATATGACCTAACTAAGGTTAGGGTTGAATAAATAGGGAATATGGTAGACTAAGAAGAATTCAATTTTGATTCGGGTTGATTAACTAATTCATCTCCCCAACGGGTGGGGGGAGGGGTATAATAACTATTAAAAGTAATTAAACCAGTATGAAGAGGAAATAGGATATTGTGTTCCCCATGATTCCTTAACTCAGTATCACTAGATTATCGAATTCTTTTTCTAGTGTATAGCATGTAGAGTGGTCAGTAAGTTCACCAAATGCTTTGGCCGAGGTGAGAGGGGAATTTCACTATGTGATTTGGTCTATTCCTGTAGTGTGACATTACTAACCCTACATATTGTCCCCGTACAACCTACCCTTGGCCTAGTTTTATTGATTAGATGAAAAACAACAATCAAATCATGTTAATTAATCTCTTTTCCTAGTCATTACTATCTTGATCCAGTCAATAACACTAGGAGGGTTCTAATGTTGGCCACCATTTGAAAGCATTCAATACGAAGAGAATTAATTAATACATGCATGCACACTTTTCAAGAATTTTGAATTATCCAGTTTTACTTTATTAGTTCATGGTTCCCACAACCGTAGTTGTGGATTTAGCTACTCATGATCAGCGTAAATGCAAGACTTATGATTTTGAATAACATAGTTGAGTAGTTACATGAGAGAATTAAGCACAAGAAATCTAACTCTTCAATGAGAATGACAAGATTGAAATTGAAAGATGAAATAAAGTTTTACAAGTATTTCTCAAACTCTCTAATATTCCTCTACTATAGCCTCTTTGTTCTCTCTGAAAAATAACCTAAAAAACTTATTTATAGTGTTAAAAATACAAAAGCAAGATGAAATAGGATAACTGGGTAGGCAGGCTCCACTAGGTACTCTACGGGCCGTATAACAATTTTACAGCTCATGATCAGGCTTTCATGGAATATTGCTTCAATTATAGAACTGACTTTACGACACCCCTTTACGGCCCATAGAATATTCTACCACCCATAAGGGGTTTCATTTGATGGAATTTTAGCAAGTCCATACTTTTTTATCCTCATGGTACTATACCAACTCCACGACTCGTGAAGTCTTCTACGCCCCATCCGTATGTTGATGGAATCAACTTTACAAACCTACCCTTCACTGGAATTGCACACGAAACTTTCCTTACAGCTCGTAGAATACTCTATTGCCTGTAAAGGGTCTCGTGAACATCACCTTCAGCAATTTCTGCACACTTTGCCCAAAAAACTTGCCAACCCTAAAATCCTACAAAACAAACATAAAAACACATCAAACCTACTAACATCGCATTGAGAACATACAAAATTCCAAGTTTTAAGCATCAAAAGTGTATTATTTTGACAACACATTAACACCCTCAACTTAAAATTGTTGCTTGTCCTCAAGCGATAAATCTAATCTACATAAGAAGCATAATAACACACACCCCTCAATCTAATGGCACACATCATATCAAACTTAAGCACTATATCCACAAACCCTCCAAAAAACATCAAATAGCTATCTAGCAAACAATCACAGAACAATGCATGTGACAATGCAACTATGATAAGCAAGGTAACTATCAACAAGACATAATCACTGAATGAGTCTAATGTTAACAGTGCAATGCAAGTGCCCTTATAATAATAAGTCCCATATCCCACTCATCATGATATTATTAGATTCAATGCTTTAGACTACAAAAAATCACTAACTTTCATAAAAGACATTCAAATATCATGCTTAATAATCATATGCTTGACCCTATACTCATGATTAAGACCTTTGACTACTTGGACTAGGATCACATTAGGACTTTACTTGCTTGTAACATATGCTCAGGGGGCTTTGGTATGATGTTTTAGGAACATAGTGACTAAAGGTCCTCCTTAACACTGTGTTTTTCTACACTTTTTCCCTACCAACACTGTTACTATTCATTTAGTCTCCTTTCTACCATTTCAAGCTTTCTAGGTGCTTTATTATCATTTTTTAGCTTTTTGTCTTGTATTTTCACAATAGTTTTCTTTTTAATTCATTTCTAAGGTATCACTCATTTTTCTTGCACTCAGTACAAATTTTTTTCTCCTTTTTCATGTATCACTAACTTTCCCCCCTCATTTTGTGTTTTACCCTTACACCATCTACCCTCAACTTAGGCTTTTTGCTTGAGTTAAGGGGTAGAACATCCATCCTAGGAACCAGGACCACTTTTGGTAGCATCCCTCAACATAGGCTTTTTGCCTCAGTCAAGGTGCACAATGTTCAAGGAAGGACATATATCAATTTGAAATTTTCACATCTAAAAAGGATAGGTCACATAGTTTTTTACAAAGAAAAGGTACATGTAAGACTCAAACATTAGGATCAAGGGATTTTTCACCTATTTGGTTGGTTATTTTATGGTAAGTGGGCTATGAACAACAGCCTAAGATCCTTTCCTAATCAACAAACCTAAAGTTTCAATGGGAGTAACAGGGCATGTTCTGAATTGATACACAATATATGAATATAGCAAATTAAGCTCACACTCATATGGCACTAATTACACTATCAATACCGACTCTCAGATCATGTTTTTTATCTCAATCTTATCCTCACTTATCAGAACAAGCTCTGTCGACATAATTAAGCACACATGGTTGCTATCTAGACTAACTAATCAAAAATTTGGTGGGTATATATTTTCACAAAAAACCACAGAAACAAATATATGCCACATATATTAGTACTATATGCTACCAATATTACCTAAACATTATAAACATGTCAGTTCAACAGAAAGTAAAACTCCATGGAGAAAAAGAACACAAGCAAGAACACCCCTAGGATTCAAAATTTGCAGTAGTCATAGATCAAGGCTACTTAGACTTCATTGAAGCCTATAACTACCCACACCCCATCACAAAAGACTTGTACTGTCCTCAATACACAAAAAATGCAAAATGTAGTACCGGGGTCAAAAGGGACATACATGGGTGCCTAAGCAATAGTCTCTACCTTAGGTTGCCTCCCAAGTAGCACTTGATTTATTGTCGCGGCACAACTAGGAAAACATGGTTACTCAGACTTCACCAAGTGTGCAAACCTCTCCTTCTGCAAATCATTTAGACTCTTCCTTGACTATCAGATATAGAAGACAACTTCTTCATCATTTAACCTAAACCTGAGTTGCAGCTTTCGTATCTACTAGTGCCCGACCAATGGCTAGGAATGGCCTTCCTAAGGTAATTAGGGCATCAAACATGACTTCGCAATCTAGGATCCCAAAGTCTGCGGGGAATATGAATTTCTTCGTATCTTAAAGTATCCCCACAGGCTTCTTCACCATGCAGTAACCCATCAATAAGTACATGCTCATCAGAGTAGGGGCTCCTAGTCAAATCTTCTTAAAGAATGCAAGGGGCATTAGATTTATGCTAGCACCGAGATCACACAATACCCTTGTGAACTCCACAACTCCAATAATGAAGGGTATGGTAAACGTGTTAGGATCTTCTCGCTTTTGCACCAACGACCTTGAAGCAATTGCATTACAAAGTTGAAGCTCTTAAGAGAGCTCTTGACTAACAGTGCACTTCTTTGTAACCAGGTCCTTCATGAACATTGCATACCCTGGCATCTTCTCGAATGCCTCAATAAGAAGGATGACGATGTAGAGTTGTTTCAATATTCTCCTTCTCCTTTTTTTTATTCTCTGAGGTAAGAAAGGAAGAGGCCTAGGAATAGGCTTCTGCTTCTGTGGGGTCTTTACAGCATCACTTACCCTATCTTTGTAAGGATCATCTCTAGTATCCGCATCCTTAACATCAATTGTCTTTTCTCGAACAGCATTCTCTTCTACTGGGATAGGAGGATCAATGGTACTCTTACCGCCACGATTAGTAACCGCCATGCACTGTTCTTTATTCTTTGGGTTATTAATTATGTTGTTAGGTTGTGTACCTCGCTGACGCTGGTTGAGTTAAGAAGACAATTGACCAAACTGGTGTTCATGCTATTTGATAGCTACGGAATCAGACTCAATTTTTCTAGTTTATGCTGGATATATAAACTTTCATCCCCCTAAAAGTCTCATCATTTGTCTCATCTTTCTTCAACAGCCGATCACACATCTCTTCAACTCTGGATCTACTAGAACCAATATCGCAATTTTATGGCGGCACATAAGGACCATTTTTGTATCCATCTTTGTGGCTCCAATCTGCATCTCTGTCTTATCCCTGATTCTTATCATATTAACCTCCACGATTGTCTCTGAAAGCTCCATATCAATTATAGTTTTTACCTTAATTTCCTCAACCATGGAGCTAATAGTGCTGATTGGACCCTTAGGCGTTGGTCCAAAAATCCCCCATCTGATTCACAGTGAAGCAAGTGTCCTACTCATAGTAGGGATCATCATACATCGATGCTCACATGGCTGATGAACAACTACATTAACTCATTCCTGATTCTGCTTCATCATCACCTTCATACCTGTATGGATTCGGGCTAGCTATTGCATAATCTCTTCATTTATTTTAACTTGCTCCGAACCAATTTTGATCGTGCATGATCTTTTGGTAGATGAGCTGACTTTTTACCTCCATGCATGATTTGTCTTGACTACCCTTTCCATCATTCCACCAATCCTTGCAAATGGTTGATCTAAAATGCGCCCCCCATAATGGTATCAACACAAGTCTGACTATTGTCATCCATGGCATGGTAGAAGATCTCCACCACGGCATCATCAATAATTTTATGGTCTAGGTCACTCCTCAAGAACTTTGTGAGCCACTCACACTTTTGTACTGATCGATTCAGTAGAAAGTTGCTCAAATTTGTTTATTTGATCTTTCAACTTGAGCTTCTTTGATCTCGAGAAGTACCTTTCTAAAAAGGTCTCCTACAACGTAGCCCAACTACTGATCAAACTTTGCGGGAGCTCAAATAGCCATTGTGTTGCATTATCTATAAGAGATAGTAGGAAAACATGAAGTCCCACAACATCCATAGATAAATTCTCTCTTCCCATCACACTCTTCAAGACAAATGCCACGTTTTGTAGATTACTATATGGATCCTTTGATTGTAGCCCTATGAACAACTGATGATTCTGCGGCATCTGAAGCAACCCACTCCAGACCTCAAATATTGTGTTAGTTTGTAGAGATTGTAATACAATAGATCTAGTAACCTTCATAGCCATAGAGTTTAGCCGATGTTGGTTCCACTGATAAACTCTGACATTGAAGTCATGTGCCTGTGGAGCAATGTCCTACAGAGGAGGTGGGTTATCATTATTTGTATTTGTCATTCTCATTCCGATTGGAGATGCATTTGTTGTGTTGTTTGCATCATCTTCGGCCATCCTTCTAAGTCTTCTCTAGATCACTGGGTCAAACAGAGTCAAGGGTATGCCTCGACTTTTCCTGATGGGCATACACTACACCAATACGCTAAAAAAACAAAATTAACAAAAAACATAACATGAGAAAAATATGGATTAATTCCAAAATTACTTGAATCAGGCAAGTCTAGATGCATTCCCCGAAAATGGCATTAAAATCTTGATGACACCCAAGCTACACCTCCTTTTTTAGGCTAAAGTAGTCTTTGTCAAGATATACAACCTAACCAAGGTTATGGTCGAACCCACAGAGAATATGCTTAGAAGAATTCAGTTGCAATTCGAGTTGATTAACCAACTTATCTCCCAAAAAGGGGAGGGGTTATAATAACTATTAGAAGTAATTCTAAGCTAAGACAAGTGTTAAACAAGTATGAAGAGGAACTAGGGCATTGTGTTCCGCATGATTCCCTAACTCAGTGTCACTAGATAATCGAATTCTTTTCCAATGTGTAGCATACAGAACTGTATGTTAAGTTCACCAAACCCTTTAGCACAGGTGAGAGGCGAACTTCACTATGTGATTTGGTCCATCCCCGCAATGAGACATTAGTAACCCTTACCAATTATCCTAGCACAACCTCCCCTTAGCCATGTTCGGTGATTAGATGAGAAACATCAATCGAACCCTATTAATTAATCTCCTTTCTAATTCATTAATACCTTGATGCAGTCAGTAATACTAGAGGGGTTCTAATGTTGGCCACCACTAGAAAGCATGTAGTACGATGAGAATCACTTAATACATACATGCACACTTTTCAAGAATTATGAATTATCCGATTTTACTTTGTTCATTCTTAATGGTTCCCACAACTCTAGTTGTGGATTTAGCTACTCATGATCAGTGTAAATACAAAACTTATGATTTTGAATACAAATTGAGCATTTACACAAGAGAATTAAGCACAAAAAATCCAACTCTTCAATAAGCATCATAGGATTGAAACTGAAAGATGAAATAAAGTTTTACTAGTGCTTCTCAAACACTCTAATGTTCCTCTATTTTTCCATATGTGTTCTCTATAAAAAATAGTATGTAAAATCTACTTATAGTATTTAAAACACAAAACCAAAATGAAATAGGATAACTAGTGTAGCTAGCTCTATGAGCCACATAACAATTTACGACTCATGATTGGCTTTCATGAACTGTAGCTTCAACTCTGGAATTATATTCCACGACACCCCTCTATGCCGCTTAAAACATTTTATGGCCCATAGGAGGTTTCGTCTGATGGAATTTCAGCAAGTCCCCACTTTCTGATCCTTAGTATGCGATACCAAGTCTATGACTCGTAAAGTCTTCTACTGTTTGTCTACATGTTCATAGACTCAACTTTAGAAATCCACCCTTCACTAGAATTGCACACGAGACCCACTTTATGGCTTGTAGAATATCATTGTCCGCAACTTCTGCACACTTTGGCCAAACATTTTGCCAACCCTGAAATCTTTCAAAACAAACATAAAAATGCATCAAACCTACTGACATCGCATTGAGAACACATCAAATTCAAAGTTTTAAGCATCAAAGGTACTATAGTTTGACAGAACATCAGGACCCAAACATGGTGGCTTTTCACGACAGCCATCGCAGAGGCAAGAGACTAGGGCTTATTATTATTGTGATGAGATTAGACACTTGGCCCATTATTGTCCTCACCGTGCAGCTCTTGCTCAGACTTCAAGTTCTCCGCCAGCCCGTCCAGTTCCAGCACCGGCACCCAGGGACATACCCCATGCTATGAGGGGTGGTACTAGAGGATGTCATGGTATAGGGAGAGGTGGTACTCGTGGTGACCCATAGGATAGTTGTGGGAATACAGTTTGTGATGTTATCCCCGATAGAGCTAAGGAAGAGGGTTTTAATGTTGTTATCATAGTTATGGTCCTAGTGTGCCACACTCCAGCTTCAGTTTTATTTGATCTTGATTCTACTTATTCCTATGTGTTAACCTATTTTGCTTTTGATATTGATATTATGTGTGAGCTACTTGCTGAGCCTATTTCTGTTTCCACCCTAGTAGATGAATCATTAATGGTGAATTGGGTATATTGAGATTGTATTATGACTTTTATGGGGAGAGATATTGTTGTTAACTTGATATTTTTTTGATATGGTTGACTTCGATGTGATATTGGGGCATAGATGTTGTCATTAGATCATGCTATTCTTGACTATCAAGGGAAGACCATGAACTTATCTTGCCCCGACTTGCCTCAGATGGTATGGGCTGGAGCACCTAGATCCTATCCTAAGGAAGTTATTTCTTATATGCATCCTTGGCAGTTGATGGAGAAGGGATGCTTAGTATATTTGGCTCATGTTTGTGCTTGTTCTTAGGAGCCGCCATCAGTGGAGACTACTAGGGTTGCTACAGACTTTATGGATGCATTCCCACTTATTTTTCTTGTGTCCTTCAGGATCATGATATAGAATTTGCTATTGATGTAGATTCGGGCACTAAGCCCATATCTATTTCCCTTTATCGAATGGCCCCGGCTGAATTGAATGAGTTGAACAAACAATTAGAAGCTTGATTGAAGAAGGGATTTATTCATCCAAGTGTATCTCCCTAGGGTTCTCTTATATTATTTATGAAGAAGAAGGATGATATGCATATGTGTTTTGACTATCATCAGCTTAAAAGAATGACCATCAAGAACAAATATCCTTTACCGCACATAGATGATCCTTTTGACAAGTTACAGGGTGCCTGGGTAGTCTCC
Source organism: Solanum rostratum (assembly GCA_029948455.1). Lineage (NCBI taxonomy): Eukaryota > Viridiplantae > Streptophyta > Magnoliopsida > Solanales > Solanaceae > Solanum > Solanum rostratum. Next base: position 43,624,191 of record CM057052.1, read on the forward strand.
AAGATTGATTTGAGATATTTCTAGCATCAGTGGAGAGTTCAGGAGTTTGATATCTTGAAGACAACCTTTAGGCATTATGGGCATATGAGTTCGTGGTTATGTCCTTCGGATAGACTAAGGCCCTTGCTGATTTTATGGAGTTGATGAACCTAGTGTTCAAGCCTTTTGAACATCTTTATGATTGTGTTCATAGATGATATCCTTATTTATTCCAAGAGCGAGTTTGAGCATATTCTGCACTTGAGAACCACACTTTAGAGATTGAGGGAAGAGCAATTGTATGAAAAGTTCTCAAAGTTTCAATTTTGGCATGAGCTTGTTGTATTTCATGGCCATGTCATGTCAAAAGAGGGTATATAGTTAATACGGCTAAGATAGCAGTGGCTCGTGAGTGGCCTAGGACCCTTCTATGACTGAGATTCAGAGCTTCCTTGGCTAAGAAGGTATTATCAATGTTTTGTTCAATGATTTTCCTCTATAGCAACCCCGTTCACTAGTGATATCGCCCAAGTTACACCTTCCTTTTAGAGGAAAAAGAAGTCGCCGTCAAGAAATAGAACCTAACCAAAATTAGGGTCAAACCCATAGGGTATATGCAGACTCTAGAAAAATTCACCAACACGCAATCTGAGTAGTTAATCAAGTCAATTCCCCAACGGGGGGAGGGAGGGGGGTTGCAAAAATAAATGTGAAGAATAAACAAACTAACTATCATGAGAGAACGATTAATAAAGGAGAGTAACTAGGGTATTGTGTTGCATAGGATTCCCCAACTCAGTATCAACGGATAACCCAATTCTTGTATAGTGTATAGCATGTAGGATGGTAAATTAAGTTCTTCAAACCTTTGATCAAAGGTGAGAGGCAAATTTCACTATGCAACTTGGCGCATCTCCATAGTGTGCATTACTAACCATTACCTATAAGTCATAGTACAACCTCCACTTGGCCTAGTTTTGTCGATTAGATGAGATAACATCAACTGAATCTTGGTAATTAATCTCTTTTCCTATTCATTACTACCTTGGTCCAGTCAGTAACACTAGGCGGGTTCCAATGTTTCCCACCATTAGAAAACATGTAAAACGAAGAGAATTAATTAATACATGCACATACACCTTCAAAGAGTAGTGAATTATCTGATTTTACTTTGTTAGTTCTTCATGGTTCCCACAACCCTAGTTGTGGATTTAGCTACTCATGCTTTGTATAGATGAAGAGATTATGAATTTATATGGCATATTAAACATTACACAACTTAATTAAGAACAACAAAATCCAATGTCAATGAAAATCACAAGCTTGAAGATTGAATTAAATTACAAGCTTTTTCAAATACTCTCTCACAATTTTCTCTCTAAAAACATTAAGTTCTCTAAGCACTAACCTAAAACTAAGCTAAACTTACGTGAACTGGTGAGAACTTATGAAAAATAACCTAATATACCTATTTTTGATAATGAAAATTCAAATCCTAAACAACTTAGGAGAACTGGTTGGCGCACTCTACGACAACACTTTACAGTCGTATTAAAGTTCATGCTCCGTAATTGGGGTCTCGTACACTGTGGCTAAAAAATTGGACTTCTCTTTTATGCCTCGTAAAATGGTTTATGAACCATAAAGGGGGTTTTGTCTGATGAACTTCAGAAAGTCTTCATTCTCTGACCCTCAGTGCACGAGACCTCTTCTACGACTCGTACATTAAATTATGGCTTGTTTGTATATTCATAGAAGTAACTTCGGAAACTTGGATCCTCATTAGAATTCCTCATGAACCCACCTTATGGCTCGTAGAATGGTCTACGGCCCGTAAGGTGTCTCGTATAATAGCAAATCTGCAACAACTTTGAAACTTTCCCTAAAATCATTGGTCAACCTATAATCCTGCAAACATAGACACAGAAACACATAAAAACAACTAAAGTTGCATTAAGAACACGCAAAATACTAACTTTTAAGCTTCAAAAGTTATGTATTTTGGCAGCACATCAACACCCTCAACATAAAATTGTTTCTTGTCTTGAAGCGACAGACTCAATCTATATAGAAAATATAATCACACACAAATCTTGACTCAATGTAATACGTCACATACATCTCAGACTCAGATACCCATACCAACTCTTCAAAATGGAATTAAATAGCTATTTAGCAAATCAATGCAAACTGGTGCATCTGACAACAAAACTATGACACCTAAGGTATTATCAACAATCCATAATCACTGAACAGGTCTAATTATAATAATACAATGCAAGTGTCCTTACCAAAAGATGTCCCATATCTGACACTCAATGATACTTCCATGTTTTAGCATTGAGACTGTGCAAACTCACTCACTCTCACAACAAATCTTCATGCATAACGACTAATACCATAGGCTTATCCCTATACTCATGACTCAGACCTTATACTAATTGGAATAGGATCACTTTAGGACTTTCTAGGCTTGTAACGTAGGCTCAGGGGGCTTTGGTATGATATTTTTGAAAAATAGTGATTAAAGGCGCTCCTTGAAACTTTGTTTTTCTACACTTTCGCCCTACCAACTATGTTATTTTCACCTTATTCTCCATTTTTCCTCTTTCAAGCTTTTTTAGGTGCTTTCTATTCATTTCTCAACTTTTTGCCTTGTTTTTACACTTCATTTTGCTATTTAGTTCTCAATTAAGACATCTTTCATTTTTCTTGCACCCAGTACTTAAGTTTTCTCCTTTTTCTTTGTATTCCTAACTCACCTCACTTATTTTTGTGCTTTACCCTTACACTAGCCACTCTAAACCTACGCTTTTGGCCTATGTTGAGGTGCACACTATCCATCCTCAGAACTAGGGCTGCTTTCGGTAGCCACCCTCAACTTAGCCTTTTTTACTTAGTTAAGGTACAAAATGTTCAAGGAAGGACTAGTGCCGAATTCAGGATTTTTTACTAGATAAGACTGGGTTAATTAGGTATTCTGAAAAAATAGGTACATGTTAGGCTCAAACAATAGGAACAAAGGATATATCATCAACTTGGTTGGTTATTCTTAGGCTAAAGCGGACTATTTAAGACAATGGTCTAGTATCCTTTCCTAATCCAACTAATATAAAATCTAACTTAGAGTAACCGCGAAAGTTCTAAATTAGCATAAAACATATGAATTTATCAAATAAAGCTCACACTCACATGACACTGCATCAATAACAATGAAATACTCTCAGATCATGCATCTTATCTCAATATACCCTTACTTATCCGAACGGATATTGTCAAACACCTAAAATGCACAGTTACTATCTAACTACTAATCAAATTTTTTGGTAGATACCATTTTTTCAAACAAAACACAAAAATATGTTATATGCAACAAGTATTGGTACGATATGTTACACATATTATCTAAACATTCCAAACATGTTGGTTTAATGGAAATAAAATATCCACAGGGAAAATGAACACAAGCAAGAAACCTCGGGAACAAAAATTGAGGTAGTTATAAACCATAAGCTACTCATACATCACTAAGGCCTATAGCTACCCACAACAAATAGAAAAAGATGTGTATTGTCCCCAATGTACAAAATTAAAACAAAATAGAACATAAGGGCTCAAAAATACATACTTGGGCGCCTCAGTGCCAGGGTTCCTTGGGTTTCCACCCAAGTAGTGCCTTATTTATTGTCGCGATACGACGTGGACAAATTGGTGACTCAGACTTCACCGATAGCCCAGACTTCACTATTCAACTCATATGGATGCTTCATAGACTGACAAATATCGAAGACAACTTCTTCATCATTCAATCTAAACCTGAGTTGACCAGCTTCCATATCCACTAGGGCTCGTCTAGTGGGTAAGAATGGTCTCCCCAAGATCATTGGGACATCAAAGTCAACTTCACAATCTAAGAACACAATCTGCAGGAAATATGAACTTCTAAAATTTACCAACGCATCATATAGTGACCCCACAGGCTTCTTCATAGTGCGATCTGCCATAAGCAACTACATATTAGTAGGAGGTAGGAGTAGGGGCCCCAATACAAGCTTCTTGAGGACCGCAAGGGGCATCACATTGATACTGGTGCCTAAATAATGTAGTACCCTTGCGAACTCTACATCTCCAATGGTGCAAAGTATGGTGAAAGCACCTGGATATTCTCTTTGTTGAACCAAGGACTTCGTAGTGACATCACTACAACGTTAAAGTTCTTGACTCACAGGGCATTTTTTGGTGACCAAGTCCTTAATGTATTTCGCATAGCATGGCATCTTCTCCAAAACCTCGATAAGGGGGATGTTGATAAAAAGTTGCTTTACCATGGAGAGGAAGTGCTTGAATTTGCCTTCCTCCTCCCTCTTTTTCAGTCTTGAGGGAAGGGAGGAGGAGGCCTAGGGATGGGCTTAAACCTCTGTGGTGCTTCAGTTGCTTCAGTCACCCTATCCTTTCTACGACCATCTCCTTCATTTACATCCTTAGTTGTAACCATTTCCTCACGAACGTCTCTCTCATCATCCAGCATAAGAGGATTAATGGTGCTTTTGACACCCTGAGTAGTAACACCATACACTCCCCGTCATTCTTAGGATTTTGCATAGTATTACTAAGCAATGTACCCCTTTGACGTTGATTCAAGTGAGTTGACACTTGACCAACTGTTGTTCCAGCTGTTTGATAGTTATAGAGTAAGACTCTATCTTTTGATTGATACTAGAGATCTCTATATTCATGCCCCTTAAGGTCTCATCTTGTGTCTCAGCCTTCTTTAACAGGCGATCAAACGTCTTCTCAATTCTGGAATTGCCTACACTTGTGTCGCGCTTGTTTGGTGGTACATATGGACCATTCCTGAAGCCTTCATTGTGACCGCACTCAACATCTGAACCCCAGTTTCTATCATAGTAACCACCGTGGTTGGCTCTGCAAGCTCTTTCTCTGCCAAAGTTCCGACTGTGGTTTCCTTGACCTTGGTGCAAATAATCCTGATTGGACCCTTGAACGTTGGTCTGGAAACCCCCCATCTGATCATTAACAAAGAATATGTCCTCCTCATAGTATGGCTCCTCATACATGGGTGAACATGGAGGTTTATGAACCACTACATTTACTCTATCTTGCTTCTGCTTCATCATTACCTCTATGCTTATTCAAACTTGAGCAAGTTGTTGCATGATATCCTCATTGATTCAGGCTTGCTTTGGACCTATATTGACTTCATATGAACTCTTCATGGAAGCTCTATCCCTTTGCCACCATGCATGATTTGTCTCGACTACTCTTTCCATGCGTTCCAAAATCCTTGCAAATGTTTGATCTTGAAACATGCCTCTCATGATAGTGTTAGCACAGGCTTGACTGTTCCTATCAAGAGCATGGTAGAAGATCTCCACCAAGGCTTCATCAACTGTCTTGTGGTCAGGGACGCTCCTCAGACATTTTGTAAACAGCTCCCAAGTAGTGCTTATGAAATCATGAGGAAGTTGGTCGAAGTTGTTGATCTGGTTCTTTAACTTGAGCTTTTTTTATCTAGGAAAGTACCTTTCCCAAAAGGCATTCTACAAGTCTGCCCAGCTAGCGATTGAACTCTGCAGGAGCTCAGATAGCCATAGTGAACCATTGCCCATGACAGACAATTGGAAGACACGAATTCCCACATTATCCATAGACATATTATGTGTTCCCATCACACTGGTATAAAAAATGCCACATTGTGTAAGTGGCTATGTCGATTCTCTGATTGTAAGCCTGCAAATAGCCCACGGTTCTACAACATCTGAAGTAACCTCGAGATTATGAACTTTGTGTCTGCCGATAGTGGTGGCAACATAATACCTCCAGTCACCTCTATACCCATGGGATTCAACCGGTACTGATTTCACTAGTAAGTATTGACATTGAAGTCCTGAAGTTGTGGAATATCCACCAAAAGAGGTTGGTTCTCATTCCAATCATCATTATAATTATTACGATTCAGAGCTTCATTTATCTCGTTGTTAGAATTATCTTGTTCCATCCTTCTTATCGTTCTGTGGATCTCTAGATCAAATGGAGTTAAGAGATGGCCTTGACTCTTAGTTTTTGGCATACATTACTTGTACACCCTACAAATAAACAAAAACAACAAACAAAAGTAAAATAAAGGGAACTAAGGATTAACACTCGAAATACTAATGAGTTTACTATGTCTAGCCGGATTCCCCGGCAATGGCACAAAAATCATGATGTTGCCCAAGGTACAACTCCTTTTTAGAGGATAAAGCGGCCGCCATCAAGAAATAAAACCTAACAAAGGTTAGGGTCAAATGCAAAAGGAATACATAGACTCAAGAGAAACTCATCAACATGCAATCCGAGTAGTTAATCAACTTAATTCCCCAAGGGGGGGGGGGGTTTACAAAAATCAATGAGAAAAATAAACAAACAAACTATCACGAGAGAAAGATCAATCAAGGAGAGCAACTAGGGTATTGTTTTCCCTATGATTCCCCAACTTAGTATCGCTGGATAACCTAATTCTTGTGTAATGCATAGCATGCAGGAACGTAATTTAAGTTCACCAAGCCCTTTGGTCAAAGGTAAGAAGCAAATTTCACTATGCGACTTGGCCCATCTCCATAGTGTGCATTACTAACTATTACCTTTAAGTCCTAGTACAACCTCTACTTGGCCCAATTTGGTTGATTAGACGAGAACACATCAATCAAATCCTGTTAATTAGTCTTTTTTCTTATTCATTACTACCTCGGTGCACTAAGTAACACTAGACAGGTGCTAATGTTGTTCATCATCAGAAAACATGAAAAACGAGTTAATTAATATGCGCATATACAACTTCCAAGAATTGTGAGTTATCCGATTTTATTTTGTTAGTTTATCATGGTTCCCACAACCCTAGTTTTAGATTTAACTACTCTTGCTTTGTGTAGATGAAGAGATTATGAATTTAGAAAACATAATCACACACTTACACTACTGAATTGAGAACAACCAAATTCAATGTCAATGGAAATCACAAGCTTGAAGATAGAATTAAACCATAAGTGTTTTCATAGACTCTCTTATAATTTTCTCTATAAGAATATTGAGTTCTCTGAGCACTTACTTAAAACTAAGCTAAACTTACGTGAACTGGTAAGAACTTATGAAAAATAACCAAAAACACTTATTTATAATAATTAAAATTCAAATCCTAAAGAAATTAGGAGAACTAGTCGTTACACTCTATGACATCACTTTATGGTCCATATTGTAATTCATAACCTGTAATCAAGGTCTCATACATTGTTGCTGGAAAACTAGACTTCTCCTTTATGACACCCTTTTACGACTGGTAAAATGGTTTACGACCCGTAAAGGGGGTTCCATCTGTTGAACTCCAGAAAGTCTTCATTCTCTGACCGTCACGACACAAAACCTCTTCTATGACTCATACATTAATTTAAGGCTCGTCTGCATGTTTGTAGAAGTAACTTCATAAACTTTGCCCCACATTGGAATTCCTCACAAACCCACCTTACCCGCTCGTAGAATGGTGTAGGGCCCGTAAGGTGTCTCATGTAACAGAAAATCTGCATCAACTTTGTAACTTTCCCCAAAATCATTGGTAAACCTTTAATTCTTCAAACATAGAAACAGAAAAATATAAAAACAACTACAGTTCCATTGAGAACACGCAAAATCCTAAATTTTAAGCATCAAAAGTGTTATATTTTGGTAGCACATCAACTAGGTGGGAACAGAAGGCTATGGCATTCCTATGATGACCCAACCTAAGGTCTTAGTTGTCACGCGATGACAAAGATACTCGAATGCACTTCACCCAAGCCATTTGAGCATCTTAAGAATTCATAGGCATTATATTGGAACTTTTTGCGAAAAACATAAGTGGAAGGGACTATGAGTTATTTTATGCAGCAGTGAAAATACATAATGTTTTTTGTCCATAAGCATACAACTAATACAAAATGAACGTAACTGGTACGATCAGTTTTCATCAAATAGAAAGAAAATCCATAAGAGTCAACATAGAAAGTGAAATCCTCAAAAGGGCCATACATACATTCTCTAAACAAAAGTAAAGAACAGAGTAGAAATGGGTGGAGTCTTGAACTAAGGGCTCAACACAATAATAAGCTAGTATTGAACACCAACTACTAGGCACGAGCCGATGGAGGTGTGCTTGTCCCTACAAGGTTAAATCAAGCTGGTAAATATGCGTTACTATGTTTGAATTCAATAAGTACGTGAGATGCAATTCACAGATGAAATCGTAATCCCATCATAATGAAACATAATATATGGATGTACATAATATTAAAGAGTCATGCAATAAGCTTAAACATGCACAAGTAATACGGCTTAGGCCAATATGAGACAATGCATAAGAAAACACATAAAGTGAAGACATATCATAGGATCATAAAACTTGTGGGAATGGACCATAACCGACAGTAAGACCATGTGAGCTACTACATGGAATCCATTGAACTCTTTCCATTTGTAAAAGGCCAATACACTCCTTCCATTGGGAAAGAGGGAATCTATTTTCCACGATAGATGTCCAAAACTTAATAACTTTGCAATTGCATTTTTGATAACCTTTGGACATACGTGGATCAACTAGACTAGCCTTTAAGTCTCCTGTGGTGGCACACAGTTAAGGACATTGTGGTTTAGCTTTAGGGATCATACTTCAACAGACCAAATGAGTCTCAATCTATAGTCTTCCCAAGGCTAAGTCATCCCACAAAAATATTTAAAACATACTCTTAGAATAAAAAGTAGCAATCATAGGAGTACTCGTACTTAAGAATCTTTCTTAAAAATCTTTTAGGGCAATGATCATCATACATATATTTTTGGTAGGATTAGATTTGAAGCACTTCATAAATACCCTAATCATCGTCATAATTCATAAGAAACTTTCATAGAAAAGAAAGTGGGCTTAGCTTATGCGTGGAACAATCACAAATCACATAAGCCTTAGGAAAACTTTTTAAAATGGAACATTGATACCGCCCAACATAGATCATACTGAAACTCATCATGAAATCAACATCGTATTGAAAATATGGATATATGTACATAGAAAAATAGTCATTGAACTTCATGAGTATAATACAATAACATAAAGATTATTTAATCATCATAAGCATGCACTTTAAATTGAGGAACTTAATAATAAGGTAAAAAAATGCAATAGGAAACTTTATGGGTGAAAGGGTTCACATAGATCAACTCACATACCTAGGGAACTAAGGAGAGATGAAATTGAAGCCTTTGGGGAAGAAAGCTTTGAAATCCTAGCCTTATTCTTGGGAGCTCTTTGCCTTAAAGACTGATATAGGTCTCCTTTCTCGTCCCTAAAACAATGTAGTATAGGAATAGAAAGGATAGAAATGACAAAACTGCCCCTCATTAAAACTACCGAAGTCCACCTACTAGACCCCGATTATGGGCCGTGAGTCAACCTGTGGGTTGTAAGTCCCATCGTCTGATGACACATCTTAAAATCCTAAAAAATAATTTTTGTTGAATTGAAAATCACAAACGTAGTTCAGGTCGTTAAACTTCTTACAGGCGATGTTTGAACTCATAGAGTCCTTCCACACATAACTATTTTTCCTCACGTCCTTGGCCTTACGCACAAATTGTCTATACGGGTTGTAACACATTCCACGAGCCATCTTATAATTTGTATACTACCTTCCTAAAAACTCTAAAATTTCTTCATGTCTGGGATCCCACTCATGGAACTATCTACGGGCCATAAAATATTCTACAAGTTATCTCTTGGTCAATGGGTCACCCTATTGACTAACTTTCCTATACTCAGGGCTTCTAAACAAGGGGTCATTACAATTTTGGTGGATAGATGATTGTGAGGAAAGCTTTCAAAAGCTCAAAGATTTGTTGACTTCAGTTCCCACTCTTGCTTTACCCTAGGAGGGAGTTCCATTTATAGTGTATTGTGATGCTTCTGGTGTGGGTTTTAGTGGTGCATTGATTTAGAGGGGGAAGGTAATAGCCTATGCTTCTAGATAGGTGAAGGTGCATGAGAGAAACTACCCTACCTATGACTTGGAATTGGATGTAGTTGTGTTTGTGTTGAAGTTGTGGCAACATTATCTTTATGGGGTGCATTATGAGATCTTTACCGATCACTAGAGTCTCCAATACATCTTTTTTTAGGCTTATCTAAACATGAGACTACATAGGTGGTTGGAGTTGCTTCAGGACTATGATAACTCTATTCTATATCACCTTGGGAAGACCAATGTGGTTGCAGATGCTTTGAGTCGAAATGCGACTAGTATGGGGAGTTTGGCATTCTTGAGGGCTGAGGAGTGGCCCTTAGCTTTAGAGGTTCAGTCGCTTGCTAGATAGATGGTCGGTTTGGATATTTATCCTCCACAGAATATTTTGGCCTTTATCAAGGATAGATCTTCTTTATTTGATCAGACATGTGCTCATCGGTTTGAGGATCCCCGATTGTGCATGATTCATGAAAAGTGTTTAGAGGTGAAACCAAGGCATCTATTATTGATTCTGATGGTGTTTTGAGGATAAATTGTATGGTTTGTGGGCATAAGGTTAGGGATTGGGTAAGATTGATATTAGATGTGGCTCATTGTGCTAGATATGCCATCCATTTAAGTGTGGCAAAGATATACCATGATCTAAAATAATATTATTGGTCATTTGGCAGAGGAGAGACATAGAAAAGTTCGTTGAAAACTGTTTTAGTTGTAAACAGGTCATGTATGAGCACCAAAAGCATGGTGGATCGATGAAAAGGATACCCATTCCCGAGTGGAAATGAGAAAGGGTCACTATGTATTTTTTACTTGTTTTTCCATTGCCTTTGGAAAGTTTGACTTTGTTTGGGTGGTTATTGATCATTTAACCAAGTCATCTCACTTTATATTGATGAAGGCTAGCTACATCATAAAGCAGTTGGCTAGATTGTATATCTGGGACATTGTTTGATTGCATGGTGTGCTAGTCTTTATAGTGTAACATAGAAGGTCAGTGTTCACTTCTCACTTTTGGTGGGGCTCTGCAGCATGGTTTAGGTACTATAGTGGATTTAAGATCAGCTTTTCACCCTCATACTGACGATCAGTTAGAACACACCATTCAGGTGTTAGAGGACATTTTTACGGCTTGTGTTATAGATGTTAGGGCCTGGTAGTATAAGCACTTACCATTGGCATAGTTTGCATAAGTAACCATCCAAACTTCTATTTAGGGTACAATAAAGTATGCTTGGATACAGATTATGAGCTTGCTGTGAAGTGGATTAATTACCATTTCATAACTCCTTTGAATACTAAAAGGTTCATGGACAAAATTCAAAATCTCATTACTCAGTTTTAGTTTTTTTCTTGCAACCAAACCTACAGGGAGTCCAATTTTGTTATGGATTTCTTGGCTAAATTCAGTCACACTATCAGTAAGCTAATTTTCAATCTTCAACAGCTTCCTAAGGATGCTCTAAAGCTTATTATGAACTTGAAAAAATTGCTATGGCCAACCTAAGGAGAAAAAAGCTAAAGAGAATCAAGAAGCCTCCTTGAGTTCTTCCTTACAATATAGGTGTTCTTAGGTGATTTTATTTTTTACATTTTACTTGTAAAGGGATTCTCCCTTATTTATCACTTTCCTAGTAAAAATGTAATGAGAAGAGTCCTCTCTTAGGATTTAGTTTGGTTTTGCACCTTTTAGTTTTGGGGATGACTTGGCCGTCCTTAGCAGGTTGGCTAACTTATGAACCACCATATGATTGGAGGTATGGTTTTTATGCCCCCTCCTTGTACATATTTTTCTTTTATTAAAGATAAGGCCTGGGGATGTTGCTCATCCCCTGACCCACCGTAAGGGTCGTTTAAATTAAAAAAAAATAAGAAGTTGTTGAAAAAGTGAGCTTTTTTTACCATTCTGAGTTTCGGGTGTCATATCTAAGATCTGTCAATTCCATTAGCTTCAAAATATCGAAATTGGTGTATGAGAAATTATAGAACAAAATTGGGAGTTAAAATGATTTTTTTAGACATGAACTTGGATATTTAGTTGTTTCCGGAACCAAAGATTGATTTTCGTCAACATTTAGAGTTCGGAAGCTTGGATTGAAATTTTGACACTTCTAGTAGTTATGGATGGTGAAACTAATGCTAGAAATTGTCTCGTCATAATTTTTGGAATTGTCGACGGCAAATTTAGCATTTTGAGTTTTAAATTAGTTTATTTGACTTGCATTGATATATGTGTCATGGAGACCATAGAGTTGAATTTTGATTATTCCATGGAGTCCGTATCGTTGTTTTTAGTATATATATATATAAATTTTGTGTAATTCTGATTTCAAATGAATTTCAAGCGCCCGTTTTGAGTTTTTGTTGGTGGTTTATTCAACTAGTGAAGTTTTCTGGTGCAGCAAATATTAACACTCCATATTTACAGCTTGGGCTCTGTGATAAGTCCATATTTCAAACTCATTTCGGGGATAATTTACAAGGAAGCATTGCCCTTAGTGTGCCATCAATTCCAATGCTTACAAATATGCATGTGCTATGAGAAAAAGTGGGATTAAAAGTGTACAAATGGACAATACTTAGTGAGATCGTGGAAAGTGAGCAAAAGTACAGAAAGGCAGAGAAAAGCGGTGGCGCTAACATACTCGGCAATCCAACGAACACTCAGGGAGATCGCTTATTATTGCAGCAACCAAGGTTCCAGGCCATGTCAAGACGACGATCAAATTTGATGTCGCAAAACATACTCGGTGATCTGCTGAAATGCACAAATGACTACCTAAAGTTGCATCACCTAAAGCCCCAAAACACTGACAGAAAAGCGATATGATGGATATTTTGGCATATCATCGAATTGGTTCAGTGGAGCAAAGAGTCAGCACCTAATGTTGCAGAAGAGGAAGCCTTGTAAAAATGCACAGAAAAGTAGTAAAGTGCACATTTGGTGCATCATCGGAGTGCTCGACGATGGTCGGCCTTGACCGCCAAATGGCATTTCATGGCGCAAACATTCACACATTTGCACGGAGTATCTAAATAATTTTAGAAAGGACATGTTACATCAACTATTCATACCATATAAAAACAATTAGTCTATAGTAGTACACACAACTTTCCTCTTAGAGTACAAAGGGAGTTAGGGTTTTGAAGCTTTTAGGAAGCAAATTGGAGAAGATTGGCTGGTGATAATCAACTAATTTGTACTCAATCTTGTTACCCATGAATGCTAATGCTATGTATGGTATAAAATCTTTAATTTTTAGCATATGTGGCTAAAACCCTCATGTTAGGGGTGTGCTATTGATATGGGTCTTTGATATATTTATTGGGTCTTTGATATCTTGATTTATTTGTATTGGATTTGATTGAAATTATTTTTGTTCCTATATTTAATTTTGTAAGGACTCGGATGTTGTACGACCTGATTGGAGCATGGAAGAATGTTCCAGAAAGTTCTAGGCCAAAATGATTCTCAATGGAAGCCTTCACAGTCCGTATGAGCTTATACAGACCGTATCGAGCCTCCTTGGAGTGACCTTATGTCTCGTGTGGGATGTTGGAGCTTAATCATGGAGTTTTAGACTAAGGCATGCCACACATAGACCGCACAGGGGTCGTGCGAGGCTTCACAGACCATGTGGTGGGCCGTATGGAAGCCTTAGTCTTGAAATTCCATAGTGTTTGGGCCAAATAAGGTGGTACGGCCAAGTATATGATCCGTACAAGGTGGTATGATCTGTATGGCCTCCCATATGGGTACAAAGTGAATTTTTTTCTAAGTATTCGATCACTGTCTAGAAACTTCATCGTGAAGAAATTTTTCTAAGTGATGTGGGATGGAGGAGGCACACAAATCATTTGGCTTGGTATGGTCCGTACTACCCTCTATGTGGATGCTTACGTTGAAAAATTTTAAATATGGGAATACCATTTCAGAACTTCGTCAAGTGAAAGTTTTCCATGTGTTGAATCACGGACATGTATATGATCCGTATGACCTATCACAAATCGTATGGGTCCTCCCTGAGATGTAACTTCAATTTTTCTACTCGTTTCATTAATGGCGTTTTCATAACTATAGTTGATCCTAGGGTATTTTGTGACCTTCTATGCTGCCTAAGGACTTTCAAATGACCTATACTTTATTCCTTCATTCAAATTTATTCCTCACACTTAGAATTCTCTCAAGTCACTCTTAAGATCACTCTCTCAAAGGACTCTTGTGAATCTAAGCTTTGGAATCAAGGGAATGCTCATTCTTCTTTAAATTTCTTCTTGATTCTTTTTCATTAGCTAAGGTATGTGGGATTGATTTTCGGTCCATTTCAACCAAGAAGACCCAAACTATTTTATACTCAATTTCTTGGAATATTGGCTACTTTAAACATGGTTTTTCAATATTATTGTTTATTAAGTTCAATTGATGTATGGGCTATGTTTATTTGATAAATTTTAAGGTGATTTAATCCCTAATATGATGAATTACATTGAAGTTTGAAGTTATGAATGTGCATCCCTTTTAAAGCTTGATTTGTGCATGGCTAATCTATATTATGATTTAAATGTGAATTTTACTTACATAATGTATTATTGATTTAAGTCTAAATTTCAATTACGCATTCTATTCTCATCTCATTCATAGCATATGCATTCATGAGCATTGAGTTTTATGAAAATAATAAAATGGGTTAAGCCCAATTATGTTCATGTATATGATTTTGTTACAATTATGCTCATGACAAGAATGTGATCAGATATATATCTATGATATGGCTCTTTAAGCATTTTGGGTGCTTACATCATCTCGTATATGTGAATGAGCTATTTCTATGCATAAGTATCATGATTATGAATTATAATATGGCTTTTGAGCCTAAGTACGAAGGATTATGAAATGTGTTTGGCCTTTGAGCCTAAATATGCACTGAAAGGATTTGAAATGACTATTGCCTCATTTGAAAGCATGTATACGAATAAGTATTCTCATGGAATGTTTTCACTTAGCACTGATGGATTGGGGGTACCAGAGCTATCCCTAAGGGTCCGCTCTCTTTCCCTGAACTATATGCTTACATAGGTATGTGGTAGTCATTACCAAAAAGACCGGGTCGTAAGGAACGATTAAATCTTGATATGATATGATATGAAAATCCTTCTGAAATGACTGGGTCATAAGGAAGGTGTCCATCCACTGAAAAGACTAGGTTATAAGGTGTGATATAGGTTACCCTTGGCAAGTAATCTTCTCCTCCCGATGGGAGGTCTTCATCGGACTAATTAATTTAATAGCTCGCATGAGTTTGATTTGTTTGGTTATTGTCCATCCCCATTATATATGAGCATTATTGCATTTCATGCATTATGGATTTTATAGAATATTGTTATACTACTCGTCTTTAGATATATATCTCTTTCTATATTATGTTCCCTTGCCATCTAATATTGAATGCAGGTTTGATAAGTCATATGCATTGCATGCCCGCATACATAGTATATTTAAACGTACTAACACATATTTTTGCCTACATGATCTAACCATGTAGGGATCGAGGACTACCTTCATCCATCGTACGACAGTTATCTTGGATCTTGAGATTGCTTGTTGTGGTGAGTCCTAACTTCCAAGGACCAACCACCATTCCTTTACCTACGGTGTTTTTGTTTATGTTATTTACTTGAGGGTAAGCCCGGGGTATTTCTAGGCCCCCATCCTATCTTATGACTAGAGGCATTTTTGGAGATCTTGTAAACCCCTTTACGTTTATATGCTAAGTGCTGTGTTTGGGGATCATGCTTATGGATATGGCTACTATTGGTTATCGTTATATGTATTGGTTATGAGCATTATGATATGGTTATATGTTTATGATGTGAAAGCTCCTATGTCTCGAATTGCCTCCATAGAGTGAGTCGTGCTTACCCGCCCCTTAGTATTTATGTGCAATGTGCTATGTGAATTCGTGTTATTCATTTTTCCTGTGATATCCACCATAGCATGAGTCCTACTTTTCTGTCCCTTAGAACTATGTGTTTACTATTTATTTACGCTTTCGAACCAATGATGTCAATATGGATACTATGAGGCTTATTTAGGGACTCTCGGATTCCCATTCTCGATGTCACTCCTAGACCTTTAGGTCTGGGTTATAACAAATTCATAATTTCACAGTTGTAAACTTGGGGTTTTACTTTAGCTCTCTAATTGTTGCATTAGCTGGAACTATTTGAGTGTAGAATGGACATATTGGCTAAAAACCTCTTGGGGTTTCTGTTGAAGTCCATAGCCATGGATTCAATAGCCAAGTTATTAGGAGTTTTGCCGAGACTTCTTATGCCAAGCGTGTGCTCGGAAGTCCGCGTATGATTTCTTAGGTTGTTCAAGCGAAACACCCTGGTATCATAGCTGATATAGGTTACTAGAAACTTTTCCTATTAACCTAATATTAACTCATTTAGTCAGGAATCAAGACCCAACTAGTAGATCGATTCCCATATTTGTATATCCCAAACATTTTCCCTTTATTGTTGTTTAAATCATTATTTAGAACTCGTTTAGCAAAATCACATTTTGATTATGGGAACGGCCCAGTTCTAATAAATACGTGTTCCAATGAGCCACTTCTACCTTAAGCAATGATTCCCTGTGGGATTGAACACAACCTCTAAAGTTGGGTAACTATGCTGATGATGACTGCCCCTTCCTCCTTTGAGTAGTCAGGCTGAGCGACAACACTCTGCGTTCACGGAGGAGCACCCATTCCTTATCTGTGTTTGTGGAGCATTTATCGAACCTCACCTTTTGTGCTTGCAGGACCCCACCCACATTCACAATGTACCTTTTGCCTGAATAGTTTTAAAACCCATGAATCACCATTTTTCTCCATTTTTGAACTTATCAAGCTTTTGCGGAGATTTTGAAAGACGATTTTGAAGGTTTTCATTGGGTAAGTCTTTATAAATAATATTAATCAATTTCCATGCATTTTATCTTGGTTTTGACATAAATTTCATGATTTTGGATGTCCTAAATTGGGGTTTTTTGGTGTTTGATTTTGAAACCTTAAAGTGTGATTTCTTCATTAATTTGAACTCGATCTTTATGAGATTTTCACCTATGGACTCCATTTTTCATGTAGACCCTGATTTCAAAGTCAATTTTTAGATTTTAGAACTCTGAATTTTAGCCCTGATTTTGACCACTTTGCCCCTAAGCCTAAGTCATGCCAATATGGATATCAAAATGCACCTCTTGACATGTAGTATCTTTTCTGATAGTGATTGATCAATCCGAGGATCGTTTAGAGGCTTGAGTTAATTAAAAGTTCATCCAAGTGCGGTGTGATTTCTTCATTAATTTGAACTCGATCTTTATGGGATTTTCACCTATGGACTCTATTTTCATGTAGACCCTGATTTTTAAGTCAATTTTAGATTTTAGAACTCTAAATTTTAGCCCTAATTTTGGCCACTTTGCCCCTAAGCCTAAGTCATGCCAATATGGATATCAAAATGCACTTCTTGACATGTAATATCTATTCTGATAGTGATTGATCAATCCGAGGGTCATTTTGAGGCTTGAATTGATTAAAAGGTCATCCATGTGCGATTTTCGCATCGAGGTTGGTTTGGCTAACCTTTTGGGAATGGATTTCATATGTGATAATTGTGAGATGTTGATTGATTTATGAGCTTAGGGTATGATATGAAAGGATTGATGGAAGTATGATATTAGTTATGTCGAATATTGTGTAAATGGGGATCCTATTAAAAATTTGAGATGAAATCATGAGATATGAGATAATTTAGATATCATTATGACAATATGAGTCTTCAGATAGTTTTTGGATAATGTTGTGAGTAATTGATGATGAGTACGATATATTTGATAGTCACGAGACTATTTGGAATGCTTGTAGAGCTTGTTTAATTTACATCTTTGTTATTTGTGAGCTTATGGTGATATGGGATAATGATGGACTTGTGGTAATAGTTAATACGCATGGTATAACCCGTTTAATGTTACGGCTATTGAAGATATCTTATATTGACTAACTACATTAGTATGCACATATCTTACATTGACTAGTTACTTTGGTATGCATATATCCCTACATGTGTAGGTACATTGCTATTCAGATATCTCCTGCTTGCTCACATGTATTGGTATGTACATAACTTATACGTGAATGATTGCATTGGTATGCACTCATCTAATTACATTTGCACAATTTGAGACATTATTGTATATGTTACGATAGTTGGTTATGGCCTGCCATGCCTTGAGACACTTCAGTATGAGGCCCATGATGCCTCAACAAATTTTTGATTATGTCCTACGACACCTTGAGATATTCACTACATAGCCTGCGATGCCGCTAGGTTCTATCTTGTAGCTTTGGCTTGATAAATGTGTACATCAACCTTATAATAGTCGTGATTTCACCTCATGTATGGCCTGCGACGCCATTGAATCATTGGCTGTAATTATTATATTTACTTACCACTATTCATGTTTGTATTGTGCATTGACCCTTTTGATGCAGGTGATAGGATTTTTCATTATTACATACTTGTTTGATTTCTCTTACCCAGTTAGTTGAATCTACTAGGTATATTTCAGTGTACTCACCCCTACTTTGTTTCCTCTCTACAAATCGAACACAGGGATCTGGACTGGATAGTTGATTTATTTTTTTACCAGAGTTTTCTCCAGTCATCCTGATCTTAGTAGTGAGTCTCAGATTTTGAGTCGTCATGGATGTTTGAGACTTCTTTTATTTTTTTACCAGTCAGAATAAGTATCAGATATATCTACTTTATATCCCATTTTAAGACAGTTGTATTTACTCATGATACTTCTTTAGATGCTTTTTTACTCTTGACTCCATGTTTTGGGATTGTTTATGTTATGTTGTGATTGTTTTTGCTTTATTTTATTTTCTATAGTTACGATCCAATTTTGGATCATAATAGGTCAACTTCAAATGGGCATATCTCTTAGCACATATTGACTTAGATGACACACTACCTACCAAATTTTAGGTCTTTGAATTAGATTTCTGACACATCTGATTTCACTTTATTTTGAGTTCAGAGTAATACGTTATGACCATTTTACTGAAGGTTGTCTAGAAAATAAAAAAGGGAGATGGTCGGTTTAACCATAATGCATTAGGCATACCACAGAATTGGTTACAGAATCACCTTCAAAAGTTTCAAAAATTGTCAAGAAAGGCGGTTTGAAGGTCCCATTTGGCATATTGTCAAAAGGTTTGGCGATGGGACCTCTGGACCACTGAATTAGCCACCGAGAAAATTTAAAATATCATATGTTTTTACCTTTGATGATATTTTTATTTTCCCAAAAGTGGTTTTCGACCTATTTAAACAAAATACACCCTTCAACGCTTATTTTCATGCCCTAATAACTTCCCTTCACTCATTCTAAATTTCTCTCTCAAGGAAAAAGACACAAATCCTCCATTAAAGAACAAACTTCAATCTCTCCCAAGCTTTTTATGAAATCCAATATTACCTTCAACTTTCTTCTCTATTTTTGTTTAAGGTATGTGGTTTGATTCTTCATTTCCTTTCAACCAAGAAGTGCTCTTCGAAAACTAAATTTTGAATTACAAATTTTCAATCTTTAAGTTATGGGTAATTGCAAATTAACTGATGTTTGCTTAGGTTATGGTTATTCATGTATTTTTATGAATATATAGGAACATCTATAAAGGTTTTACATAATTTATTTCAAGCATTATGAATTTGCATGATTTAACATGATCTATACTTTTAAACGTGGAACTCCCTTATGAGTTAGTATGATTTTTATCCTGTGTTGCCTAATTGAGTATTTTAGGCTTACTTATGATTCAATTACATGATATTAAAGTTATTTGACAAACACCAAATATAAACTAGTTGATATATGAACTTTGTACGTTGACCTTTATGACATAAACTTGAGTATGTGATTTTGCAGTTAGACAAGAACTATAAGTTTGATTTGATATTGGATGACTCAAGACCCACTCTGAATCATTGTGAATCATTGTTAAGGAGCTATTCTTACGTACAATTTGAATATATATTGACAAGTTAAGACCTTCTGAATAAGTTTAGTTTTAATTATTTTAATTATGCATTGTCCATTTCCATGGGATTTTGACTTAGCACCGAATGAGTTAGGAGTGGGGCTTAACATAAGGGGTCTTATACAAAGCTTTAGATCTCATAACTATGTGCCACTGTAGGATCTTTTTATTATGCCTTCTGACGAGTGGATCCATCTACTATTTAATTTCTAAAGTTTACCTTGGCAAGTAGGCTCTCTCTTTGACTGGTGAAGAGTATAATATCAGTATTCCATATTATAGTTCATATGGTTTTTTGGGTTAAGGTCTCATTCACACACCTATTTTATTATGTGCTTCCATTGCATTACCATAACATTATCTTATGCTTTATTTTGTAACTGATTATATTGTTAAAACGTCAAAAATTGGGCATATCTTGTACATATTCTTTGTCATTATATTTATTTGTTGAATATCATCCCTACATATTTAGTACTTTCCAAAGTACTAACCACATATTACCTATATGTTTATAACTATGTAGAGACAGGTGAAATACCTTGTTCTTCTCTTCGTGGCTTGATTGATCATTAAGACTTTGAGCTTTTGGTGAATTCTCATCTACCAGGAATGGAGCCCTCATCTTCTATCTTTACTAGTGATATTTCAGACACATTATGTATTTTCTTCTACGACTTTGTATTGTGGGGTCCGTACTTCTACTTTCGGCTTTGTTTATTGTCTTTTGTTTAGAGGTGTATTTGGGTTACTACTTCACTTTGATTATGTCTTAAACTATTAAGATGAACTTCCACTTTTAGCTCTGATTTATCCCCTAGTCCCATTACCTATTTCATATTTTCATTCGCCTATTATTTATTATTTTAACCTATTAAGTACATGTATGATCTAAGGCTTGTTTCAGGACCTTCAAGTTCTCATTTGTCATGTCACCCCTAGGCCCTAGGTTCAGGTCGTGACAAGATGGGTATCAGAGAACTAGGTTCACAAATGATCCTCGGAAATCCAACACACGCATAAAGTAGATTCTTATTCATGGTCGTGAAGCGCACTATAACTATGAATAGGAGGCTATGAGGAGTTTAAGGAATGATTCAATTCTTCATGGTCTATGTCATGCAATAAAGCTAAATCCCATAAGGTTTATTTTTTATTCTTATCCATTACATTTCAGAAATAGCTCTGACCCTTTAGAATGGTTAACAAGAAAGTAATCATCCCCCACTGACGATCCATTTCTAAGTAATACCATATCTAATGTAGAGATTCAAAATGCTCTATGGCTATTAAGAAAAGTTGTAATCTCTCAACTAAACCGATAGTTGGGTACCTTTATGATTACAAGTGGTAAGATAGGGGAGAGGAAGTCTAAGAGTTATCGAATTGATGATGTTTCATCTTCTATTGTTGTTTCGGTGCCCAAGTGAAAAAGGAAAGGCTTTTTTTCTCCATTTGACAATAGTATGGCAAGAAGCATCAAGGAAAGTGTTTGGCTAGCACTGAGGGTTATTTCGAGTGTGGTGATGTTGGGAATAAGATGAGGGACTGTCAAGTGGCCTTCACCAAAGAGAGAAAAAGAACTCCTATTAGAGATGGTGGATTCGAAGGTGCTAAAGGTGGTCATGATCAACAAGGCCAGAAGTTTCAAGACCAAGGATCCTCTAAAGCTCAAACCTAATGGTTTGCAAATCATAGGGTTCCCAAGCCCAAAGCTAACAGTGGTAATGGTGGACAAATTATTCCTAAGTGTTGAAGGTATGGTAATATTCATGGAGGCAGATGCTATAAGGATGTGGGTGCTTGCTTCGGGGGTGGCAAAATGAGCCATAAGATTGTGGATTGTCCAAATATGTTGAACAAGGGTAGAGATGGTCATCCTCAAGTACAAGGTTCTCATGGTGATCAAAGGTCACAAGGTGGTCAACAAAGGGGTTCTATATGTCACAACTGGTTCTATGCTCTTCAAGGGAAGCAAGCAGTAGATGACGCGCTTGAGGTTGTTATTGGTATGTTATAGGTTTATTATTATTATTATTATATGTATGCTTTATTAGATCTAGGTTCTACTCTCTTTTTCAAAACTCCATTTGTTACTAATGGTCTTAATGTGTATCTCGAATTGTTATGTGAACCCTTTGAGGTGTCTACCCCTGTTTGTGAGTTTGTTGTTGCTAAAAGGGTCTATATGAGTTTTCCCGTGTCAATATTACACAAAGTCTTCGCTTGTAATTTTTTTGAGCTCGACATGGTAGATTTTGACATTCTTGGGATGGATTTCTTACATGCATATCATGTTTCCATTGATTGTAGAACTCGTAAAGTTATGTTCCAATTTCCTAATGAACCCATTCTAGAGTGGGAAGGTCATGATTCAGTGGTTAAGGGTAGGTTCATCTCTTGTCTTAAATCCTGAGAAATGATTTCAAAGGGTTAAATTTATTATCTTGTAAAGGTTAGGGATGTTGAGTATAAAGTCCCTCCTATTGAGTCGGTTCCAGTTGTCAATGAATTTCTTTATGTCTTTCCCCACGAGCTTCCCAGTACTCCTCTCAAAAGGAAAATAGATTTTGGTATAGACCTCCTCCCCAATAGTCGATCCATTTCCATTCCTCCTTCCGTAAGGCTCTAGCAAAATTGAAAAAGTTAAAGGATCAATTGAAGGATTTATTGGGATGGGTTTTATTAGGCCTAGAAATTCAGCTTGGGGTGTATCAGCATTTTTTGTAAGGAAGGAGGATGGCCCACTTAGAATGTGCCTCGACTACCGGCAACTTTATAAGGTCACCCTAAAGAAAATGTGTCCTCTACCAAGGATAGATGACTTATTGACCAATTGCAAGGGGCTGGTCATTTTTCGAAGATTGATCTTCGATCTGGATACCATCAAATGAGGGTAAAGGAGTATGATATTCCTAATATGGCTTTTCGAACTTGTTATAGGAACTTTCAATTTATTGTATTGTTATTTGACCTAACTAATACACCGAAAATATTCATGAATATCATGAATAGGGTTTGTAGATCGTACCTTGATATCTTCATTGTGGTATTCGTTGATGATATGTTGACTTGTTCTTTGAATAAGGAAGAGCATGTAAAACATTGAGCATAGTGTTGCGAACTTTAAGGGAGGAAAGGCTATTCGCCAATCTTGATAAATATGAGTTTTGGTTAAAGAAAGCTGCATTCATTGGGAATGTGGTGTAAGGTCAAGGAGTGAAAATGAATCCTAAGAAAAAGGATTTTCAATGATTGGCTAGGTTGGGAGTTAGATTAGGTGAGGCCGAAAGATGAAGGTATGGTGGTTCTAGATTGTTCCAACTCTTTGTTGACAGAAAAGGTGAAATCCAAGAAAAACCTTGACCTCGCTATGTTGGAATTTAAGGCATTGGTGAAAGAGGACAAGGTAGAGATTTTCTCCTGAGGGGGAGATGGTTCTCTTAGGCACCAAGATAGATTGTGTTTACCAAATGTTGATGGGTTGAGAGACTTGATTTCAAAAGAGGCATATAATTCATCTTATTCCATTCACTCCAGTTCTACAAAGAGGTAGAAGGATTTAAGAGAAGTGTATTAGTGGGGTGTTATGAAAAGAAACATTGCAAAGTTTGTAGCCGGATACCACAATGGCCAACAAGCCAAAGCAGAACATGAAAGTCCGGGGGTCCCAGCCCAAAACATAGAAATTCCTATACAAAGTGGTGAAATGGCCTTGATTAGATGGGAGTTGTTTATGTGTGCCATGGAAATAGTGAGGGGCATAAGGGAAGCATTAAAGACAACTCAAAGTAGACAAAAGTCTTACTCCGATGTGAGGAGAAGAGAGCTTGAGTTTAGTTTTGGTGGTTCGGTCTACTTGAAAGTATCACCCATGAAAGGTGTGGTTCATTTTGGCAAGATATTAAAGTTGAGCCCTAAATATGTATGGCCTAACAAAATTGTGAGAAGGGTCAAAAAGGTGGCATATGAAATGGGGTTTCCATTGGAAAAATACAATTCATCTGGTGTTCCATGTGTCAATGTTAAGGAAGTTCATGAGAGATCCAAGATTCATAGTTCCATTGGATGATGTGAGTGTCAAGGAGAATTTGACATCAGAGGAGGTTCTAATTGAGATATTGGATAAGCAAGTGAAAATATTGAGGAACAAAGATGTAGCATTCATCAATGATCTTTGGAGGAATCAACAAGTCGAAAGTGCTACTTAGGAAGCCGAATTGGACATAGAGAAGTCATATCCTTATCTCTTCCACTCTACTCAAGCCTAAGGTAATAAGTTTATCCAATCTGTAGTGTCATGTCATGTAATATTGACCTTCTATGTCATATTGCATACATACATACTCATAATGACACATTTTGATAATGTTTGTTGCATAAGTTTAAGCTTTCATGAAAATAATGTTTAAATTGCATTGATGAATTTATGTTAGGGCTGAAATTTGTCTTGTTACTCCTTTTAAGTGTGTTTCCATCTCACTCAATGACGAATGTTCCCAAGGGGAGATACTGTAACGCCCTAGATCTTAAGTCAAGACCCAAGTCATTCCTCGTACCCGTATAGTTTAAACTTGATGACTTCTAATATAGTGGGATCCATCTCTAGGTTTTAAAATATTATTACATGTGGTTTGGGGTCATAAGGCATTTTTTACATCGAACTAAGACCAAAGGATTCCAATCGGCTACATTTAAGCGTGAATTCGTATAAGGTTCAACTTCTAATGGACATATCTATTAGCATATAATGAATTAGGTGACACAGCACCTACACAATTTTGGGTCTCTGAATTAGGTTTCCAACATATCTGATAAATCACCTTATTTAGAGTTCGAAGTAAAATGTTACGACCATTTTGCTAAAGCCTGTCTGGATGTCAAAAAAGACAACAGTCAATTTGACTGCCGAATGCATTTGGCATACCGTTTTGATTGCCAAATCTC
Organism: Solanum rostratum; assembly: GCA_029948455.1. Taxonomy (NCBI): domain Eukaryota; kingdom Viridiplantae; phylum Streptophyta; class Magnoliopsida; order Solanales; family Solanaceae; genus Solanum; species Solanum rostratum. The sequence continues at coordinate 43,649,254 of CM057052.1, forward strand.
TCTACAAGGTTTCAAGAACCATCAAAAAAGGTGATCTGAAGGTCCCATTCAGCATACCATCAAATGGTTCGGTGATGAGACCTCTGGACCACCGATTTTGCCACCTGAATACTTTAAAACATCAGTTTTTGTTACTTTTGATGATATTTTTATTTTTCAAAATGGTTTTTTCAAACAATTTAAACCAAATACATCTTTCAAAGCTTATTTTCAATCCCTAATAACCTTCTTCTTCACTCAATCTAAATTTCTCTGCCAAGGATGAACACCCAAATCCTTTATTGAAGAACAAGCTTCAATTTCTTCAAAGCTTTTCATGAAATCCAAGACTCTCTTTAATATTCTTCTCTATTTAGGTTCAAGGTTTGCGGGTTTGAATCTTGGTTTCCTTTTATCCAAGAAGTTCTCTTCAATAAAAAAATTTTGAATTACAAATTTTCTATCTTTAATTTATGGGTAATTGCATATTAACTGATATTTGCTTAGATTATGGTTATTCATGTGTTTTTATATTTATTTAGGCAAATCTTTTAATGTTTTGCATAATTTTGTTCAAGCATTATGAATTTGTATGATTTAACCTAATCTAAACTTTCAAACTTGGAACTCTATTATGGGTTAATAGGATTTTGATCCTGTATTTCTTAATTAATTATTTCAAGCTTTCTTATGATTAAATTATATGATTCTAAGGTTATTTGACAAATACCATATATGAAGTAAGTTGATTTATGAATTTTTAATATTGACCGTTATGGCATGAACTTAAGTATATGATTTTTCTCAAGGACAAGAACTATAAGTTTGAATTGATATTAGATGACTCAAGACCCACTCTGAATCAATCTGAATCTTTTTTTAAGGAGATATTATTAAGTACAAGTTAAATATTCTTTGACAAGCTAAGACCTTTTGTATCAAGTTGAGTTTTGATTATTTTAATTATGCGTTGTTCGTTTCTATGGGATCTTTACGTAACACCAAATGAGTTAGGAGTGGGGCTCCACCTAATGGGTCTTATATGAAGCTTCTAATCTCATAACTACGTTCCACTGTAGGATATTTTTATTGTGCCTTTTTAGGCCTTCGGACTAGTGGATCAATCTCGTATTTCGATTTTCGGAGTTTACCTTGGCAAGTAGGCTCACTCTTTGGCCGGTATAGAGTATACCATTAGTATTCCATATTATAACTCATTTGGATTCTTCAGTTACAGTGTTATTCTCAAATCTATTTTCTTATGTGTTTCCTTTGCATTACCATAGCATTATTTTATGCTTTATTTTGAAACTTATTATATTGTTAAAGCTTCAAAATTTGGCATATCTAGTAAGTATTCTTTGTAAGTATATTTGCTTGTTGCATTGCATATGTACATACTTAGTACATTCCAAAGTACTAACCACATTTTACCTATATGTTTATTATCTTGCTGGGACAGGCAATCCTCTTTATCCTCCTCCTTATGGCTAGATTGATCATAAAGACTTTGAGTTGTTTGTATATTCCCATCCACTGGGAATGGAGCCCTTATCTTCAAGTTTTACTTTTGTTATTTCAGACACAATATGTATTTTCTTCTATGACTTTGTATTGAGGGGTCCAGACTTGTATTTTTAGCTCTATTTATTACTTTTTGTTTAGTGGTGTGTTTGGACTACTACTTCACTTCTACTCTTGAACTATTAAGTTGAGTTTCACTTTTCGTTATGATTTGTCCCTTAGTTCCATTCCCCATTTCATATTGTCACTGACTATTATTTATTATTTGAACCAATGAAGTGCATGTATAATCTAAGAGGCTTGTTTGGGAACCTTCGAGTTCTCATTTGCCATGTCACACCTAGACACTAGGGTCAGGTCATGACAAGCTTCGTATCAGACACTAGTTTATGAATGGTCCTCAGAAATTCAACACACTATGTCTAGTAGAGTCTTATCCATTGTTGTAACGCATGTCACAACTATGGATAGTAGTCTATGTTTAGGCAATGATTCTCTTTTTCATGGTCTATGCCATGCAATAGAGCTAAATATCATAAGGTTTATTTTTTATTTCTATCCATTACATTCCAGATATGTCTCAAGCCCTTAAGAATTGTGGACAATATGGTAACTATCCCCCACTTGATGATTAACTTCTAAACAATGACATATCTGATGTAGAGATTCGCAATGCTCTATGGCTATTGGATAAAGTTGTAACCGTTCAACTAAACCAATAGATGGGTACCCGAGATTAAAAGTGATAAAAAGGGGGAAAGGAAGTCTAAGAGGTCTCAAGTTGATGGTGCTTCATCTTCTATTGGTTTTCTAACTCCCAAGTACAAAAAAGGGAAGGCTCCCTTTCGCTATTTGTCAAGAATGTGGAAAGAAGCATCAACGAAAGTATTTTGCTTGCACATAAGTTGTTTCAAGTATGGTGATGTTGCACATAAGATGAGGGACTGTCCAGTGGCCTCTAAGGAAAGGAGAAAAAGGACACGCATTGGAGATGGTGTATTTCAATAAGCTAAAGGTGGCCATTTTCAACACGCCACAAGATTTTAAGCCAAGGGTCCTCTAATGCTCAAAACCAAAAGTTTGCCAATGATAGGGTTCCCAACCCCAAAGGTTATAGTTGTAATGATGGACAAATTATTCTTAAGTGTTGAAGGTGCGATGACCTGATTGGTCATTTTTGAGTCTATCTATAAAAATGACCATTTAACCCTTTTAGACATTGCTTTAGACCTATTTTGAACTATCTATATTGTTTGAACTGAAATCTTGAGTTTGAAAAATGGAAAATATGAGTTTTGGCACTTTTGGAAGCTTAAGCGATTGAAAAAGTGAGTTTTTGTACCATTCTGAGTTTCAGGGGTCTTATTGGAGATCCATTAACTTTGGAACATCAAATCTGGTCTATGAGAAGTTACAGAAATGCATTTGGATTTAGAATGATTTCTCTATGCCAAAAGTTGTGTTTTTAGTTGTTTCTACAACCAAAGTTTGACTTTGGTTAATATTAGGAGTTCAAAAGCTTGAATCAAAATTTCAAAAGTTCTAGTAGTTCCAGATGGTGAAACTAATGCTAAAAATGATCTAGTCATAATTTTTGGAATTTCTGAGGGCTATTTTGGTATTTTTAGTTATAAACTAGTTTACATTATTTGCATAGGTAATTGTTGCAAGGAGGCCTTCAAATTGATTTTCGATGACTAGATTGAGTCCAAATCATTGTTTTTGGTATGGATACATACTTGGTTTGTGAAATTTTTATTCCGAATGAATACGAGTGTCTATTATGAGTTTGGACTTAGCTGAGCTTTTGCTAGTATGCTTGTCTGTTGGTGTAATCACTTATCTTCTCCGCGTTGGCAGAGGTTTAGGTGGGTTATTTCTTCATGTTAGCAGGACTTGAACCGCTATCGTGGGTCAGCGGCTGGTTCTTCTCCATGCTAGCAAGGTCTCCACCTGCGTTATGGAACTCTGGATACTTTTTGCTCAATATTCACTGGCTTATTCCCGCATTCGTGGAGTACTTTGATGACTGAAATAGTGTTTAAGCCATGAAACTTCCATTTTCATCAATGTTTCATTGTTTCAAGCTTTTTGGGTGATTTTTGTAGGAGTTTTTCGAAGAATTCATTTGGGTAAGTGTTTCTAACCTCTTTTAAATTAATTTTCATGATTTATATCTTGATTTGTCTTGTATTTCATGTTTGAACATCAAAATTGGGGATTTTTAGTCTAAGATTTTTAAAATTTAAAGGATGATTTCACCTTCAATTTGTAATTGATTTTAGTGGGAGTTTCAGACACAAACTTTATTTTTTGTGTAGAACCCAATTTTAAAGTCAATTTTCAGATATGGGAACTTCAAATTTTTTCTCTAATTTTGACGATTTTGCCTCTATGCCTATTTCATGCCAATATGGATATCAAAATGCACTTCTTGATGCGTAGTATATATTTTTTATAGTGATTGATTGATTTGGGCATCATTTGGAGGTTTGAATCGATTGAAAGCTTGTCCAAGTACAATTTCAGCATCGAGGTAGGTTCATCTAACCTTTACGGGATTGGATATGAGTTATTGGACTTTTTCATATGATAATTGTAAGATCTAGACTTATTTATGAATAGCCTGATTGATATGAATCAATTTTGATTGTGGTTCCAATTATGCCAAAAATTGAATAAATTGTGGTCCTATTTATAAATTGAGATGATACATTGAGATTTGTGTTAAATTGGATAATGTTGTGATATCATGAGACTTGTGATACTATTTGGCCGCTTATGTGGAAATTTGATGGCTTTTGACATATATTTGGGGATCCTGTGTATATTTTGTGACGAATGTGGTCCAGTATTGTTACTTTTTAGAATTATATGTGTATTTTGGGACAAGTGAGGTCCGTTATTATTAAGAAACACGACTATTGATCTAATTGTTGTGATCTGAGATATGATGATGGTTAGGGGCACCAATTGTGGCACTTGATATCATTCTCCTGGATTATATGAGGCTTATGTACCAATATTCTTTTCATGATGCCATTATATGTAACACTCCAACTTTTTTTCTTTTACCAAGATTGAGTCATCCTTCATATGACATACGATCTTAATTGATAATTCTTAATTGATCATAGATGTTAAAGTTAATTTTTTAGAGTAGGAAGAGAATTGGAGATGATAAAAGGATCTTTTACATCAAGTCAAGTCCAAAGAATTTCTACCGACGAAGTTTTCGTATGAGTTGATAGAAGGGACAACTTTAAATAACCATATCTCCTAAAGTATAATGAGTTAATTGACCCATAATATATCAAATCAAACACTTTTGAATTAGCTTTCCAACGCATCTTATTTCTCCTTAATCAGAGTTCGGAGTAGAAAATTATGACTATTTTACTGGAGACCTGCAGAGCTGTCTGGACCCTTTCTGGATAAGCTAAGCGATGTCCCTTTATTTTATTTTGAGGGTACTTTATACTAAAACCTTTGGGGGTCTATTTAAGGTCCCAAAACGCATAAAACGTCAGTTTCATGAGTCAAAACCCTCTCCTTCACTCCTAAACATAAAAACTCAAGAATCATCAAGAAAGTCATCAAGTTAGGATTAACTTTCAAGATTCATCATCACGGTGAGTTATTCTTCATAATCTTTAAGCTAATTTCTCTATCTATTCATGAACCCCTAATAGAATCTTAAATTACAACCTAGGGTTTCAAGAAAGCGAATTCAAGAATCCCAAGAAAGGATTCCTTGATTCTTCTTTCTATGAATTAGGGTTCTTCATCAAGAACTTTAAAGATTCTAAGTCAAGAATTCAAGAATCAAAAAGAGGCTCTTAAAACAATGTCTTTCGAACTTCTTCCACTATAAAAGAACTACCAAGGTCGAGGATTTTCTCTAAGAAACGATTTTGATTGTAATATCAAATTTTCAGGTATGTAAGGCTAAACTAAAAACATGGGATTGTTCTCTCATGTGCCCCATAGAGGTCATAGATGAGTTGATGATTGATGAGTCTACATGCATGAATTTTTGAGAATTTTTCATTGAAAAAATTGATTTAGCATTACATATTTTCTATGTTGATGATCATCATACTATTTGTTTTCTTGAAGTTAACATTTTTCATGACATTTTGCATAACCTTACATGATTATTTGAAAAGCATGTATAATGAACTTAGAACGATTAGTCTAGAGCCTTGACGATGATGATTTCTGTGATGTTGTGATTGTGTTTCAAATTGATGAGAGTCTTGATGATGATGTTGATGAGAATGATGTTCATGAGTCTTAAAACTTGAAACTAAATTCTAAAAAGAGTGTTTTGAGTCCATGATATTTATTTTGATGTTGATGTTGATGAGACGAGTTGATGTTGATGTTGAGGTACTATGTCCTATGGGACTGATGATGATGTATTATGTCCCTATGGGACTAATGGTGAGGTATTATGTCCCTATGGGACTGATAGGGTTGATGTTTTATGAGCATGTCGAGTTCAGGGAGGAGTATTGAGCTCCAAAACTTGTGAGAGTGAGTCCCACTTGAACCCATTAACTGCGTGGCCCGGGTAGGAAGAGAGGATTGAACCGCAATGCAGATGGCTCCTCCCGAAAGAGGATTGAGGTTTTTTTCTTGTGGATCCACTGAGGTTGATGTCCTTTGCCCAAGGCAGGGTACTGGATGGATGTGGCAACGGCATCGCTTCATTGTATCATCACGGGCTCATAAGTGATGGTTGTCAGTTAGAAAAGCTCCTAGTTGGGTTCCATTTTGATAGGACTCTGATGTTGATGTGATGGTATGAGTCTTAATAGATGTTGATGTTTTATTGTCTACGCTTTATCCTTGTCCTAAACAGGCATGAGTCCTTCGAGTTGAGTTGAGTTGAGTTGCATTGAGTCTCCTTGAGTTGAGTTGAGTCGAGTTTCCTTTGAGTTGAGTTGAGTTGAGTTTCCTTGAGGTGAGTCTGATGTATTGATGAGATGTCGATGGGTCGTTGTCTACTCTTTATTCTTTCTTTGAATATACATTTGACATTCTGATGGAGTATGATGTTGAGATGATATTATTCCTATATTATTCTACTTGTTTCCGTTTCACTCAGCTATTTTACATACCAGTACATTTCACGTACTGATGTCCCGTTCTTGGACTGCATCGTTTATGATGCAGAGGCAAGTATTGGAGATCATCAACAGGCGCTTCGTTGAGGATCTATTTGCACTCAGCTGATCGGTGAGACCTCCTTGTTTTTAGAGGATTTCCATATTATTATCATCTAGCTTGAGTAGTACTTTATTTTCCTTGAGTTGGGTAACCATGGCCCGTCATGGCACCATCTAGATGTTTGAGTTAGAGGCATCATAGACATTGAGTAGAGGATGTTATGTATTGTTTTTTTCCAACTATTCTTTTGTTGGAAATTAACATTTTATATAAAGACTTGATTACTTTAATCACATTAAAGTCTTTTCCTTGAGGATGTTTTCTTCCGTTGCTGAGTATGAGGTGACGATAAGGCTAAGTGGTTCACTCGGGGACTAGCAATAGTCTCTGAGTGCCAGCCACGCCAAGGGTACCCTCCCGGGGCATGACAAACTTGGTATCAGAGTATAGAGTTCAAGTGTCCTAGGGAGTCCATGAAGCCATATCTAGTAGAGTCCTTATTGGTGTGAAGCGCGCCACATCCATAATAGGGAGGCTATAGGACATTAGGAAAAGTTTCCTTTCTTTCAGATTCTGAATCGTGCGATAGAGTTATTTCCTAAGAAATCTACGATGATTCGTGCGTTGCTCTACACCTTTCGACTATACCTCATCCACGAGGCAATAGAGACAGTAATGTTCAAACTCTTACAGATGAGATCCTCTAAGACAAAGTAATAAAAATTGTAGAGAGACTGCACCAGGCTCGAGAGAAGCCGATTGGTGTGTGAAGTTGATTGACTAGAAAGAGTGCACTATTTCTCATATGAATCGTGCATATGAGTTAGCTCTAGATGTACCCAGACCATCCTTTTTCTAAAACTTGCTTCCGACGTGACCCATAAGAGAGGAAATTATGGCTCTAAAGAGTTTGATGTTACCACCTAAGAGTGAGATGTGAGTAGAATTGAATCATCCCAGAGTTAGAAGGACGATGATGGAAAGAAAGGGATGAGATAACAAGAGTGATTGCTAATTGAGACTTGTAGTTAGAGTTACATATCTATTAAGTAAGTAATGAGGTGGTGAGTCGATTGCCATAAGTTTGATGAATGAGTTGTAAGTACCCTATGATTTTCATGATGAGGTATAGAGGAAGAATTATTGTAAAAATGTGGTAGAGCATGCTCAAACTAGAAGGAAGTTATGTTGATGTGTTGTAGTATTCATACTATTGAGGGTGAAGTGTAGATGTTAAATAGAGGAAAAAAGTGCTTTCAATGTGGTAGATCTAAATTAGGCTTATGATTTTTAATTGAGAGTTTATGAGACTCATAGAGTTATGAGCTTAGTCAGAAAAGGAGATATGATTGAATTGGTGAGTGGTACTGAGTTATGAGGAAGGGATGTGTTGAGTGGATACTCACTATGAGATTTTAGAGGAGTTATGTTCCCTAAATATTTACCTAGTAGTTGTAAGTTGGCATTAGAGAGGTGTGTGATGCACAAATTAGTGCTAGACTCTAAGCTTGAATTTTGAAGAGTAGGGTTAAAGAGGAGACAACATCGTGGGAATGATAGTCTTAGTTGGAGATTTTTTCTAAGAGGCTTTCCATAGTGTATTTTCAAAGATGAAGACGTTGATTTGTGAGGAAATGATGCAATGGGAAGGGTACAATTGCCCCTTAGGTAAGACGAGTGAGACGAGGATAGCCCAATAGATAAGAAGAGGCTTGAGATATGTATCCATAATTGTGTAAAGATGTGTGAAGCTCTAATTTATGACTACTATAAGAATCTAGATAGTATATGTGGGTTGGCGATGTGGAGTAGGCTGATGTAGGTAATCTTTGTCATCATGAATAGCTAAATTGATTTGGGGCTTATCGATAGATGATGACAAGTTTTCGATAATAGACTAATTTTTATGCAATTAAATTTACGGGAGCACAGAAGTTGAGCACTAGCAGGCAAAACAAGAGGTTAGATTGTGAGAATTTTGGGAAGTGGTTATGTATGCCAGAGAATAACAAATATAGAGAGATTTCCATAATGGAAGGAGCTAAGAGTGATAGCATCAAAAAGAGTTTGAGTGGCTAGTTATAAGTATGTGACTATAGCATAATGGAAGAATTTAAGATATTCTTGTGGATAGTGATTCCTTGACCGTGTGGAGGTATATCCTTATAGCCTAGTAGAGGAAATCGATTTACAAACTTAGAGTAATGGCCTTGAGAGCTAAGGGAGAGATGATGTAACACCCGATAAAATTACCAAAATATCTCTAGAGGAGAGATGTGCGCTTAACACGTCTTCTGTTACTCGGATGGGAAATCCGAGATCAGATTTGTGATCAACACGAAAAATCGAGTGGGGGAAGGGCTTCGGTCGATTTTTAGAGTAACCGAGTGAAAAGGTAATTTTTCGATCCGAACACTGAAACAGTGTCGCTGCGCAACAGAGGCGCGTCGCGCACCTTTAGCGGAGTGACACTTATGTTTTTTTTTCAAATTTTTCGACGGGATTGGAAAAACTCATTCAGAAAATTTTCAGAGAACAATACACTGGTGCGCGATCAATCTGTGTCACGGACTGGGTTATTCCGAACCTGGAAAATTTCTAAACTTTCTGAGGGGTATTATGGTTAATTCCCAACTCCTCCTAAACTCAATACACTATCAAATTGGGTTGTTTGAATGTAAAAAGGGTCTTAAACCCCATTCTAAGTCCTTTTCTAACAATTGAATAAGACTAGGGCTTGAGAGAAGAGGAGAAGAGCTTGAGATGGAAGAATTCAAAAGAGAATGAGAATTCTTAATTCTGATGATGATGTGATGCCATTTCCTTTTAAGGTTATAGATGAGGAGGAGGAGTTAGAGAAAACGTGAGGAGTCTAATAGATAGGTAAAACCACATTAGTATCTCCTGTGGTAAGAGTTCATGCGATCGAGGGTGTAAACTGTTATAGTAGGCTTAAATATGTGGTTGCTATTATGCGAGTGTATTAAAGTGATTACGACGAGCAGTATTCTCTAAGTACAAGTTACTATAGAGTGAGAGTGCTTAATTTTTATGTCATCTTACGCGTGCACTGACCTTTGGCTTGTTATGCTATTGTTGATGGTATGATGTAGAGTATCAAGTTTTAGAGGTATAATCATGCTTATTTTGCGCCAGGTAGTAGTTTGGGGGGGTTTCATCAAAGGGGGAGAAGATGAGTTCCTCCACGTCAAAATAGTGATGCTGATAATAGTAGACTAAGAGTGAGGGTAGATAAGAAGGAGTAAATGTATCCTCATTGTGATATCGGTGTTAAACTTGTGTCATGTAGGGATAGAGATGGGGAGGAGGAAAGAGATGAGATTGTATGATGCACAATAGATAGGTTAGAGTATATTGGTGTGACATTAAGTGAGAGCTTATTGAATGGTGGAGGTAGAAGTGACAAGCAGGCTAGAACGCGTGGTAGTTACTGTGTGAATATGGATGATAGACTATTGAAGACTTCATAATAAGTGTTTCGAGTATAGAGCTGAGTATTGAGGATTAGCCTTGTATGAATATGATTATCTTAAAATTAACACCTTGAGGCTTAGAACTAGGCTTGGATGGAAGAAGAAGAGGTGGTTAGGTGGATGTTTGAATAATAGCTATGAGTTTTCATTAATGGGGTAGAGTGCCATGAAAAGCAGCACAATTGAGGTGGGGACTTGAACATGAGAGTGTCCTAAGAGTCTTGTATATACGATAGTCCTATTCTAGATTAGAGTTGATGGCTTCCTTCTTGAGTTCGAAAGAGTGATTGTCGAGGTGTTCACATGATTCAAATTGATTGGGTTTCGATGTTCCATTCGTTCTTGATGAAGAGAATGTAGGCCCTAACTCTTGATTTAAATTGAGTTTCCTATTTTTGAGTTGATGTGTCTATTCTTGAGTCTGAATGGAGATGGTTTAAGATTGATGAGGAGTCGAGAGTTTGATTGATTGAGTGAGTTTTGAGTAGAGTTCAGATTCTTATTCGGGTCTTGATGTCAACCTGTACTCATCATTCGAGGACGAATGATCCCAAGGGGGCAGATAATGTAAAACCCCAACTTTTGTTTTACCAAGATTGAGTCATCCTTCATATGAAATACGATCTTAATTGATAATTTTTAATTGATCATAGATGTTAAAGTTAATTTCTTAGAGTAGCAATAGAATTGGAGATGATAAAAGGATTTTTTACATCAAGTCAAGTCCAAATAATTTCTACCGACGAAGTTTTCATATGAATTGATAGAAGGGTCAACTTCAAATGACCATATCTCTAAAGTATAATGAGTTAGGTGACCCATAATATATTAAATTAAAGATCTTTGAATTAGTTTTCCAACGCATCTTATTTTGCCTTAATCAGAGTTCGGAGTAGAAAATTATGACAATTTTACGGGAGACCTGCAGAGATGTCTGAAGGTCCGCGACGGCTCCGCGACACGGACCTATCGCGAACCCTTTTTGGATAAGCTAAGTGACGTCCCTTTATTTTATTTTGAGGGTACTTTTATCCTAAAACCTTTGGGAGTCTATTTAAGGTCCCAAAACGCATAAAACATCAGTTTCATGAGCCAAAACCCTTTTCTTCACTCCTAAACATAAAACGCTCAATAATCATCAAGAAAGTCATCAAGTTAGGATTAACTTTCAATATTCATCATCAAAGTGAGTTATTCTTCATAATCTTTAAGTTAATTTCTCTACCTATTCATGAACCCCTAATAGAATCTTATAACCTAGGGTTTCAAGAAAGCAAATTCAAGAATCCCAAGAAAGGATTCCTTAATTCTTCTTTCCATGAATTAGGGTTCTTCATTAAGAACTCTAAAGATTCTAAGTCAAGAATTCAAGAATCAAAAAGAGGCTCTTCAAACAATGTCTTTCATAGTTCTTCCACTATAAAAGAACTATCGAGATTGAGGATTTTCTCCAAGAAACGAGTATTCATCAAATTTTGATTGTAATATAAAATTTTCAGGTATGTAACGCTAAACTAAAAACATGGGATTGTCCTCTCATGTGCCCCATAGAAGTCATGGATGAATTCATGATTGAAGAGCCTACATGCATGAATTTTTGAGAATTTTTCATTGAAAAAATTGATTTGACATTACATGTTTTCTATGTTGATGATCATCCTACTATTTGTTTTCTTGAAGTTAACATTTTTCATGAGATTTTGCATAACCTTACATGATTATTTGAAAAGCATGCATAATGAACTTAGGGGGATGAGTCTAGAGCCTTGACGATGATGATGTTTGTGATGTTGTGATTATGTTTCAAATTGATGAGAGTCTTGATGATGATGTTGATGAGAATAATGTTCATCAGTCTTAAAACTTGAAACTAAATTCTAAAGAGAGTGTTTCGAGTCCATAATGTTGATTTTGATGTAGATGTTGATAAGACGAGTTGATGTCGATGTTGAGGTACTATGTTCCTCTGGGACTGATGATGATATATTATGTCCCTATGGGACTGATGATGACGTATTTATGTCCGTATGGAACTGATGAGGTTGATGTTTTATGAGCATGTCGAGTTTTGGGAGGATATTGAGCACCGAAATTGGTGAGAGTGAGTCCCACTTGAACCCATTAACTACGTGGCCCACGTAGGAAGAGAGGATTGAACCATAATGCGGATGGCTCCTTTCTTGTCCCAAAAGAGGACTGGGGTTTGTTTCTTGTGGATCCACTTAGGTTGATGTCCTTTACCCTAGGCAGGGTACCGGATGGATGTGGCAACAACATCGCTTCATTGTATCATTAGTGGCTCATAGGTGATTGTTTTCGGTTAGGAAAACTCCCAGTTAAGTTCCATTTTGATAGGATTCTGATGTTGATGTGATGGTATGAGTCTTGATGGATGTTGATGTTTTATTGTCTACTCTTTATCCTTGTCCTAAACGGGCATGAGTCCTTCGAGTTGAGTTGAGTTGAGTTGAGTTTCCTTGAGTTGAGTTGAGTTGAGTTTCCTTGAGTTGAGTTGAGTTGAGTCTCCTTGATTTGAGTTGAGTTGAGTCTCCTTGATTTGAGTTGAGTCGAGTTTCCTTTGAGTTGAGTTGAGTTTCCTTGAGGTGAGTCTGATGTATTGATGAGATGTTGATGGGTCATTGTCTACTCTTTATTCTTTCTTTGGATAGACATGTGACATTTTGATGGAGTATGATGTTTAGATGATGTTATTCCTATATTATTCTACTTGATTCTGTTTCACTCAGCTATTTTACATACAAGTACATTCCACGTACTGATGTCCCCTTCTGGGACTGCATCGTTCATGATGCAGAGGCAGGTATTAGAGATCATCGACAAGCATTTTTTTGAGGATCTATTTGCATTCAGCTGATTGGTGAGACCTCCTTGTTTTCGGAGGATTTCCATATTATTATCATCTAGCTTGAGTAGTACTTTATGTTCCTTGAGTTGGGTAACCATGGCCTGTCATGGCACCATCTAGATGTTTGAGTTAGAGGCTTTATAGACATTGAGTAAAGGATGTTATATATTGTTTTTTTTCAACTATTCTTTGTTGGAAATTAACATTTTATATAAAGACTTGATTACTTTAATTACATTAAAGTCTTTTCCTTAAAAAGAGGATGTTTTCTTCCGTTGTTGAGTATGAGGTGACGATGAAGCTAAGTGGTTCACTCGGGGACTAGTAATAGTCTCTGAGTGTCGGCCACGCCAAGGGTACCCTCCCAGGATGTGACATTATATATGTATATCTCTTAATTTGTATCATTTACATACATGTATTACATGTTGTATTGTACCAACCCTTTACCCTAGAAGGTGGCAAGGTTTAGATTTTGGGATGCCCCTTCACCTAGACAAAAGGCAAGGGTGAGATGTAGACTTCCCATACCCCTTGACCACGAATAGATTGCAAGGTTGAGATATTGTAATACCCCTTGAACATGGGCAGGTGGCAAGGTCGAGAAATTATGATATTCCTTTACCATGGGTTGGTGCCAAGGTTATGAGACACTTGGTATATGGCTTGATGAGTTCCATGCATTGTATTCACATCTCTCATCATATTGTACCATTGGTTATTATGGATATCTCATTTTAACATCATGTATATTTCAATTGTGCACTAACCTTTTTTATGAAGGTGATAGGATTCTTCGTTACTACATACTTGTTCGATTTCTTTTACTCAATCGGTCGAACCTACTCTGTTTCCTCCCCCTTGTAGATTGAGCACAAGGATCCATATAGGGTAGTTTATTCATTCAAGTTGGGTTATTATCCATCTATCTAGATCTTAGCGGTGAAGCCATCATGGAACTTTGAGATTTCCTTTTCTTGCTCCTATTTTAGACATTTTATCAGATATTATTAGAAAGAGGTGTATCTTTGACATATTTACTCTTTCATACTACTTTAGATGTTCTTGTACTCATGACTCCAGGTTTTGGGATTTCATATGTATGTTGAGTTTGTTTCCATTTTATTTCATTCAACTTTAGTTGCGATCTAATTTTGGGTCGTGACAAAAGTTGTGGTAAGAATCATGTTTGTAGATTCTATAGGGATGCAGGTGTTTTCTTCGGGTGGGGAAAAATGAGCCGCAAGAGTATGGATTGTTCAAATGTCTTGAACAAGGATATAGATGGTATTTCTCAAGGACAAGGTTCCCATAGTGATCAAATAGCACAAGGTGGTCAACAAAGGGGTGCTCCACGTCACAACTAGTTCTATGCTCTTCAAGGGAGGCAATGGGAGGATGAGGCACCTAAGGTTGCTACCGATATATTAAAGGTTTATTATTATGATTGGTATGCTTTATTAGATTTGGGTGCCACTCTCTCTTTCATTACTCCATTTGTTGCTAATAGGCTTGATGTGTATCCTAAATTGATATGTGAGCCCTTCGAGGTGTCTACCCATGTTGGTGAGTCTGTTGTTGTCAAAAGAGTTTATAGGGGTTGAGCTCGACATGGTAGATTTTGACATTATTCTTGTGATGGATTAGTAACATGCATATCATGCTTTGATTGATTGTAGAAATCGTAAAGTTAAGTTCCAATTTCCTATAAACTCGCTCTAGAGTGGGAAGGTTATGATTTGGTGGTTAAAGGTAGGTTTGGTATAGACCCCCTCCCCGATACTCGACCCATTTTCATTCCTCCTTACTTGGTGAAACTGAAAGAGTTAGAGGATCAATTGAAGGATTTATTGGAAAGGGTTTTATTAGGCCTACAAAGTCACCTTGGGGTGCATTAGTGTTGTTTGTAGGGAAGGTGTATAGCTCACTTAGTATGTGCCTCAACTACCGGCAACTTAACAAGGTCACCCTATAGAACATGTGTCCTCTACTAAGGCTAGATGACTTATTTAATTAATTGCAAGGGGCTAGTCATTTTTCAAAGTTGATCTTCAGTCCAGAAATCATCAAATAAGGGTAAGGGAGTGTGATATTCCTAAGACAACTTTCGGACTAGGTATGAGCCCTTTGAATTTGTGGTGATGTTATTTTTCCTAACTACTGCACAAACAATATTTATGGATCTTTTGAATATGTTCTTTAGGCCCTACCTTGATATCTTTGTTGTGGTAATTATTGATTATATCTCCACTTATTCTCAAAGTGAGGAAGAGCATGGAAAACAATGAGGGTAGAAAAGGTTGTTCGCAAAGTTTGATAAATGTGAGTTTTGACTAAAAGAGGTTGCACACATTGGGCATGTGGCGGAAGGTGAAGGAGTCAAAGTAAATCCCAAGAATTGGAAGTTTCATTAATTTGCTAGGTGGGAAGTTACAATGCCGCCAAAATACGGGACTTTTAATGCTTTAAACTTTGAATTTTGTGCGGTCTCTAAGCAATGTTAGTAGATTGATGTGTTTTTATGCTGATTTTGCAGGATTACTAGATTCGGGGAGTTTTTTGTGTTAGTTTGCACAAGTTGCAGCTCTTTGCTAATGTACGAGACTATCTACGGTTTGTGACTTCATCCACGAGCCATAGATGTGGTTTGTAGTCTTAAACCAGTGAGGGCCTATTTTACTAAAGTTGAAACTATGAGTTAATAGGATGGGTCATGGTTTGTTTCACGAACCGTAGACCAGTTAGTGACTTGAGGCCCAAAGAATTTGCATAGTTGCTGAAAGTTAACAAGATGAAAGCATTTACAGTTTGTAAGTCAATCGATGGTTCATGAAAGGCAGTTTGTATGATGAAGGTAGTTTTTGTGGATGCAAACGACGAAACTATTCCACGAGCTGTAAACATATTTACGGCCCATAACTCAGCTCGTGAATGTCCCCAATTCAAGTTTTTCTAATCTGTTTAAGATTTAATTTTCTTTTGTTATAAATAGGGGGCGTAGGTATTTTTAGACGTACCGAACTACAGACTTGATGTTATCACTTTATTTTAGCGTGTTCTTTGAGATTTTGAGACAACAACTTTTGTTCTTATCTTTTGATTTCATTATTTTGATTAACCTGGAAATTTTGAACTTCTTATCCTTCAATTCTTCGTTGTAAGTGCCTTATTATGCAAACTCATAACATTATTCTTTCATCTACAATTAACATGAGTAGCTAAATCTAGAACTAGGGTTGTGGGAACCTTGAAGAATTAACCAGGTAAAAACCGATAACTTGTAATCATTGGAAAGTACGCATGCATGTATTATTTATCTCTTCGTTTTAAATTCTTTTTAACGGTGGCCAACGTTAGAACTCACCTTATTCTTACTCATCGTTTGAAGGGGGTAATGAATAGGAAAAGGGATAAAATAAGATGATTCAACGTGTGCATACTCATCTAATCAACCTTAATGTCCCAAGAGATGGTTGTATTAGGACAAGGTAAGGGTTAGTAATGCAACACCCTTAGACAACTGAAGTTGAATGGTGAAATTTGCCTAGTTATTGGCCCAAGGAATCAGGTGAACATAACTTACCTGTTTTGCATACTACATACTAGAAAATGTTACAATTATTAGGTTATATAGCGTCAGGCATTCATGGGGACAAAATACCCTAGTTACTTCTCTTATTTAATCAGTAATACGATATTGACTATTGATATTAGTTTAGGTTTGCATTATTGTTTTTACATCAAAACACCTCTTCCAGCAAATAAGTTGATTACTACATTGTAATCACTTTAATTACTCCATGTCTAGACCATATTCTTCATGGGATCGACTCTAACCATTGTTAGGATCTATATTTGATCAATGACCGCTTATACCTTAATTAGGAGGTATAATTTGGGCGTGACCAAATTTGTGCACCATTGTTGGGGAATATGGCTTTTAGATTTGTTTAATTAGGATGATTAGAGATTTAATCCCAATTTCCTTGTTTTATGTTTTTTTGTTTATTTTTCACCATACAGATGAAGTGTATGCCTCTCTCAAAGTTGAGGCATTCCCTTGACTTCATTTGATCTAGAGATTCAGAGAATGTTTGAAGAATGGCTCAGGATAATTCCAATAATATTGTAAATGATGCACTCAACTTGAATAATCAAAACACACCACTGGTGGCAGATAATCAACCGCTAAAAGGTAAACAAGCGGCTGGAAATGGGTGGAATTTACATACTTAATCCTATAACAATAGATGTCAACGGAGCAATAACGTTACCTCCTTTACC
Organism: Solanum rostratum; assembly: GCA_029948455.1. Classification (NCBI taxonomy): domain Eukaryota; kingdom Viridiplantae; phylum Streptophyta; class Magnoliopsida; order Solanales; family Solanaceae; genus Solanum; species Solanum rostratum. Next base: position 43,666,576 of record CM057052.1, read on the forward strand.
CGAAGATTCTAAGTTTGTCATATCCAGTGGGTTACGATAGATGTTGCAGCTCAGAGGGTTGTTCTTACGCTTACCATCATAGGATTCGCATAACCATCTACACAACGTTGCCTTCATTTGTAAGAGTATGATAGGGAATCAAAATCTATCTATGGATGTTGTTGGTCTCCATGTCTTCCGATTATCTCTTACTGTTAAAGCGATGGTATGGTTATCTGAGCTTCCCTTTAATTCTATCACTACATGGGCATAAATGTAGAGAGCCTTTTTTAGAGGTATTTTCCCAAATCAAAGGAGTTGAAGCTCAAGGATCAGATAGAAAAACATTGAGCAATTGCCTAGTGATTCCATAAGCGCTATATGGGAGCGGTTTACTAAGTGTTTGAGAAGTGTACATGACCATAAAATTGTTGATGAATCCTTGGTGGAAATCTTTTATCGGGCGTAAGCTGATAATTGTAAAGTAGTGGCCGATACCATAACTAGAGGATCATCCCTAGATTGCACTTTCACAGATGTGACTTCATCCCTAGATTGCACTTTCACAGATGTGACTTAGTGACTGGAAAGAGTGACAAAAATGAATCATGCAAAGGGCACAAGAGAGAAATCGATGACATAAAGCTCTTTAACAGTGAGTACGAATCCTTATCTAGCCAAAATCAATGAGGAAGTGTTGCAAGAGTTAGCTCGAATTAGTACAAATATTAGGTTGCTAATGATGAAAAACCAAGAACGGGTGAATGCAATCAGTCATCAACAACTAATAGCACCTGCTTATAAGGAGCCGTGTCATGAGGAGAAAACTTGTTTTTTGATAGATTAGATGGGGGATTTTTGGATGAGCACCAAGGATCTAACAAGGACTATTGGTGCCAAGGTCAAGGGAACCAATGTCGAAACTTTAATAGGAATAATGCATATAGTGAAAACAACCATGGTGGATACTATAACAGAAACAGGGCACATGATTAAGATGGTGATTGGGATCACACAGATGGATATAGAAATAGTCCATATGCGCCACCATTAAATTATGATTCAGGGCCTAGTAGGTTCTCGCATTAAGGAGATGTTTGACAAGTTAAAAAAGGCAAATACACAAGATGAGACTTTGAGGGGGATGAAAGTTGACATATCAAGTATTAATCAGAAAATTAAGTCTCATTTGGTGTCTATTAAATAATTGGAGCAGCAATTTGGTCAGATGTCAACATAGTTGAATTATCACCAGAAAGGTGCATTACAAAGCAACATAGTGCAAAATCTGAAGAATGATGGGTAGTGCATGGAAGTGACTACACGAGGTGGTAAGTAGACGATTGACCCATGAATACTGGTCATTTCTGATGTGGTTCATAATGAGACAGTTGATAGGAAAGATGTAAAGATTAGAGATGGTAAGGCGAAGGTTGTTGTGGGTGACGACGTTGTTGTACCAAAGAAGTTGAAACCCATATCAAGGCCTCCACCACCTTTCCCTCAGAGGCTTAACAAAAAGAACGAGGAGGAGAAGTTTCAGAATTTCATCTCCATGTTAAAGCAGTTGTCTATTAATCTCCCTCTCATTGATGCATACATACAAATGTTTGGTTATACTAAGCTCATCAAGGACCTAGTGATGAAGAAGCGGGCAGTGAGTCAAAAGTTTGCTCATGATCTTCACCATTGTGGAACCATTGCAACAAAATCTTTAGTGCAAAACAAGAAGGATCCTGGTGCATTCAACAAACCTTGCATCATAAGAGGTTTCAACTTTGCAAAGGCGTTATGCAACTTAGGAACCAGTATCAACTTAATACCTATTGCAGTGTTCAAGCAGTTGGGGTTTGAAGCCCCCATGTTGACTACAATGTGATTGTTAATGGCAGACAGGACAGTGAAGAAGCCTATGGAGATATTCCCTGCAAACTTTGCGATCCTCGATTGTGAACTTTACTTCTACATCCTAATCATCTGAGGAAGGTCTTTCCTAGCTAATGGGCGAGAACTACTGGAAATTGAGTTAGGGTGACTCAAGCTTAGATTAAATGATGAAGAAGTCATTTTCAATGTTTTCCAGTCTATGAAGAGACCGATTATTTTCAAAGTGATCTCTGTTATTGAGGGTTTTGATGAAGTATAACCTTAGGTACCAACTGAGGAAAGACTGGGTGTCAAAACTCTTGAGGAAGCATTGATGAACTTTGTGAGAGATGGCATCCGAGACTATGATGAGATAGTTAAGGCATTTGGAGCACATGTTTTTCATAGAGACCAACTCAAGCATGAGTTGGGCTTGAAAAATCATGAGTTACCACCTACTAGACCATCCATTGAAGAGTCCCCAATTATGGAGTTAGAGGCTCTTCCAATCCACTTGAGGTATGTATTTTCAGGAACTAACAATACTTTTTCTGTTATTTTTTCTGCAGATCTTAATGACGAATAGATGGAAGAATTGGTTTTGGTGCTTAGAAGATCCAAAAGGGCTATTGTATGGACAATTTCATACATCATCAGCATCCCACCTTGTATCTACACCCACAATATTAAAATTTTCAATGATTATGCCCTGAGCAATGAGCATGAAATACATCTCAACCTACCAATGCAAGAGGTTATGTGAAAAGAGATAATTAATTGATTGGACACATGTGTGATATTTTTTATTGCTAACAATGAATGGTGAGTCTACTCCACCATATTCCAAAGATGTGAGGAATCACTATGGTTCCTAATACTACAAAATTATTTCATTCCTACAAGACCAGTCATAGGATGGAAGGTTTACATGGACTATTACAAACTCAATGCGTCGATAGAAAATGATCACTTTTCTATGCCATCCATGGACCAAATGCTAGATCGTTTGGCGGGTAAACATTGGTGCTATTTTCTTGATGGTTATTTGGGCTATAATGATAATTCTGTTTTGCTAAAAGACTAGGAAAATATGACCTTGACAATTAGATTTCCATTGCTCCAGAGGACTAGGAAAAGATGACCTTTACATGTTCTTACCACATCTTCGCATTCAAGAGGAAGCCATTCGAATTGTGTATTGCACTGGCTATATTCCAGAGATACATGATGTCTATTTTCTCAGATATGGTGGAGGACACTATTGAGGTGTTTATGGATGACTTTATTATGGTTGGAGATTCATTCAACGATTTCTTGAGGCATTTGCATGGTGTGCTGAAGTGATGTAAGGAGTGTCACTTTGTGTTAAATTGGGAAAAGTGTCACTTCATGGTGAAGAAAGGAATTATGTTGGGACATAGGATCTCCATCAAAGGTATAGAGGTTGATAGATCTAAGGCTGAGGTCACTTAGAAGCTTCATCCACCTATCTCTGTAAAAGTGTGAGAAGTTTCTTGGGACATGCGGGGTCCTACAAACAGTTTATAAAGGACTTCTCAAGGATTGTGCATTCCTTGTTCAGACTACTTAAAAAGGATATTGAGTTCATGTTTGATGATGCATCCTCAATGAAGCACAAAAATATTACACTATAATTGAGAAGGAGTTACTTATAGTGGTCTTTCTGTGCGAAAAGTTCAAATCATATCTTTTGGGAACCAAAGTCATTGTACATACTGATCACTCAGCATTGCGGTACTTGATGGTGAAGAGGATGCAAAACCAACATTGATATGATGGGTATTCTTTTTCCACGAGTTTGATTTTTAGGCAATTGACAAGAAGGGGACAGAGAATTAGGTTTCTGACCAACTTTTCAAACAAGAGGATGAAGCTCAAGAAAAGTTCAACGATGGGGTGGAGATTGATGATTTGTTCCCTAATGAGAGAGTATTCGTAGCCTCATATGATTTTATACCATGGTTCATGGATTATGCAAACTACTTAGTGATGTTGTGCCACTAGACCCAACTTCTCACCTACGCCTTAAGTTTATGTCTTACGTGAAGAAGTTTTTTTGGAATAAATTGTTTTTTTTGTGTGTATAAAGATGGTATTATTTGTTGATGTGTTCCTGAGGTGGAGATGATGAGCATTTTTTAGGCTTGTCATTCATCATTAGTCGGCGGGCATTATAGTGAAATTCATAAAATGTATAAGATCTTATAGTGTGGCTATTACTGGCAAACCAATCACCAAGATGCCTATGATTATGCTAAAGCATGTGATAAGTGCCAAAGAGAAGGTGGAGTCTCTCAAAAACATGAGCTCCCACTTAACCCTATTATGGTGATTAGTTTTTCGATGTTTGGGGTATAGAATTCATGGAATTATTCATCAGTTCGTACAGAAACACGTATATTCCAGTTAATGTGGGCTATATCTCCAAATAGGTGGAAGCTATGGCGCTTCCTAGCAATGAAGGTAAAAGTGTGATGACATTCCTCAAAAAAACATCTTCTCACAGTTTGGCACTTCTCGGGCAATTATCAGCGATGAAGGTTTACATTTTTGTAGAAGTTGTTCAAGCATTTTCTAAAGAAATATGGGGTGAAGCATAGCATGGAAATGCCTTACCATCCACAGCCAAGTAGGCAGATTGAGGTATCTAATAGAGAGATTAAACAGATTCTATCATACTACATTCAAAACTCCTTTAGGTATGTCTCCTTACTAATACTACTAGAAATATGGCCTATGGCAACAATGTTTTTTCAACAGTTCATAAACCGTTGCCATAAACTATGTATAGCAACGCTTTAAACCGTTGCAATATACTCTTGGTCCTAATAGAATACTTATTAAAATAAACCGTTCTATTAACCTGAAACCGTTCTGACAAAACACTTTCTGCAACGGATTTGTAAACCGTTGCAAGCCTAGTTAATAAAAGTAGTCCACCTGCGAAAATTTTTCCCAAATATTTTATTTCCCTCCACTTATATATATTATAGTAAGTGGCTTATAGTGAGATTTCTACAAGCGGCTTTCTCTAAGAAGTTCTCTCTGTAAACGTTCAATACAGATGAGAAGGAAGGGCTTTTCTCAGTAAGTTTTCTCTGAAAAACTCTTGCATGTGACAGAATTCCTGTGAAGATTTCTTTTATTTAGCTTTGGGGAAGTTCTTATGGTTCTTGTGGTTTTGACGGAGGGGAAGTTCTTGTGATTTTAGGCTTTGGGGTTTTAGGGTTTTCTCTGCTGAGGAATTTTGGGCGTTCCTTTGTATTTTCTCTCTGAAAAGGGTGTTGAATATTCACATTATTTTCCAGTCAGAAGCATCTTGTGATCGTAGGGCTTTGGGGGATTTTCTCTGTAACTCTATATTGGAGATTTTCTCTCTGCAACTCCAGATGAAAAGGGTTTAATTTTAGGGCTTTTCTCTGTAACTTCTCTCTGAAAAAGTTTTGCATGTGATGGAAAATTCTTGTGAACATTTTATTTGATTTAGCTTTGGGGAAGTTCTTGTGGTTCTTGTGGTTTTGACGGAAAGTGTTTTGCATGAGGGGAAGTTCTTGTGATTTTAGGCTTTGGGGTTTTAGGCTTTTCTCTGGTGAGGATATTTTTGGTGTTTCTTTGTATTTTCTCTCTGAAAATAGTGCATAATGTTGGTAATCAAAGCTGAATAATCACATTATTTTCTTTATAATGCAGTTTCTCTGTGCTCATCGATCTGTAGTTGTTGTGATTCTATCTGGTAAAAGTGACGGGTCTTACATCTTCAACAAGCTAATTGATTTTGGGGTTTTATTGCAGCTTTACCTTCAGGTATAATGTTGCATATACTTAAGTTCCTTTATCTTTATATTCTTATCAATTCCTGTGAAGAATTTCTGAAAGAGGTTTCTTTCATTAAGATTTTTAATTCCATTGAAGGGTTTTTATAATACACTGCTGGTTTTCTATAAAATAGATGTTATTTTATACTATTTTATGTCTTTTATTTGATATATATGTTATGAAGTTTGTACCTCTGATTTAGTGAAGGTTATTGTGAAAATTAAAGGTTAGGGATTTTTCTTTTGAAGCTGAATATTCACATTATATTTAGTAATGAAAACTTCTATTTTTACTCTGATCTATTGTAGTGCCCAGGGCTACTTCTTCGCAACTTTCGACTTACTATTGTGTTTCAATTGAATATTAGGCCATATAATCCAGTTTTGAACTTGTAATATTTGATATCAAGTAAACATATGATATGATTTGACCAACTCAATTAGTCACTCTTTGCCCCAACAACTCTTCACAATATTAGACAAACATAAAGCTATAATGTTAGTATTATTTTGTCAAGTTTGATTCATGTAGCCTTTGTCTTTTGTTGAAGAAACAATCCAGCTATATAGGAAGTCCAAATGTGTTGTCTCTATGCACTTTAAAGCCTGTAAAATAGCCATTTCCTCTGCCTAATTATGTAGTATAGGATAACTCTTCAATCTCCTTAGCTTGTGCCTGTAGTACATCCCCTTTTGTATCTCTTTTGCATAAAACCCAAGAACTGCTCCTTGGGTTTCCTTTAGATGCTCCAGCAGTGTTAACTTTAACCCACCCTGTGTCAGATAGTTTCCAAATGACCTTGGTTACCTGGACTCTAGGATTATAGTTGTATAGATCCTCGACTGTTATACTCCAATTGTAAGGAACATATCTTCAATTCCTTCTCCTTCATGTTATGAATAAAGACAGTGTGTGCATGATCAGATATGTCAATATGTTAGTGGACATCCTCTCTCTATGTTTAAAGGTGTTTCTCCGTTTCCTTAATTCCCTTACTATTAGGAGGATTGGGTTGACATTTTTGAATCTTAACATGTGTTGTACAAGTCTTTTAGTTCTGGTGGTAAAACAATAATGAAACCACTGCTACAAGTCTTTTTGTATATATACCTCTCTAGTGATAAAAAAGTATTGTCCATTTTACTTTATTGATTATCACTTTACCTTGGATTATATTTAATTATAATTAGTTTCTTCTACTAATTTATGTATGTTATATTTCTTAGCTTAAATGTCATATATTATTTTTTTTACTTTTTAGTAGTCATCACTAATTAGTTTGAGCTTCTCTCCTAACAACTGTAACTTGTGAAAATGGTTGTACTGTACCATAGTGGTACTTTGCATTGTTATGAGATTCTTTAGCCTAAATTAACTTATAGAGAACACAAATATCCTTTCTTATTAATATACTCCTAAACATGAAACGTTATCAACTTGATGGTTTGGTTTACATACGCAAAAAAATTTCTACTTTAAGATTTTTGTAGTATGTTGGACGGCATAATTTTAAGACATAGTTGAAATTAAATTACTTTAATACTGTGATATTACTAGTTAAATATTAATATATATTTTACTTGTGTCACATAGGATATCCAATGGATATTAGTGATAAAAGTTGGATGACTCTTCGAGATCCACCAATGCGTATGGACGTGGAGTGAATGCTTTTCTAGATAAAGCATTTGAACGAGCTAGCCAAGGAAATGAAATTTTATGTCCTTGTAAAAAATGCTTTAATCGCTATTGGCATTATCAAAGTGTAGTGGAGAATCACTTGATTGCTTTTTGGATTCGTGGGGGATACACTAACTGGATTTTCCATGGCGAAGGATTTTCCTCAAATACTAAGCCACATCCAAGGAATGATGATGAAAGATCGAACATGAATGATGATATTGATGGTCTACTTCGTGATACATTTAGAAATATCGAAGATCACGAAAAACATGAAGGAGTAACAGAGGAACCATCTGAAGATGCAAAGAGATTTTTTAAATTAGTTGAGGAAGGAAAACAAGAGTTGTATCCGGAGTGTATGACCTTTTCTAAGCTGAGTTTCACCATTCGATTGTTCTTGTTTAAATGCATTCATGGGTTAAGTAATGTTGCCTTTTCAAACTTATTAGACTTGTTAAAAGAGGCATTTCCATTTGCTCATATACCCGGGTCTTTCAACAAGGCAAACAAGGTGATAATGACTTGGGTCTTCATTATGAAAAAATTCATGCTTGCCCTAATGATTGTATGCTATTTTGCAAAGATAATGCAAATATAGATAATTGCTCTGTGTGTGGGTCTTCTAGAAGGAAGAATGTTCGTGATCAATTGACCAATGAGAACACTAAAATTCCAACAAAGGTTTTAAGGTACTTCCCTTTAAAGCCTAGGCTTCAGAGGATATTCATGTGTTCTGAAACATCTGTAGTTGTGAGATGGCATGCTACTGAACGACTCAAAGATGGGAATCTAAGACATCCTGCTGATGGAGAAGCTTGGAAGCATTTTGATTCCTTGCACCTGGACTTCTCTAAAGATCCTTGTAATGTTAGATTGGGTCTTTCAAGTGATGTTTCAATCCATTTCGAACTATGAGCATTTCTCATAGCACATGGTCAGTGATGTTAATATCAATTATTAATATCAATTATAATTTATCACCATGGATTTGCATGAAACCAGAATATATAATATTGTCAAATATCATCCCAGGTCCATCATCTCCAAGAAAGGATATAGATGTGTACCTTCAACCACTAGTTGCGGAGTTGAATAAACTATGGGAAGTGGGAGTGGAAACATATGATGTTGTAACTAATCAAACATTTTCATTACGTGCAGCTTTATTATGGACAATTAGTGATTTTCCTGCACTAGCAATGCTTTCTGGATGGAGCACCAAGGGGAGATGGGCATGCCCTACATGCAATTATGATACTTGCTCTTGATACCTTAAACATAGTCGTAAGATGTGTTATATGGGTCATCGAGCATTTTGCCTCCAGATCATCCATTTCGAAGAGATAAGAAATCATTTGATGGTAAAAAGGATCATACAACCACACCAACTCCATTGTCTGGTATAGATATTCTTGAAGAGCTATCTGAATTTGATAATGTCTTCGGAAAGGGTCAAAAGAAAAGGTCTCGCAAGAATGATGGCCCGTGGAAGAAAAGGTGCATATTTTTTGAATTGCCATATTGGAAACATAACAAACTAAGGTATAATCTTTATATGATGCATATAGAAAAGAATGTATGTGATAGTTTACTTGGGACTTTATTGGATATATTTGGGAAGTCCAAAGATCATATAAATTCTCGCTATGACTTGAAAGAGATGGGTATACGCAAGGAGCTTCAACCAAAAGAGGATAATGATACTGGAAAAGTTCATTTGGCTAAAGGTTGTTTCTCAATGAAACCGGAGGAGAAAAGATTGTTTTGCACTGTTTTAAAAAATGCCAAATTACCAAAAGGGTTTGCCTCAAATATATCAGATCGTGTATAAGTGGAAGAGATGAAAGTATCATGATATAAGAGTCATGATGCTCATGTCATAATGGAGTATTCGCTCCAGATTGCAGTTAGAAAAGTGTTACCTAAGGAAGTATCTATGGCCTTGATTAGGTTGGGAAATTTTTATAGAGCCATATGTAGTAAGGTTATAAGAAGAAGTGATCTTGATAAATTGCAGGCTGAAATCACAGAGATAGTATGTGTTCTTGAAAAGATATTTCCTCCAAGTTATTTTGATATAATGATACATTTGTCTATTCATTTGGTAAAGAAATTAAGCTTGGAGGTCCCATTTATTTACGTTGGATGTATTCTTCTACGAGAAACATGTGCTAGTACAAGGGGTTGGTTCGTAATCGATCAAATTCGGAAGGATGCATAGCAGAGGGTGTTAAGGCTGATGATTGTTTGACTTTTTGTTCGAGGTACCTACCTGTTTGGGTGAAGACAAGATTCAGTAGATACCAAATGGATGATGATGAGGACATTCAAATAGAGGAAGGTGATATTTCACATATGTTTCCTAAGATAGGCCATCCAATTAGAAGTGAGAGAAAAAGGAGAGGCAAGACTTTTGAGACGGATATTGATCATTGGTCTGAAGCACATCGATATGCTTTATTCAATACTAGAGATGAGCAAGTAGAGGCATTTATCAAGTATGATAACATAATTATCTAATATTTTAAATTTTCTTTGATTTTTTACATTCATGTGTTTTTAATTTTATTTATAATTACCTAAAAGTTTTGACAAAGATGTTTACAGAGAACATAAGAATTTAATTGATAATATTGCTAGAGGAAATGCATGGGCAAAAGCACAAATTCACAGTCGAGAATTTTCCAATTTGTTGCAAGAGAAAGTTAAACATACTAAAGTGCCAGACTATTTGAGATGGTTGGCTAGAGGGCCTAATAAAATATCCAAAAGACATATTGGGTACTTCATCAATGGATATCAATTTCATACAATGAAACGAGATGCTCCATACAAGACTCAAAATAGTGGAGTGACTTTGGCAGCAACAACAAATAGTTTTGCTAGTGCAAGGGACCAAAATCCCATTGATGGAATGGTTACCTACTATGGTGTTATTCAGGATATCATTGAGGTTGATTATTATGATTGCTTTAGTGTTGTGCCATTTAAATGTGATTGGTTTCAAAATGAAGTCGATGAATATGGGTTGAGTCGAGTGTACTTCAATAAATTATGCTGCACAAATGATCCATTTGTACTGGCATCTCAAGTACATCAAATTTTTTATGTGGAAGATCCGATTGAGAAAGAGGTTTATTATGCAATAAAAAATGATCATGTTGATTTGTATAATTTGGAGGAAGAGGACTATTCAAATATTGAACAAGCATTTTGGAGGGAGCCTAATGATGATATTGGTTCATCACACTACAGAGGCAAGTATCAGGTTCTTTCTAACTCTGTTTCTCTTCTTTATTGATATTGTTTATCTGATTTAGTAATATTTTTAACTATTTCACTTTTAAATTTATACAGATTTTGATAGTCATGAGTCCAAGAGGGCCTTTAAAAAGCCAAAAAGTCACAAAGAAAAAGGCATATGCTAAACCTGGAACTTTATCGTCCTTGGTAAAACAAAGATGATCATATTCAACAACACAAGAAACTCTAAAAGTTGTGCGGTTAGAGAAAAGGAATCTGCTGAAGTTAATTGAGAAAGAACTTCCAATGGAGGAACAACAGCGAGGAGCACCACAGACTGTAGCAAATGAAACTGTGTAGAGGAACAACCTGTAGAAGAGCAACCAACTGAAGAGGAGCAAGTGCAAATGGATTCTACAAGTACTTTTCCACAAAATGAACAATCTGATGAACAAGGTAAGTATAGCTAAGGAATTTATTAAAATCAGTTATGACTTCTAATATATTGGGTTATTTTATAGCTTTAGACCCTTCTATTCAAAAAAATACGAGAGGTACAACACAAATGAGTGTTGTACATGGGAGACTTGAGCGTAAATTGATCCTGTTAAATGACATGAATCAACCTGTTGGTCCAACTAAGGATGTTATTGTAGAGTTAAGTAGCTTTCTTGGTACATTGGCGAGGAATGTGACCCTTTGTCCTCTCGACATATTAAATTGGAGGAATATGGACACAAAAGATGATTTATGGAGATATACTCAGGTTTGAAGTTACTAAAATTAATTACTTGTTCAAAATTTTTTACATATTTTACTAACCTAATAAAATTTTATGTAGGAGAAGTACGATATCCCTGATGTTGCGAAAGAATGGGCTTTAGCAGTAATTGGATCTGCTTGGAGAAAGCATAAACATAATTTGAAGATGTTATGTTACAAACCAGGTGCTAGTGATGATGTTGTAAGGGGAAAAAGTCCTCCTTATGTTCCAGAATGTCAATTGAAGGAAATCTTTAAATATTGGGACTCGGATAAACACAATCTAATTTAAGGTTTGAATCTTGGTCTCTATTCTGTATTGCAAAATGCCTATTGGAATTTGCTTTGTCTTTTTTCCAAGTTGCTGCCAGCTTAGCTTGATTTTCTTCATTTTTTTTTACACAAGTGGTATGCTCTCCTCTCTGTTGCAAACCTGCCAACCAGATAGATAGGAGTCCTGACCATTTTTTTTGTTTTTTTTCTCTTCATTAACGAACAAGCACATCTTTTAAGGTGAACGTTTATATGTTCAGTCAGATATTGAAATGATGTATTTTTATTGCTTTATTTATTTGCAGAAAATGGCTGAAACCAATAAGAAGAATAGAAAAAAGTAGAAGAATCCACACACATCTAGCAAAATAAGCTTTGCTTTAGTCCGCAATGATTTGCTGTGTTTTCTGCTTCTTTATCAAATGTTAATTTATTATTTTTAAATAGATATCTCATACTAATTTTTTTATATGACAAGGAGAAAAAAAAAAGGAAAGTGTTGTATCACTTAAAGAGTTGTTTGTTGTCACAAGAACAAGACGCCCTGGATATTCATACAAAGACTCGAACGAAGACACCATTAGAAAAATCGTAAGAATATTATCTACTTGTAGTCTCTTTTTAAATTTTTTTATTCCTTCTTAACTTATGTTTACTTCAAATTTTTTTACTGAATCTCTTTATTAGGCTGCAATGGATGAATTTGAAAAACAACAAAGTATCGATGGTAGTGAGTTTGGTGATGCATTTTCTTCTGTCATGAGACCAGAACATCCAGGACGTCTCTGATTATACGGACGGGGGGTTAAATACCACAAATGATGCAGTGCGACAAATGCAAGAAAAGATACAAAAAATGGAGGAACAGATGGAGGAAAAATGGAGAACTATTCAGCAAGATGTTACTGCAAATATAATTGCACAACTTCAATCTGCAGCATTAATTATTGCAGACATACAGCATTGTGCGTTCCTTCACCTAGAGAAGCTACTTCGGCACCACAAGCTAATCAGCATATCTCTCAGCTACCTACAAGTAGCAGTAATCATGGTTAGTATATACTGATTCTCTTTCTTTTTCTCCTTCTCCTTCTCCTTCACCTCTTCTTCTCCTTTCTTCTTCCGTACCTCTCCTTTCTCCTTCTCCTTCTCCTCTTCTTCTCCTTCTTCTTCCGTACCTCTAATCTCCTGTATATACCTAACTGTAATGTATCCACACAAGTTTCATAAAACATGTGTAATTTCAGTATATGGATGTTGCATCATGTCTGTCTTGTTTGCTCTCATAAAACATGTGTAATTCCATTTGGAAGTTTCACTTATCTGTCTTGTTTGCTCTCTATGTGTAATTTCAGCTTTCTGAGTGCAGAAAAAAATCCAATCTTGCCATCCTGCTTAAATGTTTTACTCCTGTAACATTATTTACCTGTTGAGTGCTGTACAGAAGAAAAGTTAATGATATTTGCTTAGGTGTTGTTCATATTGTGTAAAAGTTGGTTGTTTTTGTTGTGTTTATATAATCTTTTATTGGGTTTCTTGGAGTTTTTTGGTGCTTACTGAGAAGGGTAATATCCCTGCCTGATTATCTCAATTGTGTTTTATTAATTTTGATTCCTTTTGCTACGTTTATATCATCTTTCATTGAATTTCTTATTTATTCTTCTAATTTGTGATTGATGGTTTTGTTGTATTGAGGAATTTGAGATTATTGTCTGCAATTATATATAGGGGCTAGGGGAATTCAATCATTTTGAGGATTCATTTAATAGTTTATGTGATGTTAATTTGGGATTAATAAGCTTTACTAGGATCCCTCTTCATTTCCTTGCAAATAAAGAATGAAATCTGCATTGGGTACATTGTTTGTTATGTATCACTTTCCTTTGCTTGTTACTTCCTGTTACTTCCTTTGCATCAATTTTGTTAATTCCTTTGCATCAATTTTATTACTTCCTTTGCTTCAATTTTGTTACTTCCTTTGCTTCAATTTTGTTATGAAATCTGAATTTGAGATTCCTTTGCTTGTTTGTTATGAAATCTGTATTGATGACTGCTTGCAGGCCTATTTCCTTCAATTTTATTATTGTTTGTTGTGCTATTATTGTAATGATCTCCAGTTTTTGTTTTTTCATCATGGTTTCCTCATTGCTTTATTCCCTGTTGTTACCTACTTTGATACGCTTTACTTAAACCGATCGAGGATCTATTAAAAACAACCTCTCTACTAGAACAATAATGTAGGGGTAAGGTTTGCGGACACACCCTCTCCCCAAACTCCAATTGTGGGATTACACATGGTACGCTGTTGTTGTTGTGATCATCCAGTAAGTTTTTGTATACTCATGAACAACACATGAAAAAGGGGTGGGGGAATTTTGGAAACGAAAAAGATCGCTTCTTTTATTCTTGTTTCTACATTGTGCTAAAATTGGGGTAGTTGTGGTTGTTTTCTGATTGTGTGGAACCAGCAATGTTAGCCTATTTTTTCCAGTTGTTGTGGTCCTGTGGATTAGAATAAATGGTAATCTATATTGTGGCTACCATGTGTCTATTTACAGCATTGAAATGTGATGAGGTACGGTTATTGAATTATCTGAGTTATCTGCAATATAATAAAAAATATGCTTTCCTTTTGCTTTGTCTTTTACAATGATCTACTCTCTAGCGCATGTTGACTTAGGTAGATAACACATCTATCAGCCTAGGTAGAGGGCTATCAGAAGCTACCAGAGAATAAATGGCCTGCAATTAGACATTCTTCCTCCTGATCTTTCCCTTGCCACGATTCTTCTTTTTAGCTATTTTTAGCTTCTTTTTCATCTTCTTTCCAAGAGGTTTTAAAGATTTTGCACTTTGATTGTCATCAGTCATCTCCACATTTGGAAATCAAAATGATGACAAATTAGCATATGGGGGAGGCTAAAAACAGACGTGCAAATTCCCATTTATTTCAGCAGCAACAACAGATACAAAACACTGGAGCAGAATGAGCAGTTAAATTTCATTCACATGTACTAATCTTTCACAAGAAATAAATAGGACACTTGTCATATCACAAAGCTAATTTTACTAACACACATAGACACTCTCTTAAGTTGTCTCGATTGTAGAATAGCATAAGCGTTCATATGATTTTTTTATACGAATAGGAGTTCATATGATTTTGCTGCAACTAGAAAACAACTGAATGTTAACAAATGTTCAATCAATAATCCTTGAAACACCAGCAAGCATGCCCAAAGTGTTTTTACTTCTGGTAGCTTATTTTTGCTATTATGGCTTCTCTGTGTGTGAATATTATCCAAAGTTAATGATATTTGCTTCTGAGCCTTATTTCTACCTCTTATTATGAAAATACATCTACATTCTACCTCTTATTTCTATCAGATAGTGTTTTTATTTCTCTTTTCCAAAGTTAATGATAATTTTTTATCTTTTTTCATTTATATTAAATTCCTTCTGGGAATTTGCTAATTTTTTTTTATCATTTAATTTGCAGGGAATGAAGGTGAACAAAGAGATGGAAACAATGAAGGTGTTACTCCCTAGGGGGATTTGAATTGATATTTTTGGAACTTAACAAGTTTTAATTATGTAAAAGTCTTTTGTTATTTTTGGACTTAGAAAACTTGTGCTTGAACCACTTGAATGGTAAAACATATTATGTATTTTTGTCTTAATACATATATTGCATGACCTTGAATCTTAGATTTTATTTGATTAAAACTAGGTTCTTCTCGTAATTGAAATACATATCGAATGTATGTTATATTTATGTGATATTTTTGCCTATAATTGACATATAGTAGTGAAGAAAACTGTTCCAATAGTCCAATAAAACCATTGCAATAACAAGAGAAAATTGGTACAATTGATACATACAATAATTGTTGCATAAGACATTCTAGGAACGGTTTATGAAACGTCCCAATAAGGGTGAGAACCGTTGCTATACCTGAATGTGATAAATGTTGCAATAATAAAACAAGTGTTGCAGAAATTTTATAGGAACAATTTAAAATCCATCCCAATAGGATATAAGAACCGTTGCTATAGGTTTGAAGTGGAAACCGTTGCAATAGGAGCGTCTATTGCAACAGTTTTAGTAACGGTTTTATATGTCGTTGCTATAGAGCAATGGTTATGCGACCTGCTGCGAGGGTTACTAAAACCGTTGCAACAGATACATGGCAACGGATATTCTATCTACAGCAACAGAAATGCAACTATTGCCATAGGCCATATTTCTAGTAGTGAATATAACTTGCTTTTGGTAAAGCTTGTCTCTTACCTATAGATATTGACTACATAGTGTTGTGGGCATTTAAAAAGCTAAATCTTGACTGGAGTGATGCGACGAATTCAAGCTAAGCCAACTCAATGAACTTGATGATTTCAATTGAGGGCATATGAGAGCTCTATACTATACAAGCAAAGGATGAAGTTGTGTCACGACTGTCACATTGAGCATCATTAGTTCTCACTAGGAAACTTGGTATTATTTCTTAATTTGAGGCTGGGTTGCTTCTAGAAAACTCAAGTCCAAATGGTTGGGTCCCTACAAGGTCACACATGTTCTCAACCATGGAGATATTGAGTTAGAATACAACTATGACACAAGGTTCAAGGTCAATAGCCAAAGAATCAAATCATACTTTGGCAATGCTGATAAAGTTGAGACAATGGAAGTATGGGCACTTGGTGCAGTCTGAGTAACTAAGTAGTCTATCGTGCTACAATAATAAATCAGGTGCTACTTGGGAGGCAACCCAAGACACTAATTGTAATTTTCATGTATTTGTGGTCAATTTTGTATTTTGACTCATAGGTAGTTTAAATTTTCATGTTTTGGTTGTAATTTTAGATACACAAACTGGCAAGCTATGGGTAATAGTTTATTTCTCTTTGAATGTGCAAGAATATGGTTAATCCAACAAAACAATGCAAAAGGTGAGAAAAGTGGGTTTTACGGGTTAGTGTATGGATCGTTATTTGAACCACGACTTGTGGAACTGGATGTAGAACTAATTCCAGTGAGCAGAAAATCATGCATTTAATCCCTGAGACAACACTATGGTCCATAGAAATGACTATGGACCGTGGGGTTCGTGGATTACAAGTAAGTTTCTTGAAATTGTGCTAAGTGTGAGATCATCTATGAACGCAACCTACAAGCCATCAAACATACCACAACTCATGGTTGTATTAGTAGAGTTTAAGTTTTCAAAAAGTGCCTTTTTGAAACCACGAAATAAGGAATCATGAGTCGTAGAACAATCCACGACCCATAATTGGGGTTTTATGAAAATAAAATTCCACTTTACCCGACACAGTAAATGAAATAAAAGAGTGCTAAAATTAGATTACCCCTCGTTTTCTCAAGAAATACAAAAAACTCCTAAATCCTACCTTTCTTCCTTCCTCCGACTACCACACCATACTTTTCAATGAATTTTTCGGCCACCGATACACCGTTCCAGCAACCCGGTATGTATCTCTTTTGAATCCTCCAAATGATCATGTTTTGGCTTATGATTTTAGGAGAGTAGAATTCATTGATTTTCTTGACCTAGGGACAATGAAAATTTGATTTCGAATGGACTAAGTTGTTTACTATTTCAACAAAATTGTTGGCCTAGGGATTATGTTAAAAATGTACCCATGCTTATTTAATATGATATCATATGTGTAGCATTTTGTACTACATGCTCATGTCAATAAACCTTGTTGTTGTGGTGTTAATTGTGGTATAAATTGAGTGGTAAGGGTACTATGCTGAATGGGGGTGATGGAAAATTAAGTACTTCAAAGTATATAGATTTTGTGCATAATGTGGTCCATGTGTTTTGTTTTGATTGTACATTAGGTGTATGTACACTTATCCGTGATTTTGACTAAAGGAATACATGAGGGGTAGGATGGTAATTTGAACTTGAATGAGTTTGGAATGAATAGTTTTTGTTTGATGCGTGTTGATAATTTTGGAGTGTGTTTGACCTATCATTGAACTTCAATTTAGACTAAATTTGTATGCCATGTTGTTTTGGACTAGTCTATTTACATCTCTGATTGTTTAAACCCTTCGTTGACTGGGCCATTAGCTAATATTTAGTCTTATAATTCATGTACTGGAAACAAATTTGAACTTAGGAAGTTCAATTGTTGTTTCTTCAAAATTATGGGGGTCTTTTACGTCCCATGGTGCCATCCATGGACCGTAATTTCCCCTCGTAAATTGGGATCAACAACTTGAAATTTCTAAATTTAACAGGATAAACGTGTTTATGGGTCATAGTTTGCACTACAGCTCGCAAGTAGTGTTCGTAGTTTCCCATACCTAAAGGATACTTTTTCTACATTAGCACCTACGAACTAGTCTACAACTTGTGGTTCAAACCACGGGTTATAACTAAGTCCATAGAGTCATTTCTAATGGCTTAATTTATTATGGCCCTATTTCTACGAAGGCCTTCTATAGCCTATAGTTTACTCTATGACACATAGGTGAACCTTCATAGTTTCTTCTGTGATTAATTTTAGTTAAATTTTTATTTTTCTTTTTGCTCATGCATGGACTCGTGTATGATTTTTTGGTTATGTTTGCAAATACCATGGGTCCACGATCAAAATTTGATGAGATATAGGCTCCTTATGATAGACTCTGTGACGAGCCAAAAGAGTCTGAGGCTAATGGCTCAGTAGAGGAGCTCAATGTCCATCCAGACGAGCGCATTGACTAGGGAAATACTAGGGCGACATCCAAACAGTTAGTACTGGCCCAGCCACCAGCCATAACAGCTCAGCCTCCCCAGTTTGAAGAGGGAGGTTCAAAGAGGAGCAGCTCTATATAGATGACAGACTCTGGAGAGGGGTCCCAGTCAGGCTCCCCCAACAGGGATGATTTGGTTTCAGATGATGACTTGAGCACAGAGACCGTGGAATTGACCAAGTCCTCTATAGACCTAGTTCCTACAGTCGAGCAACGGAGATGCTGGTGTGTCAAGGACATACAAGACATCTACAATCACGACTTCCAGCAAGATGGCAGAGGTAGGCACACATGGACCATATTTGAGGAGCCTCGGATAGTGAGAGTCCATTTTGATGGTGTCCCGATCCTCTATGACATGATGACCCAATATAGTTTCGATTGACTACCAGTATCAGAAAGGTACATTGCCAAGCAACACAATGCAGAATCCAAATAATGATGGTTAGTGAATGGTTATAATGACACAGGGTGGCAAGCACACTATCAATCCACCAATACAAGTAGATGGTGATGAGGTTTGTGAGGAGATGGTAGAGAGCAATGATGCAGAGTATAGGGATGCTAAAGATAAGGATGGGGTGAGTGATGAAGTATTGACGCCAAAGAATTTGAAACTTATACCTAGACCTCTACGTCTTTTCCCTTAGAGACTCAAGAAGAAGGAGGAAGAAGGTAAGTTTTAGCACTTCATCTCCATGTTAAAGCAGCTAACTATCAGTATTCTTCTCATCGAGACATTGGAGAAAATTCCCGGGCATGATAAATTCATGAAGGATCTAGTGATAAAGAAGAGGAGGGTGTGCCAAAGAGCTCTCACAAGAGTTTCAGCATTGTGGTGCTATTGCAACAAGGTCCTTGGTAAAGAAGAAAGAGGATCCTGGAGCATTCACCATACCCTACACCATCGGAGATGTGGACTTTGCGAAGGCATTATGCAACTTAGAAGGCAGCATCAACTTAATGCCTCTTGCAATGTTCAAGAAGTCGGGCTTGGGAACCCCTTCTTCAATAAGCATGCAGTTGTTAATGGCTGAGAGGATTGTGAAGAAGCCTATGGGGATACTGTACAACATTTTTGCCGAAGTGGAAAAGTTTATATTCCCTGCAGGCTTCATGATCCTGGATTGTGAGGTCAACTTTGAAGTCCTAATCATCTTAGGGAGGCCTTTCCTAGCCACTGGATGAGCATTAGTAGACATTGAATTGGGCCAACTCAAGATTAGATTCAATCATGAAGAATCCATTTTCAATATCTGTTAATGAAGAGACTTGATGATCTAAAGATAAAAGTTTGAGCGCTTGGTGAAGTCTGAGTAACCGAGTTGCTAGGTCATGTCGTGATGCTAAATCAGGCGCAACATAGGAGGTAACTCAAGATATTTGATGTAACTTTTATGTATTTGTTTTGGTTTTTGCATTTCGGACTTATAAGTAGTTTACTTTCTTGTTTTTGTTTTTTGGACACACAGATAGGGTAATAGTTTGTTTGGCTGAGAATGTGCAGAAGTAGGGTTGTGGTTGCAAACCAAGGTAGAAAGAGGAGAAAAATTGTTCCATGGGGCATGGTCTATACATGACCCATATACTAACTCATAGAATTGTTTCCAGTGACCAAACCATTGTGCATTCCAGTCCACAAGCGAACATTACGGTTTGTAGATAATATAGGTCATGAATGTCATGACCCGGACCAAGGGTCTAGGAGTGACATGGTGGATGGGAACCCTAGAGTCCTTAAACAAGCCTCATAGCATCCACATACACATCATCAGTTTGGAAGTGTATGATTAAGCAACAAACACATAATTCTAAGGGATGGGAAAGTTTGACTCACGCTATAGAGATATCATAGTGATAGGGATTTGCATGGATTCACATAGCATATAAGAAGTATGGGTCAGGTAAGTATGACTCACGCTATGGGGGCAAGACGGGACTTAGGATCTTCCACATCATAAAATAAATCCATATCATAAAGCGCATAGTCAACCCATAATGACAATATTCGATGGGTATCCATAATCATAATCATAATCTACGAATACAACACATAGCATATACTCATACAAGAGTCTACAAGATGTCCAATAATTCCCCTAGTCATAAGATAGGACGGAGGCCCAAACATGTCCGGAGCTCCCCTTAAAGTAAATAACATAAATAAAGCATCATACATAGAGGAATAATGGTTGGTCCTTGGAAGATAGGACTCACCACAACAAGTGTCTCAAATCTGATCTAGCCGTCTAACGGTGGATAAAGGTAATCTTCAGTCCCTACATAGTTAGATCAAGTAGGGAAAAGGTATGCGTTAGTACGTTTGAATGTACTAAGTATGCGAGCATGCACCATGAGAGAAATATAATGTTAACCCGCACAACATGTCACATGAAAATCATGGAGTAGCCATTACTCACATATACTAGCACACAATAAGTCACTCCTTGCTTGAATTGTGTAAAGGGAGGGTTGTACTCATCCTCAGCGATACACATATAGCTCATGACATGACTTTGTATAGGGAAGGTTGTAGCTGTCCTCATCTATCCATGGTGTAAAGGGAGGGTTGTACATTTCCTCATCAATACACACATAGCTCATACATTCATATGCATAGGGAAGGTTGTACCTATCTTCATCTATCCATTGTGTAAAAGGAGGGTTGTGCTCTTCCTTATCAATACATACTTAGCTCATACATACATGTGCATAGGTAAGGTTTTACCTATCCTCAACTATGCATTGTATAAAGGGAGGGTTGTGCCCATCCTCATCAATACACACTTAGCTCATACATACATGTGCATAAGAAAGGTTGTATCGATCCTCATCTACACATTATGTAAAGGAAGGGTTGTGCCTGTCCTCATCAATACACACTTATATCATGCTCATGTTCATAGATTCATGTTCATAACCATATTTTCACATAAATCATATTTATCAACATAAGTGGGTCTTAACCCACTTCATAAAAACCATAATTCATGCATGTATGGGCCATGAAGGATATGAGAATAGCACGGGCAATAAAGATTCATACTTTAATCAATATTACAATATGAAATTCAAGTAAATCCACATTTAAATCACAATATAGATTACCAATTCTTAGGTCAAACTTTAAAGGGACAATACATATGCAAATCTTCATAATATTCATGTAATTCAATATATTGGAACTTAAGTCACTTTAAAATCAACAATAAACAGAGCATAGATCTCAATTGAATTAAATAAACCATAATCTTAAAAACCCATTATTACAGAAAGCTAAATTTCATGAAAATCAACTAAAAAGTGTTTGGGGTCTTCATGGTTAAAAGGGACCATGAATCAATCTCACATACCTAGCTAACCAACAAGAAATAGGAAGATATTTGATGAAGAAAAAGACTCTTCCTTATGCTCCAAGCTAATCTCCAATGGTCCACTTGAGGGGAGTTCTCAGATGAGAGAATTTGAGTAATTCTAAGTGTGAGAATGAATTTTAATGAGTGAAGAAGAGTTTAGGTCATCTTAGCATAGCATAGGAAGTCATAAAAGCCCCTTGGAGTACTCACGATTACAAAAAAAAAACCATTAATGAAACATAATTAAATTTGCTGCCAGGGGTCCCCTGGGAAGATCTCACGGACCGTGACCCCTTCTGTGAAGCCATACTTATTCAAAACAGAGAAAACACTACACAAATGGGCTTTATGAAAATGGGCTTAACTTCTTGATCCAAACATGCAATTAGGTGAAATCAGATATGTTGGAAAGAAAATTCAAAGAGCTTCAATTTGGTAGGTGCCAGGCCACCCAGTTCATTTTGTGCTAAGAGATATGACCATTTAAAGTTTACCCTTCTACCAGTTCTTATGAAAAGCTTGGCCAATGGAATTCCTTTGAACTTGGCTAGATGATGGAGACCCATAATGACACTAAACCACATAAGAAAAATCTTGGATTGAGGACTTGAAAGTGATTTAGCTTGAGCTTGAGAGTTCCATGGAAATCCTCCAATTAGAGCTCAAAAAGAGAATTCAGAAAGCGTTTGAGCGAGTGAATCAGAAGCTAAGTGTTAGAATAAGAACAAATAGTAATGAAGAAGTACAAATTCATTTAGGTGTCCCATAGGAGGGTCACATGGTCTGTACAAAGGCACATGCATTGTATGCCCTTCAGAGATCCAATACATAGAAAAATCTCCACTGAAGAAGGTCCAAAACACCAACACCCATTTTGAGGGCTTCACGGCCCGTGAGAGGTCACACGGGCCATGTGGTCTCCCACTACATGGTCTCCAAAAAGTGCCACATGCATCATGTGGAGTCTACATGGTGTGAGACTTGATCTTGAACTCCAATGTTAAGGCCAACTCACTAGCACAAGGCTAGGGGTCACTTTACAGCCCCTATACATGGGTAGTGGTGAGTCATATGGCCCGTGGAGGTGCCCATTGGGTGTTACCTTTGTCAAAAACTTTCTGAAAAAAAATTACAAGCACCATTAAAACTATACAACTTCTGGGTCCTTCCAGTGAATGGGGCTATTGAAGAAAGCTAAGACACAGGCTGAGACTCTAAGGGGCATGAAATTAGAGATTTCAAGTATAAATTAGAAAATAGAGTCCCACTCAGAGAGGTACACTGCCTAATAACGCAGTTTAGAATCCTAAAAATAAAGAGCATTTTTTGGCAGTTACTACTTGGCGTGGCAAGAGCACCATTGAACCTCCTATGCCAGTTGATAAGAAAGATATTCGAGAGGAGATGGATGTGGCCAATGATGTGGAGATAGGAGATGATCGTGGCAAGGATGGGTTGAGTAAAGACGTTGATGCCTCAAAGAAGTTAAAGACCATTCTTAGGCCTCCTCCACCTTTCCCTCAAAGAAACAAAAAGAGGGAGCAGGAAGGAAAATTCAAACACTTTCTCTCTATGCTGAAATAACTCTTTGTCAACATCCCCCTTATTTAGGTAGTAGAGAAGATTCTAGAGTATGTTAATTAGATGAAGGACTTGGTCACTAAAAAGCACACTATGAGTCAGGATCTCTCCCAAGAACTTCAACATTGCAGCGTTATTGCTACGAGGTCCTTGGCTACGAAGCGAGAAGATCCCGCTGCTTTCATTATACCCTGCACTATTGGAGATGTAGAGTTTGCAAGGGAACTATGAGATCTAGGTGCCTAATGGCCCTTGCAGTCTACAAGAAGCTTGGATTGGGAGCCCTACTTCGGCGAGTATGTTGTTGTTAATGGCAGATCACAAGGTGAAGAAGCCTATGGGGATACTATGTGATGTGTTGGTCAAAGTTGAGAAGTTCATATTCCCCGCATACTTTGTGATCCTAGATTGCGAAAATTGACTTCAATGTCCCAATCATCTTGGGAATACCATTAGCCCCTGGGCGAGCACTAGTGGATATGAAAGTCGGTCAACTCAACTTTAGATTGAATGACAAAGAAGTCATCTTCAATATCTGTAAGTACATGAAGCGTCCAGATGATCTGAATAATGAAGTCTGGGAAATTGGTGAAGTCTGAGTAACCAATTTTTCCAAGTCATGTCACATCATTAAATTGGGCGCTACTTGGGAGGCAACTCAAGATCTTTGATGTAATAGCATGGTTGTAGGTTTATTTTTAGCTTTTAGACTCTTTGGTAGTTTATTTTCTTGCATTTTGATTGTAATTTTGAACATTGGGCTGGTTGCATATAGGGTAATAATGTGTTCTATAAAGAATATACAGGTCTTGATTGTTATGTGCATTTTTTGGCATGCCCAAGGCTTTTAGCTGGAAAGAGCAATAAAAGGGTCCTACAATTGGTTCTACAGGCTGTAGAACACTTTACGACCCGTACACCATCTTGTAGAGATTTCTAGTGAGAAGAATGTTGTGCACTCAATCCATATACAAACTTTATGATTCATAGATCATACTATGGGTCATGAATAGAGCTCGTAGACCCCAGGTTAGTTTCATAAACATTTTCTGTTGAAGGTTCTATAACATACTCTATGAGCCATAAACCACTTTACGACTCATAGATTGGTCTATGTAACCCAATCCTAAAATTTAGGATTTGGATGTTCTAAGGAACCATGGTTTACTGGCTATAAAATACCCTACAGCCCGTAATCGGGGTTTTGTAGAGTCCAGGCCTAGTAACTTTCAGTTGACCCAGTAGGAATAAATAATGGGGTCAAATTATTTTGATCCCATTCTTATCCTAATTTACAAAATTAACCCGGCCAACCCCTCCCCCTTGTTAATCCAACCACCAACGACAACAAAGATGCAATTTTCTGGTAACTTAGGTTTAGTGCCCCTTCATCTTCTTCAACTTAATCACAAATGTTGGTGCATTTTTTGTTCATTCAAAACCTTTAAATTTATCTTGCCTTGTATGATTGAATTGGATAATGTGTTGGGAGTGGTAGTTGGTACATGAAATCGATGTTTGATGATTAATATGTATTAATTAAAATTAGATTGTCCATGCATGAATATTTGTCTAAACCTGGAATTGGGCACTTTTGTCTTGTATGAATGTTTGAATAGTTCTTGGTACCTAACAAATCACTTTCATGTGTGTTAATTGATATTGTAGAAAATTGGTGTGTGATGGTATTGGTGCGTAATCTTTTTGAAATAGAGCATAGAGGGTCAGAATTTTAGGGTAAATATGCATAATTACTTTCGATGGGGTATATGTGTCGTGAAACATGTTGGGGTCTTGGTTGTGGTTTGGGAATCATGAGGGTGTGAGCGTTTTTACTTCAATATTGTTAGAATAAAGTTTAAAAAGTCATATGGGGTCTGTGGTGATGGACTTGAATATCAGGTAACTAAGTTTCTTGTCTACGAGTGGCTTTTACAGCCCATGGAACATTTCATGAGTCGTAATTGCCCCTCTTTACAAGATTTTGGAAACTTATAGTTTCTGAGTATCCATAAGACGGGACCTTTTACGAGTTATAGAATAGTTTACGACTCGTAGACAAGTCTTTGTAGATCCTTACCTGGAATATGTTCAGACCCTGGAACTTTCTACGACTCAGTCTATGACTTCTAAATCATTTTGCGAGTTGTACCTAGTCTAGTAGACTTTTCCTGTGTCCAAAAAATATTCTGACCACTGTTTCACGAGAACTCTCTATGTCTCGTAGTATCCACTACGACCCGTAAAGATGCTTTCATAGACCCTTTTGAAACTCAGTCTGAAGTATTTTGGCATTTTGTTTTTTGATTTGCAGGGCTAACTAATGTGCATAAATGTTCAAGTTTCAGGTACTATGGCCTAGAAAGCTAGCCATGATGATTCTTCAGGAGATGAGCAGACTCCAAACCTGAGTGGATCATTAGAGGAGTTGGGCATCAACCTAGACCTGAAGGCTACTATACTTCAGACTAGAGAAGTCGCCAGAGCTTGACAAATTCAGGCTCTTGTCATCTGCACTCTTCAGTCTAATGAAGGATGCAACAGCAGGAGCGATTCTATTCAGATGACTCCATCTAGAGAGGAGTCTAGCTCTGAGGGAGGCTCTGAAGATAGATAAGAGATAGAGTTCTCCGCCATACCTTGATCATCACCATCTACACTGAATTCCCTTACTAATCAATGGTGCATTGAGGGCATGCTAGAGATATAGTGGAGGGAGTGCAGCAGACAGAGCAGTGCAAGTTAACCCACTCCATTAATGAGGAACCCCAAGTCATCTCAGATAGACTTGACATTGTCCCCAGCCTCCAAGTCACAATGACTCGCTATGGGCTTTATTGGCTCACACATGTACTTGGACGATACTCCCCCACCATGGTAAGGGAGTTTTATGCCTCGTATGCAACCACTATTCAGAGCATTCTCCCCAAGGGGAAGAAGCCTCTTGCTCAGCCCAGACTAACTAAGACAAGAGTGAGGGGCTGGCAAGTGGATATATCGGAGACCACTATCCGCTAGATGTTATTTGGGATAGAATTCCCTATCCTCAAATCCACCACGGAGTTTTACTATAAGGTGGGGTAGACGAGGGACCCACTATTGATGAGGGATCTAGAGCGACGAGCCACCTTGATGAGATGGATGGCTGAGTATAATGCTAAGCAGGATCCAAAACCTGCATGGGTTGCCACTCACTCGGAGCCAATTATCAAGGTTTTGTTAGTTTCCCTGCCATATTTTGGTGGGCGGTTATGTGTTCACGCATCTGGCCTACACTTGCTGATAGTACATTGAGACCAGAGTATGCAGTTTTGGTTGCTAGCATCTAAGCTGGCTATGATATTTTATTGGGTCTGCCTCGTTGCTGGGTAGATTTATGAGGCCGCACTAAAGAGATCCACCTCCTTCCTATTTACGTGCTTGATACGCAGGCTCTATCTAGAGTCGAGGGTAGAGGTGTTGCACCATCTTGACCAGCTGATTGAGGCCCAGCGTACATTGGATCCCAGCCTGATCAAGGCTAAAGAGAACCCAGTGACACTCCCGCGAGCATAACCTCCACCTATGCTTAAGATGTTCGCCCCAGCGCAACTGTCTGAGGGTTCACAAACTACCACCACAATGGTTGCTACTACTAAGGAGAGGCCCATGTAGTTCGAGGCAGATGCGGAAAGGGGGCCCACTATTACTGGCCTTGTACCACAGGCCACGAAACCACATGATACTCTCTTGGGCATAAGTTATGTGTTCGCCACATCTATATATGACCTAGCGTAGAGGTTATCTCACGCTAAGTCACAATTGACTCAGCTTGTTCATCTGATCAGTCCTTGGGTCCGGCAGGCCATTTCAGACTCGAAGGGTTGTATATATGCATTTACATTCGCCACTATTCAGTACCGTATCTCTATTATGGATGCTTGCACTGATGCCTTCTAGGAGAGGGTACCATAGAGCCTGTGCACAGCCCAACCATCAAACATGACCATCATGCAAAAGGAGATCAAACGACTCCGGGCCGACATGACAGCAGTGTTGGCAGCACCGCTTGCACTACCAGAAACTACACTCCCAGTGTCGATGGTTGATCTTTTTTTCTCTTGAGGAGCCTGTGCAGTTTTTCCACGGGTAGAGACCCCACCAGGATGATGATCTCAATGTTGTAAGATTTCAGGTAGGGATGATTGAGCAGGAGGAGCTCAAGCTTGCCTTGAGGACATCCAGATGAGAGTTGGAGTTACGGTGAGCTCGAGATTTAGACCAAGTGAGGGGTACTAGCCCCTCCGGACAGAGCACTATTGTTGAGGAAAATACCCTGTAGGAGTAGGGTGGCAAGACTTAGCCACACACATGTGCTTAAGCGCGTTGATCAGTTTTTTGACCTCTCTATGTGTTATTTTTCTTTTATTTTGTGCATTGGGGATAATGAACATCTTTTTCAATGGGGTGTGGGTAGTTATGAGCCTCAGTGAAATCTAAGTAGCTTGGATCCATAACTACCCCAATTTTTATCTCGGGGTTTTCTTGCCTGTGTTCTTTTCCCCATGGATATTTAACTTTTGTTGAACTGGCATGTTTAGGATGTTTAGATAGTATTTGTAGCATTAATACCAATACATGTGTCATATAGCATGTTTATTGTGTTTTGTTTGAAAAATGATACCTATCAAAATTTTATTATGATGATTTGTAGTTAAATAGAAACCATGCATGTTTCTGTGTGTGACAATGATTGTTCTGATAAGTGAGGATACATTGAGATAAGAAGTATGATCTGAGAGTCTTTTGTTGATAATGTATGCAGTGCCATATCAGTGTGAGCTTAATTTGCTAGATTCGCATGTGTTGTTCTAATTTAGAACATGCCCTGATACTCTAAGTTAGATTTTAGATTAAATGGATTAGGAAAGTATCTTATACCATTGTTCTTAATAGTCTACTTAGCCTAAAATGACCAACCGAAACTATGATATATCCCTTGTTCCTAATGTTTGAGCGTAACATTTACCTATTCTTTGAAAACACCTGAATAACCTAGCCTTGTTAGTTGTAAAATCCTTAAATTTGCCCAACTACTTCCTGGAACATTGTGCACCTTAACTGAGGCAAAAAGCCTAAGTTAAGGGCGGCTACCAACAGTGGCCCTGGTTAAGAGCACAGATATTATGCAACTTAACATAAGCTAAAAGCCTAAGTTGAGGGTGGTTGATGAAAGGGTGAAACACAAAAATGAGCGGGTGAATTAGTGATATCGGGAAATCATATACTAGGTGCAAGAAAAATGAGTGATGCCTTAGCTGTTAGCTTAAAAACAAAATGAAGTGTAGAAATAAGGCAAAAAGCTAAAAAAACATTCAATCTTAGTTGTTAGCTTAAAAACAAAATGAAGTGTAGAAATAAGGAAAAAAAAGCTAAAAAAACATTGAAAAGAAAGCACCCAGAAAAGCTTGAAAATAGGAAAAAAGGAGAATAAGGTGAAAATAACAGAGTTGGTAGGGCAAAAGTGTAGAAAAACATGGTGTCAAGGTGTCAAGAAGAGCCTTTAGTCACTGTGTTCCCATAATGTCATACCAAATCCCTCTAAGTCTATGTTACAAGCCTAGAAAGTCCTAAAGTGATCCTAGTCCAATCAATTCAAGGTCATAATCATGAGTATAGGGGAAAGCCTATGGTGTTAGGCATGATGCATGAATATCTTTTGTGAGAGTGAGTGATTTTACTTAGTCTAAAGGTTATACATGAAAACATCATTGAGTGTCAGACATGGGACTTCTTTCTGTGAGCGTACTTGTATTGCATTGTTAGCACTAGACTTGTTCAGTGATTGTGGATTTTTGATACTACTACGTTTCTCATAGTTTTGTTATCACATGCACCAGTTTGTATTGGTTTGCTAGATATCTATCTGATCCTGTTTTGAAAGGTTGGTGTGGGTAGCTGAGTTTGAGATTTATGTGATGTATACCTTGGGGTTGAGGTCTATGTGTTACTGTATTATCTATATAGATTGAGTCTGTCGCTTAAGGACAAGCAACAATTTTAAGTTGAGGGTGTTGATGTGCTGCCAAAATACAATACTTTTGATGTGTAAAACTTGGAATTTTGTGTGTCCTCAATGCGATGTTAGTTGGTTCTATGTGTTTGTTTTTATATTTGCAAGATTACAGGTTGGCCTTGATTTTTGGAAAAAGTGCAGAAGTTGTTGATTTTTGTTGTTATACAAGACCCTTTACGGGTCGTAGATCATTCTACCAGCTGTAGGGTGGTATCATGAACAATTCTAGTGAGGGCCTATTTTTTTAAGTTTATTCTATGAACATGCAAACGAGCCAAAGATGGTTTTATGAGTCATAGAAGATGGTTCGTACCCTAAGGATCAGAGATAGGGATTTTCTAAAGTTCATCAGACAAAAGCCCCTAAACCACTTTACGAGTCATAGAGGGGTGTCATTGAATTGAAGTCCAAAATTTCAGCAGCAGAGTACGAGACCCTGATTATGGGTCGTGTAATGCAATATGTCCTGTAAAACCCTTTCGTATGGCATGCCGACCAGTACTCTTATTTGGTGTAGGACTTATATTTTACTTATTATAAATAAGCTTTTTAAGGTTATTTTCTGATAATTTTTTGCCTAGTATTCAGAGAATTCAGTAATTAGAGAGAGAAAATTGTGAGACCATGTTGGAGAGTCTTTGAGAACACTTGTGTTTGAATTTCATCTTTAAGCTTGTGATTCGTATTGAAGTTGGACTTTCTTGTTCTTTTTTTCTATTTTGTAAGTGTTCAATTATGTTTTCTCAATCCATAATCCTTGCATCTACACAAAGCATGAGTAGCTAAATCCATAACTAGGGTTGTGGGAACCATAAAGAACTAACAAAGTAAAATAGGATAATTTATAATTCTTGAAAGGTGTATATGCATGTATTAATTAACTCTCTTTGTTTTACATGTTTTTTTATGGTGGCTAAAATTAGCACCCGCCTTGTGTTACTGACTAGACCAAGGTAGTAATGAATAGGTAAAGAGATTAGATTGATATGTTTTCGTCTAATCAACAAAAATGGATCAAGGGGAGGTTTTAATGGGACTAAGAGGTAAGGGTTACTAATGGACACTATGGAGATGGGCCAAGTAACATAGTGAAATTCCTCTCTCACCTTTGACCAAAGGGCTTGGTGAACATAACTTGCCATCCCGCATTTATACACTAGAAAAGAATTAGGTTGTCCAGTGATACTGAGTTGGGGAATCACGGGAATACAATACCATAGTTTCTCTCCATATTGACTTCTCTCTTGTGTTAGTTAGTTTAGTTATATTTTCATCGATTATTGCGAGAAACCTCCCTCCTTTTAGGGAAATAAGTTGATTAATTATTCGAATTGCGATCACTAAATTCTCTTGAGTCTACATATTCCTTGTGGATTCGACCCTAATGTTTGTTGGATTCTATTTCTTAACAGCGGCCGCTTTATGCTCTTAAAAGGAGGTGTAACTTGGGCCACATCAATTGCACAAATTGAATGGTGACATGATGATTAAATGGTGGTTGTCATACGGCTTTTATGTATCTTATAGGATTTTTGGTTTGTGTGATTGCATATGTTTTTAACTTGGGGTAAATTGGTGGTAATTTGTGCATTCTTATACTATAGGATGATTTTAGAATGCATGGAATGCATATTGAATGTTTTTACTTGGTTATGAGTGTCATTTCTTCGATGTTGTTTAAATTTGTGTACTCTATTGTTGCAACCTAGTCATCATGCTTAGAAAATTATTAAAATTTGCTTGACTAGGATACGGCTACTATGCTTGGTTATACATTGACGAATGTAATCGAAATGGTGAACCTTAGACAACTCATGTTGCTGGTTTTCAACAACAAGAGGGTCTTCTATGGCACGTAGATTAGTCTACAGCCTGTAGTTGCCCCTCGTAAGTTGAAACAAGAAATTTGGTTTTCTGGGATGTCATGAGACAAATCCACTTATGGATTGTAGCCCATACTATGGCTCATAAGTAGGGTTTGTAGGTCTATTACTTGGAAAATTAGAAGTTTATTAGTGTACTTAAGACTCAATCTACGACCCGTAGTCTATTCTACGAGTCATTATTAGCCTCGTAAGTGCATTTCTAGTAACAAAAGTTACTATATCCTCTTTCGTACGAAGGCCCTCTATGGTCTATAGTTTACCCTATTACCCGTAGGTGAGCTTTCATAGATCCTTCTGTGTTTAATTTTGTAAACATTTTTCTTTTCTTTCCTGTGTTTGTAGGACTCATGTCTATTTGTATTAGGTTGATTTCATGTACAATGGCTCCTAAATCAAAGAAGAATGAGATCCGAGCCCTATAGACCCAACTTTGTGATGAGCCTTCTTACACTGAGGTCGTTCTCTAGGCTAGTGGATTAGTCGAAGAGCTCAACGTCCATCCAGACAAGGGTATTGACCATCGACACACTAGGGCAGCAACCAGAAATAAAGTGCCACACAAGACTTAGGAAATAGTTATTCGGCCTCCCAGTCTTAAGAGGGAGACACCCAAAAAAGCAGCTCCATACAGATGTCAAACAAGAAAGAGGGGTCTCGAGTAGAGATAGGTGATGAATATGACTCCGATTCAGGAAAGGAGTCTTAGTTTGAGTTCACTAAGTCCACCCCAGCACTAGTAGCTCTTCCATCACCACTGACAAGTAGATAGTGTGTTCGACACATGCAGAGTATATATCGCGAGGACATCAAACATGATGAGAGGGTTGATAGACTCATACTATATTCGAAGAGCTACAAATCGTTACATCAGGATTTGATAGTGCTCCTACACTCCAGGACACCATAGTCTGGAATCACTTGGATTAGTTAGCGGCCCCATCAAGGAGGTACTCCTCGGTGCTTGTTCGAGAGTTTAACTCTTCATATGCTGCGACCATCATGGAGTCAACCCCGAAAGGGAAGAGATTCCTTATATAGCCCCAGATTACTCAAACGATGGTGAGAGAAGTTCCAGTTGATGTATCCAAACCACCATCCATCGATTTTTATTCAGCCCCGAGTATCATACCCCCATAACTACAACAAAATATAATTATCAATTGAGCCAAACTAAGGACCGGGGTGTGATGAGAGATTCCACCAAAAAGACCATTCTGATGAGATAGATCGCCGACCATATAGTTGAGCAGGGCTAGGACCCTGCCTAGATTTCTACTTCAGCGGTGATCGTGAAGGCATTACTCAGCCTCACGGGCAAATTTTGGTAGGCAGTTGTATGTTCGCAGATCTGACCAAATCAAGTTGATAATACTTTGGTACAAGCTTGCGTAGTTTTGGTTGAAACCGTCATTGTTGGCTATGATATTAATTAGGCTCGGTTGATAGTAAAGTACAACATGAGAGAGCCTTGAAGAGGTCTACCTCCATTCCCACCCCGTTCTTGATTTATTGCCTATGTATAACGGTGGTCATGGAGATTCTACACATTGTGGACACCATGATCGAGGTTTAGAGAACCCTGGGTGCCATCCTGATAAAGCCTTATGAGAATCCTACGGCCCTCCAATGAGCACTACTCCCTCTTGTTTAACTTTCTGAGATGTTCAACGAGGCACCACGGCCTGAGCCTCATTCATCTACTATTACTGTTGCTCTAGATGTTGAGGGGCCTCTACTGATTGATGGTGAGATGGAGATGGGTCCCACCACCACTTCTACTCCTGTACCAGAAGTCGTGCCTACACAGCTTTCCTCCGCCAGCATTATATACAAATCTACGGAGTCTATCCGGGATATGGTATAGCAACAAGTGTGCAATGAGCCCCAGATGACTCAGTTGCTATAGCAGATTAGTCCTTAGATTCGCAACGCTATTTCAGAGGATGGGAAGTGCATACAGACACGCTTTCTAGCCACTCTTGAAGGGAGAATTGCACCATTACATGGTCGTATATATGTTTTTGAGAGGCGAGTGAAGTGAAGCCTCAGTTCACTCCAGCCTACTAATGTTACAGCTATTTGGGAGATCCAGCAGTTCTGTACCGAGATGAGAGCAACAGCGTCGTTACCGCTCGTACTTTTGATGCTCGATACTACTGTAGAGATGATTTTTTATTTATTTACTGCTGAGTCATTGACTCACGCATCTGGGAAGGGGCTTTTTCTTGAGGATAATGATACAGATTCTATCAGATGAGAGGCCAAGAGGTTTGAGGGGGAGCACATAGTGATTGCCACTCAAGCCTCAATTATAGATGAGATGGTAAGGTAGGCATGCATTAGGGAGATGGTGAGTGGTGTTGGATCCTTAGGACATTCCACAGAGAGGAGACGACTAGCAGACTATGAATGGTGATGAGTAGATAGACACTGGCGCTTAGGCACCCAGGTATGTCCCTTTTTGACCCCTATACTATGTTTTGCTTTATTTTTGTTGCATTGAGGACAATGTAAATCATTTTTTGATGGGGTGTGGGTAGTTACAAGCCTTGGCAAAGTCTGAGTAACCAAGCCCTATAACTATCTCAATTTTCGAGTCTGCGAGATGCCTGATAAATGGAGGAGGAGTACGATGGTGCCTTTGTATAAGAACAAAGGGGATATTCAACACTGTAACAATTACAGGGGTATCAAGTTGTTAAGTCACACTATGAAGGTTTGGGAGAGAGTGGTAGAGATGAGGGTGAGAAGAGTAGTGTCTATTTCTGAAAATCAGTTTGGATTCATGCCGGGGAGGTCGACTACTGAAGCAATTCATCTTGTTAGGAGATTAGTAGAAAAATATAGGGAAAGAAAAAAGGACCTTCATATGGTGTTCATCGATCTTGAAAAGGCCTATGACAAAGTTCCAAGGGATGTCTTATGGAGGTGTCTAGAGGTGAAAGGTGTCCCAATGACATATATCAGGGCGATTAAGGATATGTACAACGGAGCCAAGACTCGGGTAAGAACGGTGGGAGGAGACTCGGATTATTTTCCTGTTGAGATGAGACTCCATCAAGGATCTGTGTTGAGTCCTTTCCTGTTTGCCCTAGTGATGGATGAGCTGACGCGATCCATTCAGGAGGAGGTTCCATGGTGTATTCTATTTGCAGATGACATAGTATTGATTGATGAGACTCGGACTAGAGTTAATGATAGGTTGGAGGCTTGGAGACACGCCTTGGAGTCCAAAGGATTCAAACTGAGCAGGACCAAAACAGAATACATGGAGTGTAAATTCAGTGTTGAGAGGGATGAAGCATACATTGATTTGAAGCTGGACACTCAACCTATCTCCAAGAGGGAAAACTTTAAATATCTGGGGTCTATTATCCAGAGTAATGGTGATATCGATAATGATGTCACACATCGTATTGGGGCAGCTTGGACTAAATGGAGGCTTGCCTCGGGAGTATTGTGTGACAAGAAGATACCACCTAAACTCAAAGGTAAGTTTTACAGAATGGTAGTAGACCATCTTTACTGTATGGTGTGGAGTGTTGGCCAATAAAGAATGCACATGTTCAGAAGATGCATGTCGCAGAGATGAGGATGTTGAGATGGATGTGTGGTCACACAAGGAGGGATAAGATTAAGAATGAGATCATTCAGGAGGAGCTGGAGGTGGCACCGATGGCTGATAAGATGAGGGAAGCGAGACTGCGATGGTTTGGACACGTGCAGAGACGGAGTACCGATGCGCCGGTTAGGAGGTGCGAGAGCTTGGTTTTGGGAGATACACGAAGAGGTAGAGGTAGACCGAAGAAGTATTGGGGGGAGGTGATTAGACACGATATGGCGGATCTGGATCTGACCGAGGACATGACCTTAGATAGGAAGGAGTGGAGGTCGCGAATTAGAGTAGTAGGATGATTGGTTGGTAGGGTTAGGTGGATGGGTGATTTAGAGGTTTAGTGAGGTAGCAAGGATGGGAGGGATTGATGTTTATCGATTGTGTGGGATTTATCGTATTTACATATTAATATGTGCTTTTCGAAGATAGTTGCCCTTTTTTCGATCTTTTTAAGTTTTATTTCCCCTTTTTGTTCCCTTCGCAATATCTAGTTATTCTACTTATGGGTTGTTGAGTCGAGGGTTTACGGGAAACAGCCTCTCTACTTCTTACGAGGTAGTGGGAAGGTCTGCGTACATTTCTACCCTCCCCAGACCCCACTTGTGGGATTCAACTGGGTATGTTGTTGTTGTTGTTGTGTTCTTTCCCTAAGAACGTCTATTTTCTTTTGAACCGACATGTTTAGGATGTGTAAGTAGTATTAGTAGTATATTGTACTAAAATTTGTGGCATATGTTAGTTGTACTAAAAAATGATACCCATCAAATTTTTGGGGATGATGTGTTGTAAGTAGCTTTGATAACAACCATGTTAAATGAGTGATTGAAAACATTTATTTTGATAGGTTAAGGTGTAATTGTGATGAAAAAATGATGTTAGAGTCTACCATGCCAAGTGTGTGTAATCCTTATTACATGATTCTTATATTGTGTTTCAATTCGGAACTTTCCCTGTTACTCTGACTAAGACTGTAGGTTAGTTGGTTAGGAAAGGATCTTAGGCCATTAAAAATATTAGTCCACTTAGCCTAAAATGACCAACAAAATGCTTGATATATGCTTGATCCTAATTTTTGGGCTTTATATGTACCTTTTTCTTTGTATACACCTAAGTAACCAAGCCTTGTTAATTGTGTAATCCTGAAATTGGCCCTGTTCATTTCTTGAATATGTGCACCTCGACTCAGGCAGAAATCCTAAGTTGAGGGTGGCTACAAAAAGTCGCCCTAGTTCATAGGTTTTGAGAGTGTGCACCTCAAATCAAGCAAAAATCCTAAGTTGAGGGTAGCTAGTGTAAGGAGAATCACACCAAACGGGGATGAAAGCTAGTGATGTATTAAGAGGGGGGGGGGGGGGAATATTCGAAGTAGGTGCAAGAAAAACATATAGATGCCTAAATTGTGAGCTAAAAAGAAAAAGACTGTGAAAAATATAAGAAAATTGATGTGTTGTCAAAATATAGTAGTTTTGATACTTAAAACTTGGAATTTTGTGTGTTCTCAAATCGATGTTAGTTGGTTTGAAGTGTTTTTATGTTTTTTTCAGGATTACAAGATTTGGCATGATTTTGGGCTAAGTGTGCAGTTGATGCAGTTTTGGCTATTCTACGACACTTTTTATAGGCGATGGAAGTTTCCATGAGCCGTAGAGTGGGGTTCATAAGTGAGATCTAGTGAAGAAGTGATTTTCTGAAGTTGCATTGATGAACTGTCAAATTAGTAATGGAAAGTTGTACTAGTCATAGATGAGATTTCGTATTCTGAGAATCAGAAGTTAGAATTTTCTGAAAACTCATTAGACGAAAACCTATATAGCCTGTAATTCTGAATACGGCTTGTAGAAAGGCCTCGTAGAAGTTGTGCCCATATTTAAAGAATGAAGTCCACTAAGCCCAGTACGGGTCGTAGAACTTAGTACGGCCTGTATATCTGCTCGTATGTCTGCGGAATCCAGTTTTTCTATTTTGTTTTGTATTTGTAATTTAAGTACTATTAATAGATTTTTAGGTTATTTTCAATAGAGAAGAGAGGAGAACGACCAAAAACATTGAGAGAAGTGTTTGGAACATTACTTTGTGATTTTAATTCATACTTTGTGATTTCCATTGAAGAGTTGGGATTTCTTTTTCTTAAATCCATCCTTGTAAGTGCTCATTTATGTTATGCTATATCATGATTCTTGCATCTACAATTATAATGCATAGCTAAATCCATAACTAGGGTTGTGGTAACCATGAAGAACTAACAAGGTAAAATTGGATAATTTGTAATTCTTGGAAAGTGTACATGCATGTATTAATTAACTCTATTCATTTTGATTGCTTTTTAATGGTGGCCAACATTAGAACTCACCTAGTTGTTACTAATTGGATCAAAGTAGTAATAAATGGGAAAAGATATTACATAACAGGATTCGATCGATTTCTTCTCGTCCCATCAATCGAACTGGATCAAGGGGAGTTTGTACTGAGACAATAGGTAAGGCTTAGTAATGTCACACTATGGGGATGGATCAAATCACGCAGCGAAATTTACCTCTCGCCTTGATCAAAAGGTTTGGTAAACTTAACTTATCATTCTGCATGGAACACACTAGAAAAGAATGTGATATCTGGTAATACCAAGTTAAGGAATCATGGGGAACACAATACCCTAGTTACTCTTCTCATTGATTTCACAACACTTGTGCTAGCTTAGGATTACTTTCTTTCAATTACAAATCCCCCCCCCTTCGGGAGATAAGTAGATTAATTAACTCGAATTGCTTGAAATTACTGAATCTGGCATATTCCCTATGGGTTCGACCCTAACGTCGGTTAAATTATGTATCTTGGCAATGGTTGTTTTAACTTTCAAAAAGGAGGTGCAGCTTGGGGGACATCAAGATTTTGGCGCCCTTACCGGAGAATGTGATTTGAATATTGTCTTTAGTATTTATTTTTACTTATAGTCCATAATTTTATTTTTATTGTTGATTACTCTCTTTTTTTCTTATTAATATGACGCCCTCTGTTAAAGAAATATTGAATGATTGGAGTATTGGGATGAGAGGGGTTGTAGATAAGTTTTTGAATCGCAATGTGTACTTCTTGAAAATATTAGAAAATCTCGACTTAGAAAACTATGTGCTTTTGTCAGATGTTCACCAGTTTGGCTTAGATGTCCACATTTTAAGTATTGATTTGAATGTAAAGGTTGATATGTTTAACGCTCAACAAGTTAGTTATGAATTGTGTGACGACAAAAAAATGTTTATAGGCCAACTTGATAAGCTGAAATTGGAGGGTCAACTACTTTATCATACTATTATTGATGTTGTAACGGTTGAGAAAAATACATGAGAGCTATGTGAAGAAGTAGACAATATTATTTTTAAAAACTCTAGTGTGTGTAAACATGAGGATGTAAATAATAATATAATTTATGTATCAGGACGCATTGGACCTCATCCCATTCGTTTTTCTACATTATGTTTAGATGATGAGATAATAATCGAATCATCTGCGCACATGGAAGAATGTAAGGAGGAAAAATATGTTTATATTCTTGAATTTATTGGGCACAAATAAAAAAATTACATTCCTTATTTAAAGGCCAAAATATACAACATGTGATCTCTATTAGTTGTTTCTCTTATTTTTATGCCACGAACCTTTGAGCATAATAGAAAATTGGAAAGGAATTAGGGATACAATTCATAAGTTCAAGGTGGAAGAAAAAGTGGAAAGCCCCTATCTAAGTAGTATAACTTATTATTTTTTTATTATAGTATTTTTTGTGTGTGTTGTTTGTATTTTTTCAGATTTAAAGGAAGTTCGAGTTCCCAAATTTAAGCTAAGGAACACATTTTTGAACTTAAGTGTGGGGTGCGTGCGACCCTTGATAAATATTTAAGAACATGTTTCTAGCTAGACCCTGAAGGGTCCCACGGGGTATTTCTTACCGTTTTGCTTCATCTCTTTTCTTTAAATTGCTATGGGGACAAAGCATGAGTTTAAGTGTTGAGTGGAATATCTTCAAATATTTTTAAGGGTGATGTATGCTATAGGATTTATTTAAATTTTTTTAGTTTTAATTTTTTTTTAAATAGTTTTAAAAGTCAAAAAGTAAAAAAAAAAGATTTTTTTAGAGTAAAATAAATTTTCTATGATTCTCAGATTTTTAGTCTTTATTAGGTCAGACTTCACCCACCCCTTGGTTTTTCTTTTTGGTTCTTTTCCGAGGGAGAGCTTATTGAATTGGATTTTTTTTAAAAAAAAGTAGGTTTTAGTTTTAGTATCTTTTTTTTGAGAGAAAAGAAAAGATCTTGTTATCTTGGTTGATAAAAAACAATTTAGGCATGATTTTGATTAGTATTTTTTTTCTTTGAGTGCTTGAACATAAAATAAAAATAGACTTTTTGACACCTAGGCTCATAGTTGTGACTTTGTATATAACATACTCTTATTTTACAAGTTTGTTATGACGTTGTCTATCTTAAAAGTACAATTGATCTATCTTAATTGAGACTTGTGACATCTGCGGTGAGGATATTTTCATATATTTCATGTTTTGTATCTTAGTCTAGAACTTGCCCGGCATGTTATTGAAGTGAAATAAAAGGTATTGCTTGTTTAGAAAATGATAATAGGATTTCTTTGATTTGTCTTGTAAAATTCACCCTTTTTAGATATTATATCACTACTAACCCTTTTGATCATAATATAGACTCTTTCATTGTATTATTCAAATTCACCCTCCCACGGTTTTCGTAATTCTCACTTTGGCCCTGGACGCTCCTTGGACATCGGCACCTTGACATAGGCGAAACACCTAATTTGAGGGTGGCTACTATAAGTGGTCCTTGTTCATCCCATGACATTGTGCACCATAACTCAAGCAAAATGCTAAGTTTGGGGTGGCTATTTTAAAGAAAAGTAAAAATAATGAGATATGAGACAAAAATATTGATTGAAGTAATCTTGATAGGATGAAAGTTACTTGTGAAAATAATTGAAGAGAGGGAGAAAAAAAGAAAGTGAAAAAATTGGTGATAAAGTTCAAAATAAATAATTAAGGGTGTTCAAAGTGTCTAAGGACTTTTAAAGTCACTATTACGTAATTTCATACTCGTAGCTAATACTTCCATCCATTAAAGTCCTATTTGATTTTATTCAAGCATGCTTAATTAGTTGTAAGGACCCAGACTTTGTAAGCCCTTATTGGTGCATAAAATTTGGTCTCGAAAAGTTTTTGACCTAGGTGACACCACATTGGCACCTCCACGGGTCATGTGACTCATCACTGGCCGTATGGAGAATCCTTGAGGTGGCCCTGGGCTTTGTATGTTGAGTGTTTGGCTTTAAGTTGGAGTTCAAGACCAAGGCATACGCCACTCAACACCACACACCTCGTATAGCACTTCACTAGTCGTGGGGTGGCTAGTGAGAGGATCCTTGGCATCGAAAACCACATTTTGGCCAAGGCACTTCACACATGAACCTCACATAGGTCGTGTGACCCTACACAGGTTGTATGATGTCTCGTATGGGTGTTGGTCCGTAAATTTTCTAAGTATAGAATCATTGTCTTGGAACTTCGTCAGTGAAGAATTTTTCTATGTGAAGCTACACGGATGGCTAGACGGTCCATGTGACCACTACACGGTCCGTGTGGCTTCATTACGGGACCCCTGGCAACTTTTTGACATCCATTTCATTCATAGCTTTCTTGTAATTTTGGCTATTTCTAGGGTTTGTTTATTACTTTCTAACCTATCCTAAGCCTCTCAAAAGACCTATACTCATCAAGTCTTATTTAACTTCAATTCATACACTTAGAATTATTCAACATTCTCATCAAAAGAACTCCCTTCAAGTGAGCCTTGGAGGATTGGCTTGGAGCTTAAGGAAGGGTCTTCTTCTTCAATCAATTTCTTCTTATTTCTTCTTGGTTATCTAAGATATGTGGGATTGATTCATGGTCCTTTCAACCATGAAGATACCAAACGCTTTTACTCTTGACCGATTTCGCTATAGGGGG